>CM061748.1:20474959-20920452 GCA_030979885.1 Lolium multiflorum
AGGCACCTCTGGAGTTCATAGAAAGACTAGAAGTAGTGATTGTCAAAGATAAAAGCATCAAAGTTATACCACAATCAATCATATTTTGAGACAAGCATATTATACTAAGAATGACAGTCGTGCTCTCAAGATAGTGCTCAAAGAAAGAATGGAGACACAACATAAAAGTAAAAGATTGACCCTTCGCAGAGGGAAGCAGGGATTAACATGCGCTAGAGCTTTTCATTTGTAAAGCAGGAGTAAAATTATTTTGAGAGGTGTTTGTTGTTGTCAACGAATGGTAATGGGTACACTAACTACCTCATCAACCGGACTCCCAAGAGCGGCTCCCATTTTATTTATTTTTGGGTGGCACTCCTTCCAACCTTTCTTTCACAAACCATGGCTAACCGAATCCTCGGGTGCCTGCCAACAATCACATACCATGAAGGAGTGCCTTTTTATTTAAGTTTTATTATGATGATGACACTCCCCCAACCTTTGCTTACACAAGCCATGGCTAACCGAATCCTTCGGGTGCCGTCCAACAATCACAAACCATGGAGGAGTGTCTATTTAAGTTAATTAATTCGGGACTGGGAATCCCATTGCCAGCTCTTTTTGCAAAATTATTGGATAAGCGGATGTGCCACTAGTCCATATGAGAGTCCGTCAAAAGTAAATGACAAGGTTGAAAGCTAAACACCACATACTTCCTCATGAGCTATGAAACATTAACACAAATTGAGAAGCATTTTGAAAGTTTTAAAGGTAGCGCATGAGAATTTACTTGGAATGGTTTGAAATGCCATGCATAGGTATTTATGGTGGACACTTTGGAACAACTTGGTTTTCAGGTGTTTGGAAGCACGAGCGGCGATCCCGCTCAGTACAAGTGAAGGCTAGCAAAAGACTAGGGAGCGACAAATCAAGAGCAATAACTGTCATAATCATGCTTGCGGCAAAATAAATTAACGGAGGCATAAAAGTGATACAATAACTCTGAAGCAATATAAATCATCGAGGCTTAATTGACTTTTTGTTCAGTCATATGCATGCGTGAGCATGTGCCAAGTCGATATAAATGAATTATTCAGAGGAGGATACCACAATGCCATACTTACTTATGAATAAAACAATGCAAGCGAACATCCATGACATGCTACTCATATTAATAAATTGGAGCTAAACATGAGAGATCATGAACTACTAGACTTTCTCAAATAACATATACCTCACATGAACCAACTAAGCATGCTCATATGGATGAGTATATGTACAAAAATGAAAACAAATAGAGTTCATACCAGCCTCTCACCACAATCCAATTGTTGTAGATCGTCATTATTGCCTTTCACTTGTGTAGCTTGGATAATATGAAATGAAAACCACGCTCCAGCCACCGAAGACCATTGAACTCATGATGAACTTTACAAACCAAAGAAGAACAGCAAATATTTTTGGTGTTTTCGAATTGGAAACAAGAACGAAAGAAAACAAGCAAACAAAGCAAAATCTTTTTGGGTTTTCTTATAGCAAACTAACGATAGCAAATAAAGTAAACTAAGAGCAAAGAACCAAATAAACAAATGGTGAAGAGAAACAACAGAAATATTTTTGGTCTTTTTGTGTTTTAGGAAAGAAACAAAGCGAAAACAAAAGAATGCAAACTAACAGAAACACAGAAAAGCAGGATGACAGAAATCTGCCAAATCCTGACAGCAGTACAGAAATCGAAATTAACAAAAATCTTCCATTGCTCAGACCAAAAAGTGTTCAACTAATGAAAGTTAGATAACAACCTGGGGCACATGCTCAAAAATTGGCAACTCAAAATAACGTTCTGGCTGTGCGTACGAATTTTTTTGGTAACAGCCCAGAATCTGTTTTTGGACAGCACACTACAAGAAAAGTTGCCATGGCCGACGAAGTTGAAGTCGCGCCGTGGTTGCTGGTGTACCATGGCCGACGATTTTGGTCCCTCCGTGGTGCATGTCAAAACTTTTTTTTCTCGTTTTTGAGGCCACCTAGCCCGACGAAAGCGGCCAAAACGTCGCGTATGGTGGCCCGGGACGTGGTGCATCTCGAAATCTCGGGTTCGCCGGCCGAGTCAACGCAAATCCGCACCGCCGAGGGATGTAGGGCCCAGATGGCAGCCTCTCTGGCATTGTTTTTTTCTAGATCGCGCCATCTCGTTCAACGTTCTCCGATCGAGCCGTTTACGATGCAGGATCATGGGTCCCGCATGTCATCCTCTATGAACCAAAATTCTTTCTATTCTTGGATTTTTTTGACCCCCTGATTTCTGGCTACTTCCTTTTTCTTTTGATCCCTTGCCGCCTTGGAAACGTTGAGACCGCTGCTGCTAAATGGGACCCGCATGTCATCCTCTATGTGCAATCAACTTTCTTTTCTTGGAGTTTTTTTGGCACCTCAAATTTGGTCACTTGCCTTTTTCTTTCGATCCCCTGCCGCCTCTCAAACGGTGATACCGCTGCTGCTAACTGGACCCGCATGTCATCCTCTATGTACTATAAAACTTTCTTTTCTTGAATTATTTTTGGCACCTCATATTTGGTCACTTACCTTTTTCTTTCGATCCCCTGCCGCCTCTCAAACGGTGATACCGCTGCTGCTAAATGGGACCCGCATGTCATCCTCTATGTACTATAAAACTTTCTTTTCTTGGATTTGTTTGGCACCTCATATTTGGTCACTTGACTTTTTCTTTCGATCCCCTGCTGCCTCTCAAACGGTGATACCGCTGCTGCTAAATGGGACCCGCATGTCATCCTCTATGTACTATAAAACTTTCTTTTCTTGGATTTTTTTGGCACCTCATATTTGGTAACTTGACTTTTTCTTTCGATCCCCTGCTGCCTCTCAAACAGTGATACCGCTGCTGCTAAATGGGACCCGCATGTCATCCTCTATGTACTATAAAACTTTCTTTTTTTGGATTATTTTTGGCACCTCATATTTGGTCACTTGACTTTTTCTTTCGATCCCCTGCCGCCTCTCAAACGGTGAGACCGCTGCAGCTAAATGGGACCCGCATGTCATCCTCTATGAGCAATCAACTTTCTTTTCTTGGAGTTTTTTTTGGCACCTCATATTTGGTCACTTGCCTTTTTCTTTCGATCTCATGCCACGTTTGAAACGTTGAGGTACCTGCTGGCTCATGGGACCCGCATGTCATCCTCTGTGTGCTATAAAAGTTTCCTTTGTTGGATTTTTTTTCACCCTCTGATTTTTGGCTTGCCTTTTTCTTTTGATCCCCTGCCCCCTTTGAAACGTTGAGTAAGCTGTTGGTTCAAGGGACCCGCATGTCATCCTCTATGTCCATCAACTTTCTTTTCTTGGATTTTTTTCACCCCCTAATTACTAGCTACTTTCTTTTTCTTTTGATCTCAAGCCGCATTACAAACATTGAGACCGCTGCTGCAAAATGGGACCCACATGTCATCCTCTATGTACAATAAATCTTGGATTATTTTTGGCTCCTGATATTTGGTCACTTGCCTTTTTCTTTCGATCTCATGCCGCCTTTGAAACGTTGAGTAAGCTGCTGGCTCATGGGTCCCGCATGTCATCCTCTACGAACAATAAAAGTTTCCTTTCTTGGAGTTATTTTTTACCCCTAATTTCTGGCTATTTGCCTTTTTCTTTTGATCCCCTGCCCCCGTTGAAACGATGAGGACGCTGTTGGCAGGTCGGTCCCACATGTCATCCTCTATGAACAATAAAAGTTTCCTTTGGTGGATTTATTTTTGACCCCTAATTAATTTCTGGCTATTTCCTTTATTTTCTTTTGATCCCCTGCCGCCTTGGAATTGTTGAGAATGCTGCTGCCTCATTTTTCTTTTGGTCCTGTGCCGCCTTGGAAACGTTGAGACCGCTGCTACAAAATGGGACCCGCATGTCATCCTCTATGTACAATAAAGTTTCTTTTCTTGGATTATTTTTGGCTCCTGATATTATGTCACTTGCCTTTTTCTTTCGATCTCATGCCGACTTTGAAACGTTGAGGATGCTGCTGCCTCATGGGTCCCGCATGTCATCCTCTCAGAACGATAAATGTTTTCTTTTCTTGCATTTTTTTACCAACTGATTTTTGGCTTTTTTTATTTTCGATCCCCTGCCGCCTTTGAAACGTTGACTCCGCTGCTGGCTCATGGGTCCCCGATGTCAGCCTCCCCGTACAAGAAACATGTGATATTTTATTTTGCAGACAATAAACGTTGTATTTCGCTCTGAGCTATTGCAAACGGATAAATTAAATCTTTATATCTACATAAACAAACTTATATGTTGAATCTCCTTGTTTTTTGTTTTTGCGAAGCATAGGACTTTCCTGTTTTTTTTTTTTGAGAAAAATCCGACCTTTCCTGTTTTGGAGTGGGCTGAAATTGTACGAGTCAAAAGGCCCAGGGATAGTTCGAAGGCCCAGATGTCCAGATACAGCCCAATTGAAATCTTTCTTTTCTTGGATTTTTTTCACACCCTGATTTCTGGCTACTTCATTTTTCTTTCGGTCTGTGCCGCCTTGGAAGCGTTGAGACCGCTGCTACAAAATGGGACCCGCATGTCATCCTCTATGTACAATAAAGTTTCTTTTCTTGGATTATTTTTGGCTCCTGATATTATGTCACTTGACTTTTTCTTTCAATCTCATGCCGACTTTGAAACGTTGAGGAAGCTGCTGGCTCATGGGTCTCTATGAACAATAAAAGTTTTCTTTGTTGGATTTATTTTTTTCCCCTAATTTCTGGCTATTTGTCTTTTTCTTTTGATCCCCTGCCCCCTTTGAAACGATGACGACGCAGCTGGCAAGTCGGTCCCACATGTCATCCTCTATGAACAATAAAAGTTTCCTTTGATGGATTTATTTTTGACCCTAATTAATTTCTGGCTATTTCCTTTTTTATTTTGATCCCCTGCCGCCTTGAAATAGTTGAGGATGCTGCTGCCTCATGGGTCCCGCATGTCATCCTCTCAGAAAGGTAAATGTTTCTTTTCTTGAATTTGTTTACCAACTGATTTTTGGCTTATTTTTTCTTTCGATCTCCTGCCACCTTTAAAACGTTGACGACGCTGCTGGCTCATGGGTCCCCAATGTCAGCCTCCCCATACTGCAAATCCTCTTTCTGCAAAGGTTGTATTTCTAGATAGATAAGGTGGATTCGAATCTGCCATGGTTCAGGCAGCTCAGGTAAGCCTTCTTGCACTAATTAATGGAAGTAGTGTATCGCAAGGTCAAGACATGTGGCTCGGTGTAATGAATCTATATGAATCATGTTGTGGGTTCAATCTGATAGTTCTCTAACAGGTCAGCCAAAATAGAAATTAAGTTTTTTTCTAAAACGGAAATGCAAATTAAGATGAACACAAACATTAGTTATCATAATAGCTGATCATACATACATACTTGCTAAGAGCAAAAGCTTGCCAGAGTTTTACCACCCATACAATTAATTAGCAGTTCAGATAAGATAACCTTATATAAGTATAACTACAAATGCATTTGCTAAGGGCTCATGGGACAACAGAACTAGACAACCGCGAACTTTATGACCAGCATGTCACAGCGGCATCGAAAGATCTTGACCTTCAACTTTGATCCAATGCGAAGTTTGGCACCGTCAATGAACTTTTTCCACCTGGAAGTAACAGCCAAGCGGCCATCTGTGGGACTGACAGAGTACCGTCCCTCCACGGTGAGACCTTCACTCTCCATGACGAGGGATATCTTGCCCCTTCGGCCAGCATTGAGATCCTTGGAGATACTTTTAGGCAATTTCTGATTCAAAGCAAGAGATACCACCAAAAATTAGTCAATGGCACCAATGCACTGAACCATGTGAGACTTTGAGCAGAGAAGACATCAAGATAAGAGCAGTTATGCTGTCATATACTCACGAACATAGCCTTCAGATGCGTCCTGGTCACCACACGGGTGGCCACAGCAATGAGCTGAGACCTCGGTGATCTGGCTGGGGCAGGTGCATGAGCCTGGGCTGGTACACGAGCTGGTGCTGATGCAGGAGACTGCTGGGCAGGTGCAGTAAACGGTGCCTCTAGAGGAACCGGTGCTGATGCAGGAGACTGTTGGGCAGGTGCAGTAAACGGTGCAGCTAGAGGAACCAGTGCTGATGCAGGAGCTGCTGGGCATGTGTAGTATATGGGGCCTCTACAGGAACCAATGCTGATGTAGGGGACTGCTGGGTAGATGCAGTAAACGGAGCTGGTACAGGAACCGGTGCTGATGCGGGAGAGTGGGAAGCCGGTGCCGGTGCTGGTGTGGTTGCCCTTTGTGACATCCGCTCCTGTTCCATCAGGGGATCTGCAGCTTTGATCATGTTAAACCCAGCAAGCTAGAACAGAGGGAATGGTTTAGAACAACTGCTCAGAATGCAGTTATCAAAAGATATGAGTAGAAAAAAGTTACATATTATATATTTGGAAGTGTCTCCAACTCTGTAAGCAGTTACGTATATCTGCCCGTTTGAGTTTCTGATCCTCAGCTCGTCGCCCTTCTTCAGACCGTAGTCAAAAGCAAACTTTCTCCAATCATGTCCATACAAATATGTGATGGCCTGCGTCTTGTAGACATACACCTCATAGACCGTGTAGGTGTTCATCAATTTGCCATTGCCATGCATAGTGAAAGATCCTTCATGCGGACACATCTGGTTAATCATTGGACGAAGTTCACAAGGTACAGTCTGCATGTGAAAATTGATACAAATGTAAGAAGCAGGAAGACTAAAAACAAGACTTTACTATATGCCAATTCATGCTAAACCACTGAGAATACATACCTGTAACTCTGTGAAGGAGCTACTAGAAAGGTAGATAGAGCCATAGGAGGTGTTATATGCGGGGTATGTACATGGGCCCGCCATATTCCCGCAAGCTCGGCATCGGGATGGTGAAGGAAACATGGGAGGTACTACTGGTGCGTAGCGCTGAACGTAAGTGGAAGAATTAGGTTGTGTAAAGTGCATAGTTCAGAGCAATGCAAATGTTGACAAGCAAGTGCATAACACTATGTTACAAACTGAACAGTGAAAAATTAGTGTATGATGAATATAAGCATGCTAATTTGGTGTTTCCGAATTCCAAAAAGCATTAGACAGAGCCGGTGATAATATCAGACATAAATCATGGCATGTATATGTGGCTTAAGAAAATATACCCGAACCCTTGGATGGTTACGGCCCGGCTGGTCCTTGGACTTGAGCTTATATAAGCATCCAGAAGGTGGGGCTGACAGTAACTTGGTGGCAGCCTCTGCAGATGCCTCATCAGCAGCAGTTGCAATCCTTTTGACCAATGAAGGCTTAGCAGTTTCAGTCTGCATATAAAAATTGAAGAGCAACAGACATCAGCAGTGATATATAAAATGAATCTATGAGACACTGATGCATATAGTGCTGGATGTAAGTGGAAGAATAGGTGTGTGTGTTTCTGAACTATTGGTAAGCATTAGACAAAGCCGGCAATAAACAGACAAAAATCAAATCATGTATGAGGATTAAGAAAATATACCTGCTTACTGAAAAGGGTACCACCCAGCTGGCCCGTGGCCTTGTGCTTGAGGAGGTTTTCAGAAGATGGTGGCACCATCGTCTTCACAGCAGCCTCATCAGGATCATTTTTTATCCATTTGAGTAGAGGCACAGAAGTTTCATCCTGCATATGAATAGCAACAGAACTCATCATTGATATTTAATAAATCTATGAGATAGACTGATGCAAATAGTGCGGGGTGTAAGTGGAAGAATAGGGTTGTGCATAGAGAACAGTTGACAACAATGCAAATGATTACAAAAGAAGCCAATGGAAATCAACAGTTTATATACTGGATGAGACAGACTGAAAAGTGAAAAATTAGTGTATGATGATTGTAAGCAAACGCAGTGTTTCTGAACTTTTGGTAAGCATTAGACAAAGCCAACAGTAATTAAACAGATAATAATGAAATCATGTATGTGGATTAAGAAAATATACCAGATTCATTAAAAGGTCACCACCCAGCTGGCCCATGGCCTCGTGCTTGTAGAGGTTTTCGGAAGATGGTGCCGGCACCATCGTCCTCACAGCAGCCTCATTAGCCTCATTTTGCATCCACTTGAGTAAAGGCGCAGCAGTTTCAGCCTGCATAAGAATGGGAACAGATCTCAGCAGTGATATTGAATGACTCTGAGACAGACTGATGCATATAGTGCTAGATGTAAGTGGAAGGGTATGGCCGTGTATGGACAACAGTTCACAACAATGCAAGGGTGTGTTCGGTTCTGAAACAGCGTGGAATGGAATGGAATGGTTCCATTTCAGAGGAATGGAATGGTTACATTTTTGTTCGGTTGGGAAAAATGGAGAGCAGAAGAGATCGAGGTTAAACTAACCAATTGTCTCAAAATTGTAATTAACAATTGCAAATGACATTTTAATCTCAAAGTCGTAATTAACAGCGCCTAATGGTGCTCTTTTAATCTAAAAATCGTAATTAACATCATTTTATGTTGGGTTAGGGGAACTGGAGTAGATGAACATTACTGTATGATGATTGTAAGCAAACGAATTTGGTGTTTCTAAACTTTTGGCTTCGAGATCTTATGGGTTTCAACTCTAGCCTACCCCAACTTGTTTGGGACTGAAAGGCTTGGTTGTTGTTGTTGTTGTTGTAAACTTTTGGCAAGCATAGAAAAAACCGACAATAAACAGAGAAAAATCAAGGCATGTTTTGTGGATTAAGAAAATATACCATATTCATTAAAAGATCACCACCCAGCTGGTGCGTGGCCTTGTGCTTGTAGAGGCATTTAGAAGATGGGGGCGGCATCAACATACTGGCAGCCTGATCAGCCGCAGTTTTGATCTTCCTTTTGAGTAAAGGCCCTAAAGTTTCAGTCTGCATATGAATAGCAAAACAAAAGGCAGACCTCAGCAGTGATATTGAATTACTGTATGAGATAGACTGATGCATATAGTGGATGCTCTTAGCCTTTTGCAGCGTGAACACTAGCTATGGACAGACAAAAAAACTAGTTAACTCAGCTTTGTCTAGATATGAATGTACTACCACCATCCAAAAGCTTAAGCCTTATTTATTTTTGAGAAATCAAAACAAGCAAAGTTTGACCAAAATTTTAGAACATTCTATCAACAAATATAATACTGTGTAGATACCGTAGGAAAATATATTTTATTATCTATTTAATGATATTAATTTTGTATTTTGCATGTTACTGATTTTTGGTAAAAGCTTAGTCAAACATGGTATAGTTTGACTTTCTAAAAATAATATAAGCCCAAAGCTTTGGGATGGAGGCAGTAGTATCTAGAGCTAAAACACATCTAGATACATCCGTATCTACAGATAGTTGAGTCAATTAATTTGGATCTGAGGGAGTATCAGATTCAGACTACATCATGGTAAGTTGGTTAAAAAAATTACCCCTGGGCGGTCCCTGCCCAGCTCGGCAGTGGCATTTCGCTTCTTGTGCTGCAGATCGGGCCATGCTCCTGCAGCAGGTGGGGCGCTATTCTCGTTCCCCATAGCCTCAGCACGGAACCTGGAGGTACCAACCTGATACAGAGAATATAGAGCATGGTGTCACAGAGGCTTTACGCACAAACAGCTGAAGACATGTGCTACTTTAAGCATATTCCAGAACAGGAACAGATTGAGGATGCAGAGAGACACTTAAAAGGTAAAGAGTGGATAAGCAAACGGAGTACCTGCTTCGCGGGGCTGGGGACGCAGCTCAGGCTCAGCCAACTGCCCACATGCGTGGTGGCCTTACGCTCCATTGCCCCCACCGCCGAGGTCTTTGAAGGATAACGTTGCATAGAAAACAAAAAATTTCCTATCGCGAACACGCAATCCAAGCCAAGATGCAATCTAGAAGACGGTAGCAACGAGGGGATGATCAAGACTAACCCTTGAAGAGATTCCAAAGCCTATAAGAGTAGGCTCTTATTGCTGCGGTAGACGATCACTTGCCGCTTGCAAAAGCGCGTAGAAGATCTTGATCACGATCGGTTCCGGCGCCACGAACGGGCAGCACCTCCGTACTCGGTCACACGTTCGGTTGTTGATGAAGACGACGTCCACCTCCCCGTTCCAGCGGGCAGCGGAAGTAGTAGCTCCTCTTGAATCCGACAGCACGACGGCGTGGTGTCGGTGGCGGTGGAGAAATCCGGCGGAGCTTCGCTTAAGCGTGCGGGATGTGGTGGAGGAGAGAGACCGCTAGGGTTTGGGGAGAGAGGGGGGTTGGGCGCCGGCCCTCTAAGGGGTGCGGCCAAGGCTGAGCCAAAGAGTGGCTGCCCCCCTCCCTCTCCTCCTCATTATATAGGTGGAAGCACCAAGAGTTCTAGTCCAAGTCTTCGAATAAGACCCCAACACTAAAACCTCCCATATGTGGGAAAACCTACCCAAGGTGGGAATCCCACTTGGGGTGGGATTCCCCCTTTCCATGAGGGGGTTTGGCCGGCCACCCTAGGGGAGTCCACCATGGACTCCTCCCCTTTAGGGTTGGCTGGTCATGCAAGGTGGAGTCCCTCCGGGACTCTACTTTCCATGGTGATTTCTTCCGGACTTTTCTAGAACCTTCTAGAACCTGCCATAAATGCACCGGATCATTTCCAAACTTGGAATATGACTTCCTATATATGAATCTTATTCTCCGGACCATTCCGGAACTCCTCGTGATGTCCGGGATCTCATCCGGGACTCCGAACAAATATTCGAACTCCATTCCATATTCAAGTACTACCATTTCAACATCCAACTTTAAGTGTGTCACCCTACGGTTCGTGAACTATGCGGACATGGTTGAGTACTCACTCCGACCAATAACCAATAGCGGGATCTGGAGATCCATAATGGCTCCCACATATTCAACGATGACTTTAGTGATCGAATGAACCATTCACATACAATACCAATTCCCTTTGTCTCGCGATATTTTACTTGTCCGAGGTTTGATCTTCGGTATCACTCTATACCTTGTTCAACCTCGTCTCCTGACAAGTACTCTTTACTCGTACCGTGGTATGTGGTCTCTTATGAACTTATTCATATGCTTGCAAGACATTAGACGACATTCCACCGAGAGGGCCCAGAGTATATCTATCCGTCATCGGGATGGACAAATCCCACTGTTGATCCATATGCCTCAACTCATACTTTCCGGATACTTAATCCCACCTTTATAGCCACCCATTTACGCAGTGGTGTTTGGTGTAATCAAAGTACCTTTCCGGTATAAGTGATTTACATGATCTCATGGTCATAAGGACTAGGTAACTATGTATCGAAAGCTTATAGCAAATAACTTAATGACGAGATCTTATGCTACGCTTAATTGGGTGTGTCCATTACATCATTCATACAATGACATAACCTTGTTATTAATAACATCCAATGTTCATGATTATGAAACTAATCATCCATTAATCAACAAGCTAGTTTAAGAGGCATACTAGGGACTTCTTGTTTGTCTACATATCACACATGTACCAATGTTTCGGTTAATACAATTATAGCATGGTATGTAAACATTATCATAAACACAAAGATATATAATAACCATTTATTATTGCCTCTTGGGCATATCTCCAACAGTCTCCCACTTGCACTAGAGTCAATAATCTAGTTTACATATGTAAAGATATAACACCTTGGCCTTCTGGTGCTTTATCATGTTTTGCTCACGGGAGAGGTTTTAGTCAACGGTTGACATGCTCAGAAACGTATGTATTTTGCAATTCATATGCGTCTCAGCGCATCACTCATTTCCAAATGAGTCGGCATATATGCTTAGTCCTCTGGTGGAACCTTAATTCCGCGGTCTGAAATATGTCACTAATATTGTCACACACAATATAGCTTCAAAGTTCTGACTTTGTCGGAACTACACCAAATTCTCAAAGAACCTCCTGACTTAACATCCTTTGTCATTGTCAAAACAATGACATATTCTGCCTTCTTTTGTAGAATCCATCACAATATTTAGAACTCTTCTAAATCTAGCATAGACAACTTCTAGCTCATTGTGCTACCTTTTAAACAACACTTAGTCTAATTTGAGATTTGAAATTATATTTTATATGTGACAAAACCAATATCGGTGTAACACCTTACAGCGATTTGTTTGTCATTTCTTCATACAAAAATATATATATATATCCTTAGTTCTTCTAAAGTACTTAAGGATATTCTTACTGTCGTTCAATGATCATCATATGAATCATTCTGGTATATGCTCATAACACTTTATAGCACATGATATCTGATTGTGTACATGTTATTCGTGATCTATAATCACTCATGTGTTTTTACTCATTGAGTGTCAGATACACTCAAGTCTTGTTAAACCTTCACATGACAAGAACATTTTCTTAATATTTCTATATTGAACTACTTCAATATCCATCATATGTACTTTGACTTAAACTTATTTATGTGTTTCAATCTATCTTCATAGATCTTGACACTAAATTTGTTTCAGTCCATATCCTTTCATTGAAGTTAATTCTCAATGAAACCTTTTAATCAAGTATATAATTACATCATTTATAACCAACTATATGTCACCTACATAAAGTATTATAAATGTGTCTTAGCGCTCCCACTTAATTTCTTGCAAATGCAAGCCTCTTCATCGTCTCTGATGAAATCAAAAACTCTTTGACTATTTCATCTGGTGAAGATTCTAACTCCGTGATACTTACTTCATCCAATTGAAGTTCGTATACCTATCTAGTATTCCACGGACCAGCAAAACTCTTGGTTGTATCTTGTATACACCTTTAATACACACTTCTGTTAAGTAGTGTATTTTGCCATCCTACTAGCATATCTCATAAAAGAAATATGTAGTGATTACTAGAATAATCCACATAGACTATAAGCATTGCTACGGAAGATCTAATCTTATCGTAGTCAACTCTTTGAACTTTGTCGTAAACAATTTTTCGACAAGTCGAGCTTCTTTAAGGATATTCCATCCAAGTCCATCAATTTTATAGATCCATTTACTTTCAAAAAGTATTTATCTATCTTGGATTTCATGGCGTATAGCCATTTTAACGGAGTCAGGGCCCATCATAACTTCTTTGTTTGTAGTTGGTTTATCATTATTCAAAATCAATCCTTTGTTCACAAATCATTTATTTGATCACAAAGTAAACCATACCTACAAGGTTCAATATGTACTTCGATCTCCATGGCTAAAACACTTTGTAGTCATGGGAGCCATGATCGTCGTGGCCGCTTCCGAAACAAATTCCGATGCTGCGCTACTCTGATCATTATGCTCAGGTTCATAAACCTTATCAAATTATATTGTCCTCCCACTCAAATACTTCACTAGAAACAATTTCTCGGAAATAAGAAACATTGACAAACACTTTTGTCTTTGTCTCGTGGGAAGAATTCCCAATTAATTCTCTGGGATAACCAACAAAGACATTCATCCGATTTTGGTTGTAAACTCTTAGACCAAAATTTAAAGAAAGACTATTAGGGTTTATACCCATACCATAACTCGTATGGTGTCATTTCAACGGATCATGATGATGCTCTATTCAGTGTAAAAGCGGTAGTCACTAAAGCATAATCCACAAAAATATAATGGCGTCATAATATTTTATCTCATCATTAATCCAACAAGGTTTGGATACATATCTCGGATACTACATCATCATTATGATACTCCAAAAATGTGAGTTGTAGAACAATTTCATAACTCTCTTAGATGTTCGCTAAAAATCGTAATTCAAATATTTCTACCATGATCCAATCATAGATATTTGACTTTTCTATTACGATGATTTCCACTTCATGCTGAAATTTATTTGAATCCATTCAAATGTTTCAAACTTCTTCCTTATTGAATATATCCACATATATACTCAATTCATTGTTGAAAGTTTTCATGAAGTAGAAGAATCTCCCGCACACAACTATGCCCAGTGAACCACATACATCATCATGTATTTTTCCACTAAGTTAGTTGCCCGTTCAACTTTTGGCCTATGAACGGTATTTTAATCATTCTCTTTAGAAAAGATTTGCAAGCGTCAAATGATTCAAAAATCAAGTGACTCCAAAAATCCATTTACATGGAGTTCCTTCATGCGTTTCTTTCTAACATGACCTAAATGGCGGTTCCACAAATGAGTGGAATTCAAATCATTTGCCTTATGGCATTTTAGCGTCAGTGTTATGTATGTGTGTTTCACCATTAAGATTTATAATAACTTATCCATCGTTCATGGAGTAATGTCATAATTTGAACAACTCATTGTTTTCATTTGACCAGAGCAAAATAACAATTATTAAGTTCTTTATTATAAATTCTAAGGGCTAGATAGAATGCCAACGATGAACATAATAACACTTTATTTTTGTTCCAGACGTGCATACCTATCATATTCCTTGTTAGTCACTTAGGCCATTGTATTCTTGTATTGCGTTGTTTTGTATGACACTTCATACCAACCAATGTGGTACAAATACCCAAGAATTTTATTTTGTGACCAAATGAGGAATACATCCATAACATGTATATCATTTATATACACCTGAGCTAGACTTTCTAGTCTTTTCTTTCTTTCTTTCTGCCAATAATCTTTTGTAGTTTCTCTTTTAGCTTTCCTCATTATTCAGAAAAACACTTCAATATCAATAACTTCTAGGTTTGTTGATCAAATACCAATAACCTTGAGGTTCTTTGAAGTTGATCATCATATGACAAGTGTTCCTGATTTCACTATTAGTAACCTTTTAATATGATGAACAATTTCACTCATAATTTTATCCATCATATCATGACGACTTTTTGAGACCATGTCTGTACATGCTAGGCTCATAAAGTTTAACCTTAGTATTCGTATGTGCAAATCTGGCTTGCACCCATTGTAAGCACACGTAGAATCTATAACACCCGATCATCACGTGATGCTTCGATACGACGAGTCTTAGCAACGGTGCATACTAAGGATGATAACTTCATGGATATGCGAATATCGTTAGTGCTCCAATAGTTGGAGGATTGTGACGCCTGGCGTCTTCAACCTTCATACATTCCCATAAAACTTATGAGTTTATGTAGTCTCACCAAATTATATTCTATCATCTTGCAATAAGGTCTTAGATATCACATATATCTCATACCTTGATTATTTCTGAAAACTAAATTTTCAGCTCCTTACTTTTCAAACAGATTTGAACTTCAAGTTTCACGGAGACAAGATAACTTTAGGTACTAATTGAAACCATAGCTCTCTGAATCAACAAAGTGAGTTTCACTAAAAGTTTGCAATAGGACTTAATCAATTCTTGATTCTTTAACAATACGGTACTAATCCGTAAAGTTTCTTATCAGATTTTAACAGTATTTCTATCTCAATAACAAGACTAGCGCATAGTAGTAAACGGATGCCAATACTACAAAATTAATTCAAAATACTACTCAGACTATGTTTATGATAATTAGTTCATGTTTTAATCTAATTACTAATGAACTCCCACTTAATACAACATCCCTCATAGTTGTTAAGTGGTACACGATCCAAATCCACTACATCAAAACCGATCATCACGTGAGATGATGTAGCTTCAATGGTGAACATCAACATGTTGATCATATCATCCATATGACTCGTGTTCAACCTTTCGGTTTCCGTTGTCCCGAGGCCATGTCTGTACATGCTAGGCTCGTCAAGCAAACCCAAGTATTCCGCGTGTGCAACATGGCTTACACCCGTTGTATGTCGAGTTTATCACACCCGATCATCACGAGATGCTTCAAAACGTCGAACAATGCAACGGTGCATACGAGGGAAGAACACTTTATTATCTTGATATTAATGTGAGGGATCATCTTATAATGCTACCGTCGCGATCTAAGCAAAATAAGATGCATAAAAGATTAACATCACATGCAATTCATATGTGATATGATATGGCCCTTTAGTCTTTGCGCCTTTGATCTTCATCTCCAAAGCACGGACATGATCTCCATCATCAACGGGCATGATCTCCATCATCGTCGGCGTAGCGTCAAGGTCCATGGCGCCGTCTTCATGGTTGTTCACCTCATGTAGCAACTATTACAACTACTTTGAAATACTACTCAACATGAAATTTAAAGACAACCATAAGGCTCCTGCCGGTTGCCACAATACAATAATGATCATCTCATACATATTCATCATCACATAATGGCCATATCACATCACCAAACCCTGCAAAAACAAGTTAGACGTCTCTAATTTGGTTTGCATATTTTACGTGGTTTAGGGTTTTCGAGTAAGATCTAATCTACCTACGAACATGAACCACAACGGTGATACTAGTGTTGTCAATAGAAGAGTAAATTGAATCTTCACTATAGTAGGAGAGACAGACACCCGCAAAGCCACTTATGCAATACAAGTTGCATGTCGAGCGTGGAGCAAATCTCATGAACGCGGTCATGTAAAGTTAGCCCGAGCCGCTTCATCCCACTATGCCACAAAGATGCAAAGTACTCAAACTAAAGACAACATAAGCATCAACGCCCACAAAACCATTGTGTTCTACTCGTGCAACCATCTATGCATAGACACGGCTCTGATACCACTGTAGGATAACGTTGCATAGAAAACAAAAATTTCCTATCGCGAACACGCAATCCAAGCCAAGATGCAATCTAGAAGACGGTAGCAACGAGGGGATGATCAAGACTAACCCTTGAAGAGATTCCAAAGCCTATAAGAGTAGGCTCTTATTGCTGCGGTAGACGATCACTTGCCGCTTGCAAAAGCGCGTAGAAGATCTTGATCACGATCGGTTCCGGCGCCACGAACGGGCAGCACCTCCGTACTCGGTCACACGTTCGGTTGTTGATGAAGACGACGTCCACCTCCCGTTCCAGCGGGCAGCGGAAGTAGTAGCTCCTCTTGAATCCGACAGCACGACGGCGTGGTGTCGGTGGCGGTGGAAATCCGGCGGAGCTTCGCTTAAGCGTGCGGGATGTGGTGGAGGAGAGAGACCGCTAGGGTTTGGGGAGAGAGGGGGGTTGGGCGCCGGCCCTCTAAGGGGTGCGGCCAAGGCTGAGCCAAAGAGTGGCTGCCCCCTCCCTCTCCTCCTCATTATATAGGTGGAAGCACCAAGAGTTCTAGTCCAAGTCTTCGAATAAGACCCCAACACTAAAACCTCCCATATGTGGGAAAACCTACCCAAGGTGGGAATCCCACTTGGGGTGGGATTCCCCCTTTCCATGAGGGGGTTTGGCCGGCCACCCTAGGGGAGTCCACCATGGACTCCTCCCCTTTAGGGTTGGCTGGTCATGCAAGGTGGAGTCCCTCCGGGACTCTACTTTCCATGGTGATTTCTTCCGGACTTTTCTAGAACCTTCTAGAACCTGCCATAAATGCACCGGATCATTTCCAAACTTGGAATATGACTTCCTATATATGAATCTTATTCTCCGGACCATTCCGGAACTCCTCGTGATGTCCGGGATCTCATCCGGGACTCCGAACAAATATTGGAACTCCATTCCATATTCAAGTACTACCATTTCAACATCCAACTTTAAGTGTGTCACCCTACGGTTCGTGAACTATGCGGACATGGTTGAGTACTCACTCCGACCAATAACCAATAGCGGGATCTGGAGATCCATAATGGCTCCCACATATTCAACGATGACTTTAGTGATCGAATGAACCATTCACATACAATACCAATTCCCTTTGTCTCGCGATATTTTACTTGTCCGAGGTTTGATCTTCGGTATCACTCTATACCTTGTTCAACCTCGTCTCCTGACAAGTACTCTTTACTCGTACCGTGGTATGTGGTCTCTTATGAACTTATTCATATGCTTGCAAGACATTAGACGACATTCCACCGAGAGGGCCCAGAGTATATCTATCCGTCATCGGGATGGACAAATCCCACTGTTGATCCATATGCCTCAACTCATACTTTCCGGATACTTAATCCCACCTTTATAGCCACCCATTTACGCAGTGGTGTTTGGTGTAATCAAAGTACCTTTCCGGTATAAGTGATTTACATGATCTCATGGTCATAAGGACTAGGTAACTATGTATCGAAAGCTTATAGCAAATAACTTAATGACGAGATCTTATGCTACGCTTAATTGGGTGTGTCCATTACATCATTCATACAATGACATAACCTTGTTATTAATAACATCCAATGTTCATGATTATGAAACTAATCATCCATTAATCAACAAGCTAGTTTAAGAGGCATACTAGGGACTTCTTGTTTGTCTACATATCACACATGTACCAATGTTTCGGTTAATACAATTATAGCATGGTATGTAAACATTATCATAAACACAAAGATATATAATAACCATTTATTATTGCCTCTTGGGCATATCTCCAACAGTCTTACCTTTCCTGTACAAGCTGACAAAAGATACAGTGAGGATCAGCAGAAACTACAAAGGTTGCAAATGTCGACAAATAAAGGAAGAACACCCCAATCCAAGCAAAGGTAGCCCCCGCCCCCCACCCCCATCAATCACTCCCAGCTCGAGGGTGACCAGAAAGACACCCCTTCGCCCAGAATAGGAAAGAGATGCGCAAGATATCGAGGAGAGGAAAAAAGAACCGATCTCGAGAAAGGAGAGAACATTACTAGTCCTACCTAATCCGCTTGGGCTAGATGCAGCTTGCCCCTCCAAGCTGGATGCCTGGACGGTGGAGGCGAAAGGAGGGGATCGAGCTAGCGGCTTGCATCCGTCGGCAATCGGCACTCGATCGGGAGAGAAGGGGTGCTACATAAAGGGGAGGGGTAACATATTTTATTACACAGTGAACTTACTGATGTGACTAGTCATTACATGTCTCACTGAAACTAGGGCCCATAGTGTGGCACCCCAAATTTACTTGAAGCTGCCCGGCGGGACGCATTGGCGCGTCAAGAAACCCCCGAATTGTAGCGGGGAAATGAAACATTTCACAAAAATTCGAAATTCAAGCACACCGCCACGCGCCAAGCACGCGGCTGTTCCTTCCTCTTCCTCGGTTCCTCCTCCCCTATCCGAAAAAACCCCAAATCCCAAGCTCAAACCAAAAAAAAAACAAATCCCCTGGCCGCCATGCATGTCCTCGTTAACCCGCTGGAGATCGTTCCCGGACGATGCGGACCACCCGCCCTGAGATCCAGAATTCCGTCCACCTCGAGGCACTGCGTGCTGTCTCGCAGCAGCGGCTTGAGGGCGCTGAAGAGGAAGTTCCGCCGGAAAGTGCTCATGGCAACCATGCAAGCTCACCGGCGTGCTGTATCCCGAGAGGAACTGGTCAAAGCTTTGCTATTCGCCACAAAAAAAAATTGCGGGCCAAGATCTGGTCAAAGCTTCGTCGATGGCTTGCCGCGAGAGGCTTGGAGTCCAGAGTCAATAAACTAGCTGCTCGAGGACTTGGGCGGTTTACACGGATTCATATTAACTGACTCAAGTTTGTTAGTCTAGTTAACAAATGCATCTAGATACATCCATATCTAGACAGAATTGAGTCAATTAATATGAATCAGAGGGGAGTACCTGAAAGTGTTTCATGCTACCAACTAATGCGCTGGCAGGAATCGCTGTAGAAGTAATTGTGCTACTACTCATACGATGAACTGATTGTGTGGGTGTCGAATTTTGCAACGCGATCATCCACTGAATGCTTAATCTAGCGCCAAAGGCGTACAAATCATAACATACTACAGCACCAGAACATAAGAGTACGAATCATAAAGTAGCTCAACATTTTGCATCAGGGCTGGGTGGTCCTGAGACTACCGGGACGCCCCTGATGATCTCCGGGTGTGCATCCTCTTCAACGCAAAGCTGTGTACTCGGTCCACGGCCTCCTTCTGTAGGCTGGATAATCTCAGGTGCAGGACCTTCGTCTATGAGAGGCTCGTCATCAGTACCATCCACAGGTGCATCAGGGCTGGGTGGTCTTGAGACTACCCGGACGCCCGTGATGATCTCCGGGCGTGCATCCACTTCAACGCAAAGCTGTGTACTCGGTCCACGGCCTCCTTCTGTAGACTGGATAATCTCAGGTGCAGGACCTTCGTCTATGAAAGGCTCGTCATCAGTACCATCCACAGGTGCATCAAACTGAGATTCATCTTCAAATCTCCCATCAAACTGAGAGACCTCTTCAACTCTATGCTTCTGCAATTAGTACATCAACCGATTAGACAAACATCTAAGGGATGCAACCTGAACAAATGCCGTTTTACATATTTACCTTCTCATCTGGCACAGCACATGTCCCAGAGCTGAAACCCGTTTCCTGAAGCAAGCGCTTTTTCTCTCCTTCCCGTCCATCCATCTGCAACAAGTTAAATTTGAGTACAGAACCTTGCACAGCAATGCAAACTATTGATTGAAACAGCGGCAACATCAATATAAATAATTAACTACATATGCCAGCACACATACAGTGTGAGCAAGATCTGCTTCTCCTGCTAAAGGATCATTATATGGTTCACCATGCTAAACCCGCCTAACATATGTGCGGTCCATCCCAAAAATGTGTAAATGATCTGCCACTACAGGGTGAGGCCTCTTCTCACCATTCATACATGTGCAGCGCGGGCAATACACGTCCAGGTTGTGACCATCATGAGCTCTAATAAACCCCATAAAGGGTTGAACACCATTTATATATGAAGGGGAACATAAGTGTCCATGCAGTATCCAAGTTCTGTCCATCTGTTTAATTATGAGATACAGTGGTTGGTGATTAATTTAAGGCGAAGTAGGAAATGTATATCCATCGAGTACAAAACTATACTACATGATTATGCATTTCAGCAATCATGTCGAGTACAAAACAAAAAATGCCCATCGACATTTTAGCAAACAGATCGTGTACAAAACTCTGCCATGGCATTTCAGCAAATTAACGGATCGAGTGCAGAACTGACTCTATATGCCCACGCAAATGAACAAATTGATCGATGACAAATCGAGCGGAAAACTATAAAGTGCCAATTAGTTCGAGCATACTGACGAATTTTTTTAGCAGCATCAAGAAAATATAAATCGTTAGGCTGTCTTGCCCGATACATGATTGAGCTAGAGATAGCAGCCCTACCGTGGATCAACTTGACCGCCGGTGCGTCTCGAGAAGAACGACGGGGAGGGGAAGCTTCTTCTTCGCACGGACGGGACGGGGAGGGGAAGCTCTTCGCACGGACGGGGATAAGTTGTGTACGGGTGGGTGGGGGGTCATGCGGCCGGGCCGCCGGGGTGATAATTAAGGTCGGTAGGTGGCGTTTAATGGAGTTGCGTGTGTAATTTGCCGTGCACAAGGTTGAGGAATAGGCGGTTCCCTTTGCCGCGCGCACAATTCAAACTATCCCGCCCATGTAGTTTAAATTCGCCATATTTTCGTTAAATCGACATAAAGTCATGTGAGTGGGGGAAAATTAGCAAAGTTGCTTGAAAAATAGTAAAACTCTGGAATTATCCTTTAAATATGCTCTACTTCGTGTGAAAATCGGGGTGTGGAAGCATGTTGAGCTGTTTTATTTGTACTTTCTTCATTAAAACTCCCATTTTATGCACTTTGGATGGAAAGAAATCATTTGTACATAAATTTTGACAACGCCATTTGCAAACACTAATTGTTTACATGCCAAGATGCACCCATCCACCAAATATATATGTGGCAAAAGTTTATCACAATCTAGCAGATATGCATAATTAGTGAGGGACCCCTTTTGATTTTGTGCAATTTCCACTAATTAGGTAGAGATCGAGAAGGGTTAATTAATTAGGCCATGTTAGGGGTTATGTGTTTTAGATTAGGTTGTGTGGATTCAAATACAACTTCTTTATTTGTGTGCTATGATTAATCAAAACTAGATCGATCGACTGCGCACACATTATTAGAGGCGCATGCCTTTGCGCACAAAGTGCATGTGTGTGTTGTTGGCCACCAACGAGAGAGAGAGAGAGCAGAGAAAGAGAGAGAGGTAGAGAGAGCTACATACGAGAGAGCGATTGAAATCCCCAAATTAAACACATATATATGCATGGCACATTTAATTTAATTAGAGGACCGCGAGGCACCCCTGGCCTGCTTGATGCACAATTAAGTGTCATTGGCCTATATATAGGGTTTAATTAGGGTTTAGGGTTTAGGGTTAGGAGGTTAGGGTTTAGGGTCTAGGGTTTAGGGTTTAATGTTTATGGTGTTTAGGGTTTAGGGATTAGGGATTAGGGTTTATTTAGGGTTTAAGGTTTAGGGATCATCGATCGAGTGCGCACACACACATTATTAGAGGCACACGCGCCTTTGCGCATAAAGTGCATGCGTATATGTGTGTGTTTTTTGGCCACCAACGACATATAGATGATCGAGAGAGAGAGATTGAAATCCCCCAAGAATATGTTCAAATATATATTAAAATATATGCACGAATGCATGCATGGTAGGCCATGCATGCATGCACTAATTATATATATATTATGAGGAAACTTAATCAAATGTGTTTTCATTCGAGAGAACTTGTCAAAATTCAAGTTAATTAATTTATCATTGATAATTATATAATTAATTAATGAATCTCAGGGAGATGTTATACAACATATGATCGATATAGGCCATGTATATATTAATTGGTGTTAATCTACCGTTTAATTTGCTAGCTAGCTGCTATATATAGAGCATGTTTTTATTAGATCGGGTTATAGCTAGTATAGTTTAGGGTTATGTGTTTTAATTAACTAGGGTTTGATTAGCTAGGGTTAGTTATATATATATGGTTTAGGGTTAATTAATGCATGGCACATTTAATTTAACTAGAGGACCGCGAGGCACCCCTGGCCTGCTTGATGCACAATTAAGTGTCGTTGGCCTATATATAGGGTTTAATTAGGGTTTAGGGTTAGCTAGGGTTTAGGGTTTAGTGTTTAGGGTGTTTAGCTAGGGTCTAGGGTTTAGGGTTTAGTGTTTACGGTGTTTAGGGTCTAGGGTTTAGTGTTTAGGGTGTTTAGGGTCTAGGGTTTAGGGTCTAGTGTTTAGGGTCTAGGGTTTAGGGTTTAATTAGTGTTTAGGGTGTTTAGGGTTTAGGGTTTAGTGTTTACGGTGTTTAGGGTCTAGGGTTTAGGGTTTAGTGTCTAGGGTGTTTAGGGTCTAGGGTTTAGGGTCTAGTGTTTAGGGTCTAGGGTTTAGGGTTTAATTAGTGTTTAGGGTGTTTAGGGTTTAGGGTTTAATGTTTACGGTGTTTAGGGTCAAGGGTTTAGGGTTTAGTGTTTAGGGTGTTTAGGGTCTAGGGTTTAGTGTGTTTAGGGTGTTTAGGGTTTAGGGGATTAGGGATTAGGGTTTTAGGGTTGTTTAAGGTTTAGGGATCATCGATCGAGTGCGCACACACATTATTAGAGGCACCCCGCGCCTTTGCGCATAAAGTGCATGCGTATATATATGTGTGTTTTTGCCACCAACAACGATATATAGATGATCGAGAGAGAGAGATTGAAATCCCCAAGAATATGTTCAAATATATATCAAAATATATGCACGAATGCATGGTAGGCCATGCATGCACACTAATTATATATATATTATGAGCTAGGCAACTTGATCAAATGTGTTTTCATACGAGAGAACTTGTCAAAATTCAAGTTAATTAATTTATCATCGATAATTATATATATAATTAATTAATGAATCACAGGGAGATCGATAATTAATTTAGGGTTTTAGGGTTGTTTAAGGTTTAGGGATCATCGATCGAGTGCGCACACACATTATTAGAGGCACCCGCGTCTTTACGCATAAAGTGCATGCGTATATATGTGTGTTTTTTGGCCACCAACGATATATAGATGATCGAGAGAGAGAGATTGAAATCCCCAAGAATATGTTCAAATATACATTAAAATATATGCACGAATGCATGGTAGGCCATGCATGCACTAAAAAATATATATATATTATGAGGCAACTTAATCAAATGTGTTTTCATTCGAGAGAACTTGTCAAAATTAAAGTTAATTAATTTATCAAGATAATTATATAATTAATTAATGAATCTGAGGGATATGTTATACAACATGATCGATATAGGCCATGTATATTTTAATTGGTGTTAATCTACGGTTTGCTAGCTAGCTGTTATATATAGAGCATGCTTTTATTAGATCGGGTTATATCTAGTATAGTTTAGGGTTATGTGTTTTAATTAAGTAGGGTTGATTAGCTAGGGTTAGTTACATATATATGGTTTAGGGTTAATGCATGTCACATTTAATTTAATTAGAGGACCGCGAGGCACCCCTGGCCTGCTCGATGCACACAATTAAGTGTCGTTGGCCTATACATAGGGTTTAATTAGGGTTTAGGGTTAGCTAGGGTTTAGGTTTAGGGTTAGGGTTAGGGTTAGGGTTAGGGTCTAGGGTTTAGGGTTTAGTGTTTAGGGTGTTTAGGGTTTAGGGATTAGGGATTAGGGATTTAAGGTTTTAGGGGTTGTTTAAGGTTTAGGGATCATCGATCGAGTGCGCACACACATTATTAGAGGCACCCGCGCCTTTACGCATAAATTGCATGTGTATATATATATGTGTGTGTTTTTTGGCCACCAACGATATATTGATGATCGAGAGAGAGATTGAAATCCCTAAGAATATGTTCAAATATACATTAAAATATATGCACGAATGCATGGTAGGCCATGCATGCACACTAATTAATTATATATATATTATGAGGCAACTTAATCAAATGTGTTTTCAT
This sequence comes from Lolium multiflorum, assembly GCA_030979885.1. NCBI lineage: Eukaryota > Viridiplantae > Streptophyta > Magnoliopsida > Poales > Poaceae > Lolium > Lolium multiflorum. The sequence goes on from CM061748.1 coordinate 20,499,728, forward strand.
TCGAGAGAACTTGTCAAAATTCAAGTTAATTAATTTATCACGATAATTATATAATTAATTAATGAATCTGAGGGATATGTTATACAACATGATCGATATAGGCCATGTATATTTTAATTGGTGTTAATCTACGGTTTGCTAGCTAGCTGCTATATATAGAGCATGTTTTTATTAGATCGGGTTATATCTAGTATAGTTTAGGGTTATGTGTTTTAATTAAGTAGGGTTAATTAGCTAGGGTTAGTTACATATATATGGTTTAGGGTTAATGCATGGCACAATTAATTTAATTAGAGGACCGCGAGGCACCCCTGGGCTGCTCGATGCACAATTAAGTGACGTTGGCCTATATACATATATAGGGTTTAATTAGGGTTTAGGGTTAGCTAGGGTTTAGGGTTAGGGTTAGGGTTAGGGTTAGGGTTTAGGGTCTAGGGTTTAGGGTTTAGTGTTTAGGGTGTTTAGGGTTTAGGGATTAGGGATTAGGGATTTAAGGTTTTAGGGGTTGTTTAAGGTTTAGGGATCATCGATCGAGTGCGCACACACATTATTAGAGGCACCCGCGCCTTTACGCATAAATTGCATGCGTATATATATATGTGTGTGTTTTTTGGCCACCAACGATATATTGATGATCGAGAGAGAGATTGAAATCCCTAAGAATATGTTCAAATATACATTAAAATATATGCACGAATGCATGGTAGGCCATGCATGCACACTAATTAATTATATATATATTATGAGGCAACTTAATCAAATGTGTTTTCATTCGAGAGAACTTGTCAAAATTCAAGTTAATTAATTTATCACGATAATTATATAATTAATTAATGAATCTGAGGGATATGTTATACAACATGATCGATATATATAGGCCATGTATATTTTAATTGGTGTTAATCTACGGTTTGCTAGCTAGCTGCTATATATAGAGCATGTTTTTATTAGATCGGGTTATAGCTAGTATAGTTTAGGGTTATGTGTTTTCATTAAGTAGGGTTGATTAGCTATGGTTAGTTACATATATATGGTTTAGGGTTAATGCATGGCACATTTAATTTAATTAGAGGACCGCGAGGCACCCCTGGCCTGCTTGATGCACAATTAAGTGTCGTTGGCCTATATATAGGGTTTAATTAGGGTTTAGGGTTAGGGTTAGGGTTTAGGGTCTAGGGTTTAGTGTTTAGGGTGTTTAGGGTTTAGGGATTAGGGATTAGGGTTTCAGGGTTGTATAAGGTTTAGGGATCATCGATCGAGTGCGCACACACATTATTAGAGGCACCCGCGCCTTTGCGCATAAAGTGCATGCGTATAGTTTAGGGTTATTTGTTTTAATTAAGTAGGGTTTGATCAGCTAGGGTTAGTTACATATATATGGTTTAGGGTTAATGCATGGCACATTACATATAGTTTAAATCTCAAGAATGTTTATACATGATAGGCCATATGTGCAAAGGAATTTTTTTCCCCGTGAACTTGTCAAAATTCAAGTTTATCAGTGCCAATGGAAACTAGTCCAAAAAATTACATAGAGGACCAAAAGTACTAGACAATAACTAATAGAACCTGCAACTTTACAAAAAGGACCCCAAAACATATAGAAGAAAATCAATCGAGTCCTTCTCGACCGCACATCAGATCTCTGCTCCGCATCCTTTCCAGCAACTCCGTCGCCGGGGACGCACCACTTGGGACGGTGTCGCCGGTAGTCGCCAGGACGAAGGAGAAGAAGGGCCTCAGCAACGGCATATTGGCTCTGAGAAGGGCCGCTGAAAGGCCAAGATGTGCACGGGCAAGACGGATGACGCCGTCGTATGCCCCGAGCTTGTGAACTTTAGCAGCTTGACTTCCCCATTGGCCAGATCTGAAGCACTGACCAAAGCAAGCCTCACCGTTAGCGCCATCACATTGATGGCACCAGATCGGGGTTTGGCCGGCAAGATCCGCCAGATTCACCATAGGCCAGATCTGAAGCCGATGACGAGATCCCCGACTCCATTGCGCCATTCTGCTCATGGGAAACACTGGATCTAAGCTTACAACAACACTAACTCCCTCGGATCCAAATTAGCTGACTCAACTTTGCTTATCTAAATATGGATGTATCCACACATGTTTTTACTCTAGATACATACACGTCTAAGGAAAGTTGAATCAATTAATTTAGTTCGGAGGGTGTACAATATACAGAGAGAAGTCGGCCTCGTCTCCGGCCGGCGAGGCCGCCGGAGAGAAGGGGGAGAGGAGCCGGGGGAGTGGGAGAGACTCGAGAGAGAAAGAGAAGAGGAAGAAATGAGAGCTCCCTGGGGAAGAACATTATTTTTGTCGTTCTGCTCGTAGCTTGAAACTGAAAATTTCGGCCGCGCGCCAAATCATCCCGCCGCATCCATTCGAAAATCCCGTGACCAGTTTTACCCTTTTAACCCTGGTCCGGAAGCTACAACCCACCGACCATGGAGGGCTCATTCGGTAACAATGAAATATCTTGCCTAGATCCCGAACCCTCCCCACAGGCCCACACCCACCCACCAACCATTCGCCCCATTAGCTCAAAAATACTCTCACACGCCAAAGCTCTGACTCTCTACAGTACTAGATCTGCTTCGCCGCCGGCATACTCCTCCACAGCGTAGCCTTGATCGTGTTGGCTGTCCACCCACCTGATCCGCTCCCCCGCCGCCCTCGTCACCGACGGATCTGCTTCACCGCCGACCTCGCCACCGACGGATCTGCGCCGACCTCGCCACCGACTACCTCGCCGCAGCGGCTGTATCAACTTCACCGAATACCTTGCCAGCCAACCAGATCTGCTTCACTAACGCCCGCTTCTACTGAAACAGGGTCGATTCATCGTCTCCCGCGTTCGCCGCCGCTGGAATGCAAGTTGCCGCCCCCGTCCACCCCGCCGCAGCTTGGTTAGTACGCTGGCCCGTTAGATCGCGGTGTTTCTTTAGCCATGTTTTGTGTAGTTATTTGCAGATCTCATATGCCGTTAACTTTCTTGATGTGTTGCTTCGCATGAAGTTTGTTTAAATATTGTACAGTACAAAAGCATTATCCGGTCGCTACCATCCTGTTCATTCTACTGACACCTGTGTGCATCCACATATTTATAGCCTTGTACCCATTCATTTGCTGCCAACTGTTTTTGTACTGCATGCTATTGTCGCACTGCTTTTATAGTCGTGCTATGGGCATTTCCAATCTGCTTGTTCTTATACCACGTCATTAGCTCACCGCTAGCTGTTTTCTCGTGTCTGCTATTCTCACACTGCTTTTATAATCATGCTATGTGCATTTCCAATCTGCTTGCTCTTATACCTCGTCTTTAGCTTATATAGTTATTGCTGCGTGCATGTCTGGTCTTTGTATTATCGTAGACTGACTTGTCAATGTTATTTTTCCTAGGGATTGATCATGCGAACCACTTATTAGAACATCCAACATTAACAGCGGGGACGCTAGGTAAGGTTGGAATCTGAGTTCGTGGTTGGTAATTTTGGCAGTTTACTTCCGTTATTATCTATAACCTATATGCATTGTTCCTTATGCAAGAGATTAACACTTGGAACCCTGCCATAGCAATGCCATTCATGCTTTACTATGTTTCTGCCTATTTGATATGCTTGTCTTGGAGAAACTGCGAGGGTGATTTGAACCTGACATTTGGTCATTCTTAATGCCAGTTTACTTTATGTGTAAAACCTTGGCATTACCCTACTCTAAATCTGAATGTCTGAAATTCGTATCTCATGCAAAGCAACATCTAGTTGGTTTTAATCTGATATCTGGTAAATATTGGCTTATTCATTTGGCAGCTCAAGTTTTTTGTTATTTGAAACCAGCTGACTTGGTCTTAAATGTGATATCTAAACACAGATTAAGGACAATGGAGCAGGAGGATTAGCATTTCACTTGATGGCTGAACCTAAAATGATAGGCATGTTGACCACGACTAGTGCACGCAAGAGAAGGACCTGCAGTGAGCCAGTATGTGCTTAGTACATGCATCTTATCTTATCTTGTGCTTATTTCTGCTACATGCTGTTATCTGATCTCTACATTGCGTAATACATGTTTGAATAGTTAATTGTTGTAACTATGTTTACAATGTTACCAGAATGCAGTTTTAATGAAGCAGTCATCATTAGAAGATAGTCGCCAAAAAAGGATCTGTAGCGACCCTGTGCAACATTATGATGTAAGTTTGTGCTTAGTACAAGTTCCATACATGTCTTATTTATGCAACTTGTTATTATCTTATATCTACATTGCATAATAAATGTTTGCATAGTTCATCGTTTAACTCTTTTTGCATTATTATCAGAATGCAGTTGTGATGAAGCAATCTTCATTAGAAGTGAGGCCCACAAAAAGTTCTGATCTTTCTTCTGATGCATCTTCTCATAGCCGTCAACCTAGACCATTTCTTTCATCAAACAGTAAATATCTCAAGGCTGTACTTTATAAAAGACATGGTATTGCTGCTTTAAGATCTGTAGCTGATATGTTGACAAAGAGTACACAAGATTCAATCAAGGCGATTGCCAAATGTCAACGTGTTATTGATGATGCTAATAGAAGTCCTCAATGATTCTATGTAATTTTTTTATTTGGGCACATTAATTGCCTTGTAATTTTCCTATTTGTTTTATTTGTGTATGTACTTGTGTGTATCATTGAAATCAGATTTTAGGCTCATGAAATTTAATGCAAGTTGACTAGTCAAACAAGTAGGGCCCTACAACAGATTGGGCCGGCCCACTTACAGTAGTGTGGGACCCACTTTCATTTTGGGCCGGCCCACTTCTTTAGTAGGCCGGCCCGGTTACACGATAATGGGCTCCACATGCTTATTGGGCGACCCACTATCTTGTTGGCCCGGCCACTTGCTCTATGGTGGTCCCACATGGTAAATGGGCCGGCCCTTTAATAGGAAGGTGGGACCCACTGTGTTTTGGCCCCACCACTATCTTGTTGGGTAAGCACACTTTCTATATGGTGGACCCCATACCAAATGGGCCGCCCATTAACAGAAATGTGGGACCCACCTTGTTGTTTTTGGCCCACTATCTTGGTGGGCCAGCCCACTTGCTATATGGTGGACCCCACATACTAAATGGGCGGCCCTTTAACGGGAAAGTGGGACCCACCTGTGTTTTTTGGCCCGGCCACTATTTTGTTGGGCAGCCCACTTGCTATATGGTGGACCCCATACTAAATGGGCCGACCCTTTAACTAGAAAGTGGGACCACTGTGTTTGGCCGGCCCACTAGCTTGTTGGGCTACCCACTTACGATGGACCCCACACTAAATGGGCCTTTTATCAGAAAGTGGGACCCACGTGTTTTTGGACCCCTTGCTTCTTGGGCGGCCCGGTTCTGTAAGGTGGACCCATGTTAAATGGGCGGCCATTTAAGTTTTGACCAGTCAACATTAGAGGTTAGGCGGCCCACGTAACTAATGGACCAGCCCAATATATAGTTGACCGGTCAAACTATGTCATCTGGCCCGCTTAAGACGTGGCAGGCCTCGTGTGGGCCTACCATCTACCACGGGGTTTCAGTGTTAACGCCGTTAATTGCGTTAACGGCGTCGCACATGTCGTTTGCATGACGTCGGCGGTCAACGAGCTCCGGAAACACTTGGGCAACGGTCCGATTTTCCGTGGCGGAAGGGCGCGCGACGGACCGAAAAATCGTCGTTGGACTTTGCATGACGCAGTTTCGACAACAGAACCCATATCGTCGGGTTAGGCCCATAGGCGACGAAAAATGCCCCTTAGTTGACGATTTGGGACGTTGTTATCGAACTTTTCTTGTAGTGGCACTTCCCCAAATATCATCTCCCCTCATTAGAAAACCACTCTAAGAGACTAAACAAGTATGTGCAAGTATCCAGCAACCATAATATGCAAAGAATGAGTGATGCCGGTATACCTCCCCCAAGCTTAGGCTTTTGGCCTAAGTGGAGTTCATTCCCAACGAGGGTCGGAGTTCCACGCCGGTGGATCATACATGGAGTGGTAATAGGGCCCCTGCGCAGAAGAATGTCGTGGAGGTTCCACATGACCATGATGTTGATATGAGGAGCTCGCTGCATCGGATGAAGAGTCGGGGTCCTCGGCCTCCTCCATGCCTTCCCTTGCACGATGGCTTTCCCTTTCTATGTATGCGTTTAGCTCATTTTCTGTGATCGACCACCCTTTCCTGGCATCAAGGTTAAAGAGCAGGTGCAGGCAATCGTACTAATTTTTCAATTTTCTTAGTTATTCTCCAATTTTTCTTATACAAAGTTATCCTATAATACAGGTTGTTCAAATTAGATGCATCTGAAATAAACTCATGTTTAATCATGGAAACAACATCAAGCTTCTCTATAGAAAGCGGAATATCTAAATGGTGAGGTCCTACACCATGCATAGCTAATAAGCGAGAGGCGATAAGACCTCCACAAATTCCTCCTTTCTCACGGTTAGTAGCAAGTCTACAAGCTATTAAAGCACCCAAATTATAAGTCCTATCCTGTTGCAAAGCGGCAGCTAAGAAAGCCAAATCTTGGACAGATAATTTACCTCCATTCTTTCTAGCAAGAAAGCACTTTGTAACGAAATAAGCAAAGTAGCGAATAGCTGGGAAATGAATGCTATTGATTTTACCATCATCCTCTGAGAAACTTCTCCCATGACAAATCATCTTGAAAAGGTCCAAGAACTCTTGCGGCGATCTCTTTATCTTCTCACATGATCCCCACCGCGGCACTCTAATTGCTGTACAAAAATCATTGAAAGGCAAGTTGATAGTTTTGTTATAAATCTTGTACCAGACCATGGGGTTAGTTTGAGACCGATGAAATTCGAAATCCTGCACAACACCGTTAGCTTAGCATATTGGTGAGGTTCACTAACATAAAACTTTCCAACCATTGGAAATCAGTGTTTGAACATCTTGCGGGATTCCTGCATTCCGATAAAATCGTGCATGGGTAATAAGAGGTATACTCCCTCTTCACGATGAACTCTCATGACTTGCTGTACCTCCAACTCTTTTTGGTTAAGTTGGTGCACATTTTCTGAAATTTTTCAACAACCATTATAAAATTTGATTTCAAGGTATATAATTGAAGGGAACTACTATAGGAACTTGCTAGAGTACTAAACATGCATCAAAACTAGTTTCTACCACTTAGAACAAGCATGCAAGCTCACTAAACATGTTATCTACAGCAGCAAAATATTCAAGATATACTCAACCAAATGAAATTCTAATTGGACAATCAAAGTCACATACCAAGGAGTAAATGTGCCAAATTTCAGAAATCTGGGCTGAGCAAGGAGATCGAAAAATTCGAGTTCTTGAGCAGAAACACGTGAGAGAAACTTGGTGCGAGTTTTTTCGGGAGAGAGAAGATGCTGGGAGGAAGAGATGAAGTAGTGGGGCAAGGAGGGCCCACACCACAAGGTGGCGCCCGCCTCCTTGGCACCCGGCTGTGGTGTGGCACCTCCAGTGCCCACAGGTCATCCTCTGGTACTCAGTGCCTCGTCGAAAAATAGGACCAACGGTAATTTTTGTAATTTTTAGAGAACTTCGAAAAATGCACATTTCTGGGTGTTAAATTAATTATTACTGCGCAGGAAAATGATTTCCAAAATCTTAACAGCTAAGGCATATTGCAAAACAAAAGGTGCTACAGCAAGTAAAATAAATGGAGGGGGAAAGAAAGAAAGAAATGTTGTTTAGCTCTCTTATGCATTAAAATATACTTGTTAACAAGGTTGATCAAGTCTTGCTACCAAATAAATTTTATATGACATAAGAAGAAATAAACCTCAAATCAATCATGTTACCTTATATTGAATTGATATGGATCCAATCACAAGAGTTTGATATTCTTCTTTAGGCTCATATATGGGACAATCAATGGATCCCACTTTGATAGTTTTCACATTAAAAATTGTATTAACTCCACATACTTTATCAATCCTCTTGGGAAAATAGACATGTGTTCCTTATCATCAACATTGAAAGTAACCATGCCTTTATTGCAATCAATAACAGCCCCTGCAGTATAAGAAAGGGTCTTCCAAGAATAATGGACATATTATCATCTTCAGGCATTTCCAACACAACAAAATCAGTTAATATCAAGCAATGTTGAGTAACTTGAACAGGAACATTTTCACATAAACCAACAGGAATAGCAGTAGATTTATCAGCCATTTGCAAAGATATATCAGTTGGTATCAATTTATCTAAATCAAGTCTCTTATAAAGAGAAAAAGGCATTACACTAACACCTGCTCCCAAATCACATAGAGCAGTTCTAACATAATTATTCTTGATGGAACAAGGAATAGTCGGTATACCTGGGTCTCCAAGCTTCTTTGGAATCTTACCATTGAAGGAGTAATTAGCGAGCATAGTGGAAATTTCCTCATTCGGGATTTTCCTTTTGTTAGCGACAATATCTTTCATATACTTTGAATAAGGAGGCAATTTAATAGCATCAGTCAAAGGGATTTGCAAAAATAAAGGTTTCATCCAATCACAAAATTTATTATAATGTTCCTCCTCCTTTGATTTTAGTTTCTTAGCAGGAAAAGGCATTTGCTTTTGAACCCAAGGTTCTCTTTCATTACCATGTTTCTCAGTAATAAAATCTTCTTTAGTGTACTTTTTATTTTTAGCAGGCTTTTCAGGTTCTTTTTCAATTTCTTCTTTATCAGGAGTATCATCCTTATCATTATCTTTATCATGTTCATTACCACTTTCTTTCAGCATCAGAAATAGAAATACTATTAGGATCATTAACAGGTTCAGAGGATTCTACAACATTCTTATGTTTCTTTTTCTTTTTCTTAGATGGAGCACTAGTTTTAGTTAGTTGAGAATCTTGTTCAACTCTTTTGGGATGCCCTTCAGGATATAGAGGATCCTGGGTAGAAACACCACCTCTAGTTGTTACTTCATAAGCATGTTTTTCTTTAGAATTATTTCCCAACAAGTTATTTTGCACTTTAGTAAGTTGATCAATTTGAGTTTGAACCATTTGAAAATGTTTAACAAGTATCTTAACATCATTGGAGGTTCTCTCCACAATACCATGCAATTCACTAATAGCTCGAGAATTTTCCATTAAATGATTCTCTACTCTCATATTAAAATTTTCTTGCTTAACAATATAATTATCAAACTCATCTAAGCATTGAGCAGGAGGTTTTGAATACGGAATATCTTCCCTAGTAAAGCGTTGAAGAGAGTGTACCTCAATCATGGATGAAGGGGAGTTATCTCACATAAATCTTCTATAGGAGGTAAATTCTTCACATCTTCAGGTTTAATACCCTTCTCTTTAAGAGACTTCTTAGCTTCCCTCATATCTTCATCATTTAATTTAATCATACCTCTCTTCTTCATTATTGGTGTCGGGGTTGGTTCAGGTGTAGACCAATCATCATGATTCCGGCCTATTTTAGCCAATAATTCTTCAGCGTCGTCTGGTTCTTTTCCTGAAAACACAACAAGCACAACTATCCAGGTATGCCCTAGACTCAATGGTTAGTCCACTATAAAATATATCAAGTAAATCATGCTTTTCCAAATCATGTCAGGCTGAGCTCTAATAAGAGAGCAAAATCTCGCCCAAGCCTCGGGCAATTTCTCTCCATCTTCCTGGTCAAAATTATAAATTCTCTGCAAAGCAGCATGTTGAGCACTAGCAGGAAAGTATTTCCGGAAGAAAACATCAAGCAATTCTTTTGGACTTTTAATAGAACCAGGAGGCAAATTATTATACCAAGTTTTAGCATCATCCTTTAATGAGAAAGGAAAAATTTTAGCGACAAAATAAGTACGCATCTTAATATCATCAGAAAACAAGCCACTAAGAGTAGATAACTCATCATGTGTTCAACAACACTTTCTTTTTCAGTACCACAAAAGGGTGTTTTCTCAACAATAGCTATATGAGATAAATCAAGAGAAAAATCATAATCTTTATCCCTAATGTTTATAGGAGATGTGGCAAATTTAGGATCAGGAGACAGTTTATATCTAACAGCATGTTCTCCAAGCAACTTTTTAATTTTTCTTGCATCAGTAGTAGCATTGCATTTTTCAATAAAATCATCATCAAGCTCTACATAATCTTCATCAAGATCATCACTAGAATATTCAACAGACTCAGGTGAATTAACAGGTGTAGCAGCATTTTCATTAGGAGTTTCGGTATTTTCAATTTGTCTAGACTTAGCAATTGTAGCATCTAGAAAAGATCCTAACGAACTATCATTATCAAGCACAGCAGAAGCATCATCACAATTATGAGAGGAATTTTCAGATTCAGCAGAAGTACCAGCATTTGAAGCTTGTGGTGGTGAAACAAGTTTACTTATCACAGATGGTGAATCAAGAGCAGCAGAGGTACTAAGAGTTGTACCTTTTCTTGTAGTGGATGGTAATATGGCGATCTTAGTATCGCGAGGTTTACCCATGATGGAGAATTTCAGCGAACAATATCAATCCAAGTGAACTTCCAAATAAGCTATGCTCCCCGGCAACGGCGCCAGAAAATAGTCTTGATGACCCACAAGTATAGAGGATCGCAACAGTCTTCGAGGGAAGTATTACCCAATTTATTGATTCGACACAAGAGAGACAAAGAATACTTGTAAGCCTTAACACGGAGTTGTCAATTCAGGCACCGAAACAGACTTGCTCGCGAGAGTTTATCGGTAGTAGCAGTTTTATAAGCAGAGGAATAGTGAAATAACACGAGGGTGAAATAAAGACAGCGGTAGTGATTATAGTAAACGACAGGATTAAAATAATGTAGGCACAGGGACGGATTAACGGGCGTTGCATGGATGAGAAACTCATATAACAATCAAAGCGAGGGCATTTGAGATAATAATAAAACGGTATCAAGTACTAATCAATCAATAGGCATGTGTTCCATATTTAGTCGTACGTGCTCGCAATGAGAAACTTGCACAACATCTTTTGTCCTACCAGCCGGTGGCAGCCGGGCCTCTAGGGAAACTACTTGAAATTAAGGTACTCCTTTTAATAGAGCACCGGAGCAAAGCATTAACACTCCGTGAACACATGTGATCCTCACATCACTACCATCCCCTCCGGTTGTCCCGATTTCTGTCACTTCGGGGCCATTGGTTCCGGACAGCGACATGTGTATACAACTTGCGGTAAGATCATAAACAACGAATATCTTCATGAATCAATAACATGTTCAGATCTGAGATCATGGCACTCGGGCCCTAGTGACAAGCATTAAGCATAACAAGTTGCAACAATATCATAAAAGTGACATCTACGGATACTAGGCACTATGCCCTAACAATCTTATGACTATTACATGACCAATCTCATCCAATCCCTACCATCCCCTTCAGCCTACAGCGGGGGAATTACTCACACATGGATGGGGGAAACATGGCTGGTCGGTGGAGAGGCGTTGGCGGTGATGGCGGTGAAGATCTCCTCCAATTCCCCGTCCGGCGGAGTGCCAGAACGGAGACTTCTGGCTCCGCGACGGAGGTTCGCGATGTGGCGGCTCTGGGAGGGGTTCACGGCGTTTCGACTTCTCCAGTGCGTTTTAGGTCGAGGCCGATAAGTAGTCCGAAGGAGCGTCGGAGGCCGACCGAGGGGGCCACACCATAGGGCCGCGCGGGCCCCCTAGGCCGCGCCGCCTTATGGTGTGGGGCCTCGGGCCTCCACCTTACTTGTCCTTCAGCTCGATCGATTGCGGGAAAATAGGGCCTTCCATAAATTCAGGGATTTTCCGAAAGTTGGATTTCTGCACAAAAATGAGACAGAGCAATTCTGCTGAAAACGGCGTTAGTCCGTGTTAGTTGTATCAAAATACACAAATTAGAGGCAAAACAATAGCAAAAGTGTTAGGAAAGTAGATACGTTTGGACGTATCCGTCACTCTCCCAAGAAGCGCTTTCTTTATAGCCATTAAGCTAGGCAATTTAATGATACTCTCGCAAGAAATAAGAGTTGAAGCAAAAGAGAACATCGAGAAGCAAATTCAAAGCACATTTAAGCCTAAATCACTTCCTATGAAAAGGAATCTTGTACACAAATAAATTCATGAAGAACAAGGTGGCAAGCATAGAGAAGCAACACAAACGCAATTTCAAGATTCTCAACATAAAGAAACTTAATATTATTAAGATGCATATAACCATGTTTCCCTTCTCATAATAACTTTCATTAGCATCATGAACAAACTCAACAATATAACTATCACATACAACATTCTTGTCATGAGCCACATGCATAAAATTATTACTCTCACATAAGCATAATCAATTTTATTAGTTGTAGTGGGAGCAAATTCAACAAAGTAGCTATCATTATCATTCTCATCAAGTGTAGGAGGCATAGTGTAATCATAATAAAATTTACTCTCCATAGTAGGTGGCACCAAAAGACCACTATCATTATAATCATCATAAATAGGAGGCAAAGTATCATCAAAGAAAATTTTCTCCTCAATGCTTGGGGGACTAAAAATATCATGCTCATCAAAACCAGCTTCCCCAAGCTTAGATTTTCCATATCATTAGCAACAATGGTGTTCAAGCGTTCATACTAATATCATTGCTACTAGCATGCAAATAAAGATTCCATAGGTTTTTAAATTTTGCGGCAAACAATCCATGTCTTAACTCGGGAAATAGAATAAGAAGCTCTTTGTTGTTTCCATTATGCCTAACTAGTGTAAATAAAAACAAGAAACAAAAAGTCGCAATTGCAGAGTCTAAAGAAGTTAGCGAGCACTCACACACCGCGACAATGCTAAGAAATAACTTAGTAGTCGGAGGATGTGAATACCTTTACCTTACCTCCCCGGGCGGCGCCGGAAAATAGCTTGATGTCTACTCACGCTTCTTTTCACGTAGACATGTTAGACCTCAAGAAACGAGAGGTTTGTAGAACAGCCAGTTTTCCCTTAAGTGGATCATCCAAGGTTTATCGAACTCGGGGAGGAAGAGGTCAAAGATATCCCTCTCAAGCAACACTGCAATCACGATACAAGAAGTCTCTTGTGTCCCCAACACACCTAATACACTCGGATGTATAGGTGCACTAGTTCGGCGAAGAGATAGTGAAATACAAGTAGTATGGATGTATATGAGTGGTAATAGCAATCTGAATAAAATATGGCAGCGAGTAAACATGCAACAAAACATAAGTAAGCGGTGTTTGCGTATTGGAAACAAGGCCTAGGGATCATACTTTCACTAGTGGACACTCAACATTGATCGCATAATAAATAATAACTTCTCTCATTTGTGCTACATACACTCTTTTGTTGGATGGCAAACACCATTCGTTGTGTAGGGCTACAAGAGCTCCCTCAAGCCGGAGTTAACAAGCGCCACAACATTAGGCATTCATATTTAAGTAACCTTAGAGCATAATAGATCTTTGCAAAATAAACCGAGTACTAACATAGCATACACACTTGTCACCATTACACTATGAAGGGGAATAGATCACATCAATACTATCATAGCGATAATTAACTCCATAACCTACAAGAGATTATGATCATAATCTACGACAAGAACCACACGATGCACACACTGTCACCATTACATCATGGCGGAGGAATAGACTACTTTAATAACATCACACGAGTAGCACATATACTAGTAGCGATACAAAGCTCATCATATAGATCTCAATCATGTAAGGCAGCTCATAAGATCATTGTATTGGAGTACGGAGAGAGATTAACACATAGCTACGGGCGCCCTCGGCCTCGAGAGAACTACTCCTCCTCATCATGGAGACAGCGATGGCGGTGAAGATGGCGGTGGTGTCGATAGAGATGGGGGCCCTTCCCCGTCCCGTGCGGCGTCCCGGGAACAGAGCTCCTGTCCCCCATCTTGCTCGATGGCGGCGGCTCTGGAAGGTTTCTCGACCGTGGCTTTTCCGTATCGAGTTTTAGGTCAGGGAGACTTTATAGGCGAAAGGCGGCCTCGGAGGGGGCACAGGGCCACCACACAATAGGGGCACGCCCAGGGTCCAGGTCGCACCGCCACAGTGTGGCCCCCCTTTACTCCCTTCGGTGCCTCTCGCGGGTGTGGAAGCTTCGTGGGAATTCTAGATCTTTGGCGTTGATTTCGTCCAACTAAGAATATTTCCTTACTAGGATTTACGAAACCAAATGCAGAAAGCAGGCGGCATATGACATGCGTCAATAGGTTAGTTCCGGAAAACACATCAAAACGATATAAAGTGTGAACAAAACATGTAGGTATTGTCATAAAACAAGCATGGAACATCAGAAATTATAGATACGTTGGAGACGTATCAGCTACCTGCCCCTCTCTCTCTGCCTATAAAACCCGCCCAAACGCCACCGTCGCCCCCTTTAGCTCCCTCTCCCACTCCTCCCACCCTCTGCCCTGTGAGCTGCTCGAGGCAGGGCGTCCACCTTTGCTACCGCTCGTGCCGATGCTCACCGCGGCCACCGCGAGGGTGACGCGCAGGAGGTCACTGCCACGGCGCCATCGACGCACCCCCTCTCCCTTTCTCTTCGTCATCGCCACCTTCTGCAGCCCTAACCCTCTCCCCTTGCCTCTCTGGCGCGCAGATCTACAGCGAGGCGGCGACGCTCCGACACCGCCCGTGACGCAGACGAAGCCACGCGAGGAGGAGGAGACGTGTCCGAGCGCCGCCAAGCCGTCCACGAGCCGCACGCCTACGCCACCGACCCGCCTACGCCGAGCCACGCCACCGCCAGATGCCGGTAAGCCCTGGCCGCCCCCTTCTTCTTCCGCGCCGGCGAGCGCCACGTGCACGTTGTGGACACGACGGCTCCGAGCCGTCGGATCCAGATCCAGCGACTGCATGGCCCATGCAGCCACGCTGGCCATGCACGGCCTAGCCCGCCACGGGCCCCTGGCCTTTTCCTTTTCTTTTTTTCGCCGCCACCTCGATAACCCCACTGGGCCGGCCCATCTCTGCACACTGGCACGACCCATATCTTCCCGCCCAAACAAAATTTGTTTAAAAAATTTAAACAACAAATAAAAACTGAAATGTATCTGCGAGCCTTTTTGCAAATTACTAGAGTTTGGTAGATCCGTTTGAGATGAATCAAATTGCAGTAGAACCAGTATAAAAATACCTATCCAATGCCACTGGCCTTGTATTTTTAGGATTTTGTACGATTTTTAATGTATTAAACATGATCACTGTATTCTGGTTAGTATTTCTAATTCCTAAAATTGTAGAATTAACATTTTGGATGAATCCAATTGTGTTGATCTTTTTTTGTTACTGCCCATCTAGGAAAAATACTAATAGTCACTGTTCATGAAATTTAGTCTCTGTTTGTAAGTGTATGTGTGTCACATGCAATGATGGAATTGAGATCTCTTTGATTTATTCAAATCCTTGTCACCACTTTGTTTTAAAAATAGCCAACCTATGATTTGTTACTGTCAAACAACACCCCTGCATATTTTCATTTTTATTTTCTTTAACCATTGGTTCTTGAGTTATGTATTAATTGTATGTGTTATTTACTTTTGCGACGCTAGATACGAACGAGGGTGAGGTTAAAGGGGAGGAATTTGGAGAAGGATTTGAAGAAGACCAGGGACAAGCCAACCAAGGCAACCATCTATTGATCTCTGATGTGATGTCTCTTTGGGTGTCATCTTGTTGCTATTTCTAGCATCTTGGTTCTATGTGTGTTGATCTCCATATTGTTGTCATCTTTGCTTGGTTGCAAGCATGGTACTCCTAGTGGTTATACCTTGTCATGGTCTTAGTAATTGTTTGGATGCATGGCAACATGGCCATGCTATCCCTCTTGGTTGTCCTCTATGCTTAGCTTGAGCATGTTTTATCTCGAGACAAAAAATCACACTACACCCCTTGTTGGTATAGAGGTACTAATACCATGATCTTGGTGTATTCTCAAATTGAGATGAGTATGCCTATTTACCTTAGTGGTATGGGTGTTGGTCAATCCCCACCTTTTCCATTTGTATTGGTTAGTTAGCACCACAAATCTGAAAGTATATTCCCTCTTATGTTATTATTATACATGCTTACCTTAAACAACTATGATCATCTCCAATACCACTCAGACATACCCCTCAATGGCATGATGACCATCATCTTGGCCATAGTGGAGTATTAGTTCTTCTCATGAAACTTTAGGTTGGTAACCCCTCAAGGTTTACCTTGTTATAAATGTTTATGAAAACCTTGGGTGAGTCGACCTTACCCAAGTGTATGGTTTATGAAAGGAAAGGATCTTGTCAAAGATGGTTGGAAGGAGGAAATGTGTGTGTGACTTGGGTTTTTAGAAAAACGACACACGTTTCTTTGTATTCGCCCGAAACAACTAAACCGCGCAGCCACATCACCCAAAGTGGGCACGGGCTTAGTCTGTAGTCTGTTAAAGTTGACGTGGGACACCTTCACAACTCTCTAGGAGGGTCACGATGACCT
Organism: Lolium multiflorum; assembly: GCA_030979885.1. Taxonomy (NCBI): domain Eukaryota; kingdom Viridiplantae; phylum Streptophyta; class Magnoliopsida; order Poales; family Poaceae; genus Lolium; species Lolium multiflorum. The sequence continues at coordinate 20,516,236 of CM061748.1, forward strand.
CTGACGCTGAGTTGCGCTCTGAAGGAGGCAATACACTGTAGTTGTCTATAGCCGGACGATTACTGAGGGTCTTCTGTCGTGGCGCCAGGGATACGCTGAAATAAGGAGGTATGCTGCCGGGGTGCCGGGAAGGGTTAAGCCCACAGGGAAGGACTCATGTCAATGAAGACAGCCGAAAGACTATGACTGATTATATGAGACTCGCATACTTTCGTATGACGAACCGGGGATGATCCCGACGGATTTATCGGTTCTTGTGGGGAAAGTGCTCACACTCTGCAGAGTTAAATCTATTCGAATAACCGCGTCCGCGGTTATGGACGGTTGGAATGGCCGTTACCGAGATGTGTCAAGTTCTGTTTTAGAAATGGTTTACAAAGAAAGTGAGTGTGTTGGATGTACCAGAAGGGTACGTGAAAGCTTGGGTCGACCATATGGACATGATCGAGGAAAATGAAACAAAATTGGGTTACCCCTTCCTAGTGTTTCATATAGAGGAACTCTTCTTCAACAAAGATATAGAGATGTCGTAGTCTATCTTTTGAAGTATCTTCTTCAACAAAAATATAGAGATGTCGTAGTCTATCTTTTGAAGTATCTTCTTCAATAAAGATATAGAGATGTCATAGGACCACCATAGTGTCCCCATCAACTGGGATGTCGGGATGCTATATCCACAAGAGAAACTGACTCTCTTATGCATGCTATATCCACAAGAGAAGCTGACTTTCTTAAGCATGCGATATCCACAAGAAAAACTATTCTTCCTCTCTTGTCTCTTTTAGTTAGCATTGTTAGCACCTTCTTGATGGTTTGCGCGTACAATTCCAAATGTACTCACGGCTTTGTCCCTGACTATTAACTTGGCCAGACTATGAGGAGGACTATGAAGACGACGTAGGCTACCAAGACGACGAAGGCTACCAAGACGACTATGCGACCTAGGACGTTCTCTAAGTCAGCTGCCTGTAGGTCTGAGGCATGACTTGGGCCCGACGTTGTTGACGTGTATCCGCTGCTATGTTTGTGTGAACTTGCCCGAAGAGGCGATTATGTAAGACTGGGTCATGTGACCCTATTATTGTAAGACTTATTATTCGGTACTTTGTAATGGATGTTGTAATCTGGATATTCAGTTCGGTTATGTACTCACAGCACACTGATCATGGGATCGTGATTTGAATGCATAATAGGGTATTTCGGATGGCTAGTCCGGAGTCCCCACACCATACCTCCTCCAAAAATGGGCATGCCTCCTCCAAACATGCCGGCCGTGGGTGTATTCATGTTGGCTACCAACAATCTCTTCTTGGCCAACACTTCGTCGCGAGCAAGGTTGACATACTCCTTTTGCCTCTCATCCATGTGGGAAGTATCCATCAAGAAAAGCTTCATCTCCTCCTCCACTAGGCGTAGATGCTCCTCGTTGGCTTGCCTCTTCTCCTCCAAAGCCAACTTCCTCTCCTCGTTGGCGGCAAGCCTCTCCTCCAAAGCGGCTCTCCGAGCCTCCATAGCATCCATAGCCTCTTTCTCCAAGTTTCTTGCCACCTTCCTATATTTATTTGCTTGCAACCTTGGATTTGCAATCCTTTCCATAGCAATGGCAATGTCATCATCTCCGTCCTTCTTTCCCTTCATATCTTTGGCGGTCTTCCTACCAAGCACATTCCTCCGCCCATTGTTCACCGAGTGAGGAGTGGAGCTTCTCTTCTTGCCTTCGTCACTTGAATCATCATCATCGATGATTGTTGCATCACCGGTTGCATTGGCCGCCATGGTTGCCGCATCCAATTTCCCACGAGTCTTCTTCATTCCCTAGCACTTCATAGCAATTATGCAAGGTGAATGGCTTGCCAAGAATCTTGTTGCCTTTCTTGTTCTTCTTCCCCACATCCCTAAACAATCCTTGAGCCATATAGTTCTACAAAGCAAGCAAAAGAGAATGGATGAGCCATATGAACTACAACCGTATCCATCACATATGAGCCATGTGGTCAACATAGTAGTAGAATTGCTTACCCTATCATTCTCATTTGTGCCACTTGGGTTAATGATACGTCTCAAACGTATCTATAATTTCTTATGTTCCATGCTACTTTTATGACAATACTTGAATGTTTTATACATACTTTATAGCATTATTATACATTTTTTGGCACTAACCTATTGACAAGATGCCGAACGCCGCTTGTTTTCTGTTTTTGGTTTCGAAATCCTACTAAGGAAATATTCTCGGAATTGGACGAAATCAACGCCAGGGTCCTATTTTTACACGAAGCTTCCAATACCGAGGGGAAAGAAAGTGGGGCCACGAGGCGGCCACACAACAGGGCGGCGCGGCCCAAGCCTGGCCGCGCCGACCTGTTGTGTGGGGCCCTCGTGTGGCCCCCTGCGTTGCCCTTCCGCCTACATATAGTCTTCGTCGCGAAACCCTGCAAGAGCCACGATACGGAAAACCTTCCGGAGACGCCGCCGCCGTCCCATCTCGGGATTCGGGAGATCGCCTCGACCCTGCCGGAGAGGGGAATCATCACGGAGGGGCTCTACATCACCATTCCCGCCTCCGGATTGATGCGTGAGTAGTTCATCCTTGGACTATGGGTCCATAGCAGTAGCTAGATGGTCGTCTTCTCCGCATGTGCTATAATTGTTTAGATCTTGTGAGCTTCCTAACATGATCAAGATCATCTATTTGTAATGCTACATGTTGTGTTTGGTGGGATCCGATGAATCTAGAATACTATGTTAAGTTGATTATCAATCTATCATATATGTGTTGTTTATGTTCTTGCATGCTCTCCGTTGCTAGTAGAGGCTCTGGCCAAGTTGATACTTGTAACTCCAAGAGGGAGTAATTATGCTCGATAGTGGGTTCATGCCTCCATTGAATCTGGGATCGTGACGGTAGGTTCTAAGGTTGTGGATGTGTTGTTGCTACTAGGGATAAAACATCAATGCTTGGTCTAAGGATATTTGTGTTGATTACATTACGCACCATACTTAATGCAATTATCTGTTGTTTGCAACTTAATCCGGGGTGCGGATGCTAACGAAGGTGGATTATTTAGGCATAGATGCATGCTGGATAGCGGTCTATGTAGTTTGTCGTAATGCCATGATTAAATCTCATAGTAATCATCGTTGATATGTATTGAATCTTGATTTGTCAATTGCCCACCTGTAATTTGTTCACCCAGCATGTGACCCCGGTCCATTCTTTTACATCTGAATACATTCTACTGCAATTATTGTTCTTTACTGTTCTTTGCAAACAAACACCATCTTCCACTCGATACGCTTAATCCTTTGTTTTCAGCAAGCGGTGAGATTGAAAACCTCACATTACGTTGGGGCAAAGTATCTTGATTGTGTTGTGCAGGTTCCACGTTGGCGCCGGTTTCACGGTGTTGCGCCGCTACACTCCTCCACCAACAACCTTCACGTGCTTCTTGGGGTTCGATAACCTCGGTTTCATACGGAGAAACTTGCTTCTATCGCATCATACCTTCCACTTGGGGTTCCCAACGGACGTGTGCTTCACGCGTATCAAGCTAAATTTAGCGCCGTTGCTGGGCGAAGAAAAGTTACACCACGAATTGCCTCCCACGGCAAGCTAAATTTGGCGCCGTTGCAGGGAGATCAAGACACGCTGCAAGGGGAGTCTCCACATCCAATCTCTTTACTTTGTTTTTGTCTTGTTTTACTTTACTTTATTTACTGTCTTGTTTGCTTCATATTAAAAACACACAAAAAAATTAGTTACTTGCATTTACTTCATTTACCTTTTGTTTATTTCATCATGCTTCATCCTAAGTTTACTTTGAAAGATATACCGGTAGGAAGTGGGTCTATCATTGGAAAAGATAATATAGAATTTTTTTTCACTCATGTTAGTAAGACTGAAGATTTTGAAGATAGATCCTTGGTAGAACTTGCTCCTGATTATGAAATTGCTACTGCCTCTTTAGTGCACATATTGGAAGCTAGATTTGTTAATCTTAATCCAATAATGCAACATATGTTTCTTACACTGGGTGATATGGAAGAAGGAGAAAAGAAAGATTTTATTCTAGAAACCCTTCTTAGAGAATTTGGTGATGTAGCTAGAGAAGCTAGGAAAGTCTTTATTCGATATAAGATGCTAGGCTTGTGTACCAATTTTGCAAGTATCTTTGAAAAAAGGGAAAAAGATAGGCTAAGATACACTAATAAATTCAATTGTGAGGGAGAGATTAAAATACCAATACCTCATAAACTCATAGGAATGCATGAGGCATTAGAAAAGAATTTTGATTGGATTGTCCCTGAAAATTTATTTGAGGAGGATAGTAAGCCTAAGGGTATTGAAAAGGGAGTTCCATACATAAATAAGATACAATTCATAGTTGAGAAAACTCCCAACTCCCGAGGTAATAATGTTGATGCTTCTTCTCTTGATGTTACTTGATTTGCACTTTCTGCGCCTAGCTGAAAGGCGTTAAAGAAAAGCACTTCTTGGGAGATAACCCATGTTTCATTTTATTTACTGTATTGTTGAGTCTTGGAAGTTGTTTAATACTGTAGCAACCTCTCATTATCATGTTTTTGTGCCAAGTAAAGTCTCTATGGTAAAGTTGATGCTAGATTTGGATTGCTGCGCAGAAACAGCATTGCTGTCTGTCACGAATTCGCGCAGATCTCTCTGTAGAAGAGTCAAAAAAATCTGAAAATTTACGTGAGTGATCCTAAGATATGTACGCAACTTTCATTAGTTTTGAGTTTTTCCGTTTGAGCAAGTTAAGTGCCCCTGCAAAATTCGTCTTTACGGACTGTTCTGTTTTTGACAGATTCTGCCTTTTATTTCGCATTGCCGCTTTTGCTATGTTGAATGAGTTTCTTTGTTCCATTAACTTTAGAAGCTTTGTGCAATGTCCAGAAGTGTTAAGAATGATTGTGTCACCTCTGAATATGTGAATTTTTAATTATGCACTAACCCTCTAATGAGTTTGCTTGAAGTTTGGTGTGGAGGAAGTTTTCAAGGGTCAAGAGAAGAGGATGATATACTATGATCAAGAAGAGTGAAAGGTCTAAGCTTGGGGATGTCCCGGTGGTTCATCCCTGCATATTTTAAGAAGACTCAAGCATCTAAGCTTGGGGATGCCCAAGGCATCCCCGGGCATCCCCTTCTTCATCGACAACATTATCAGGTCACTTCTAGTGAAACTATATTTTTATTCCATCACATCTTATGTTCTTTACTTGGAGCGTCGGTTTGCTTTTATTTTTGTTTGAATAAAGTTGGATCCCACCATCCTTATATTGGAGATATTACGCTCCGCTTTTTCATATGGAACACTTGTGTTCTTAATTGTGCTTTAATGTTCATGGCGAAGGCTGAAATTGCTTCGTTAAATTGCTATTTGGTTGGAATCAGAAAATGCTCATATGGTTTGGAATAACTTGGCAATTGTTTGAGCTCTCATAGATCATGTTTAAGATCTTGCATCATGTAGTTTAATCTATTAATGGAGAACTACCGTAGAGCTTGTTTAATTTGGTTTGCATGATTGGTCTCTCTAAGTCTAGATATTTTGGGTATAGTGTTTGAACAACAAGGAAGACAGTGTAGAGTCTTATAATGCTTGCAATATGTTCTTGTGTAAGTTTTGTTGGACCTGTTCATACTTGTGTTTGCTTCAAACAAACTTGCTAGCCCAAACCTTGTCTGAGAGGAAATGCTTCTCGTGCATCCAAACACCTTGAGCCAAAACCCATGCCATTTGTGTCCACCATATCTACCTACTATGTGGTATTTTTCTGCCATTCCAAAGTAAATTACTTAAGTGCTACCTTTAAAATTTCATTCCTTTATCTTTGCAATATATAGCTCATGGGACAAATAGCTTAAAAACTATTGTGGTGATGAATATGTAGTTATGTGTCTTAGTTTTTATAAGTTGCTTGTTGAGCGGTAACCATGTTTCGGGGACGCCATCAACTTTTTACCTTTGTTGGATATCATGTGAGATTCTATGCATGTTCGTCTTGTCTGAAGTAAGTGCGATTTCATGATCAAATGGTTTGAGTATGCATATGTTAGAGAAGAACATTGGGCAGACTAAAGCCATGTATCATGGTGGAAGTTTCAGTTTGGACATACAACCTCAATCTCTTATGAGAATATTATTTGTTGTAGAATGCTTAAGCATTAAAAGGAGTCCATTATCTGTTGTCCATGTTGTCCGGTATGGATGTCTAAGTTGAGAATAATCAAAAGCGAGAAATCCAATGCGTGCTTTCTCCTTAGACCTTTGTACAGGCGGCATAGAGGTACCCCTTTGTGACACTCGGTTGAAGCATATGTTATGCGATGATAATCCGTGTTATCCGAGCTGATTAGGACAAGGTGCGAGCACTATTAGTACTCTATGCATGAGACTTGCAACTTGTAGGAAGTATTATGCATAGCACATATGAATTATTACTACCGTTGACAAAAAAATTCTATGTTTTCAAAACAAAAGCTCTAGCACAAAAATAGTAATCCATGCTTCCTCTGAAGGACCATTCTTTTACTTTATGTTGAGTCAGTTTACCCACTTCTTTCTATCATAGAAGCAAACACTTGTGTTAACTGTGTGCATTGATTCTTACATGTTTACTTATTGCACTTGTTATATTACTCTATGTTGACAAATATCCATGAGATATACATGTTACAAGTTGAAAGCAATTGCTGAAACTTAATCATCCTTTGTGTTGCTTCAATGCATTCTACTTTGAATTTATTGCTTATGAGTTAGCTCTTATGCAAGTCTTGTTGATACTTGTCTTGAAAGTACTATTCATGAAAAGTTTTGCTATATGATTCATTTGTTTAGTCATTATCTTTGTTAGCAATCTTTTGTTTCAGATCACTCCATTCATATCATATGCTTTACAATAATGTTGATCAAGATTATGTTGGTAGCATGTCACTTCAAAAATTATTTGTGTTATCGTTTACCTACTCGAGGGCGAATAGGAACTAAGCTTGGGGATGTTTGATACGTCTCAAACGTATCTATAACTAGACGATTCCCCGCGCGTTGCTGCGGTAATTTTGTAAAATATGATTGATTTACTATTCACATACACTCCAATAAAATTTACCAAAATTATTAATTAATGATTTTTCGTTGCTATTAAAAAACAGGTCACCATGCATGCTTATACTATTGGAAACAGTATGTACTGAAAGGGATCATAGTGTCGAGTAAGAAAATAGGGAAAATATGCCCTATCTTTATGTACAAATTAGATAAAATTAGAGCATATGAATTCAGCCTTCTATATTGAGGAACAATTTCTGGATGTTTGATACATCTTAAGTTCGAATATTCTTGCTATCGGAGACGGCAGATCCTCCATTTTCCTTTTCAAGCCATCGAAAAGATTACACACAGATTCCTCTTGGAAAGTATACTGATCTGAGGATATAATCATTTAACCAAAACTAATACAAAATGCTATGAAGAAACTAATATGTATTACAACTGGATGTGCGAAATCAAGTGAAAAAAAGGATTGGAGACAAACACCATCAGGAGACATTAACTGCAGTTGTACCAAGTTGGTCGGTTTCGAGCCTTGCACAATCGACATGTAAAGTAACCCGAAAAAACATGATGAAATAAAATGCATACAAAACTGAAGTTGTGTAAAGTAATAAAAGGAAGTGAATATCTGGAATGTCAAACCGATTTGTCTATCACACGAAAGTAGATACATAAGAGGAAATGGATAATATGTCTGATGTTACAACTTAATATTGTAAATGAGGATCCTGACTTTATGCAAAAAAATTCCATTGTGCACGGTTCTGCAAGTCAGTCAATTTTCATATGGAAACAACAAAAAATATAATTTGAACGTAAAACAGTACACAATATGTATGTATAAAAATTTAAACAAACTGGATGGGAGCTCACTTGAAAATTGCTACAGACGATGTCCTGAAGACAAAGTCACACCTGGCTGCTGTTAGTATATACTAGGAAGGTTGGCGCGGCGCACGCCGCGCCCGTGGTGATAATTATTTAGTAGAAGTTAATAATTATTTTTTTGGAGACAATTTTTCTTCACAAGACAACAGTATGTTTCCCAAATAAAGGAACAACAAATCAGGAAGCATTTTTTGTAAAAGTAGTTAGTAGTAATTTTGCTAAAGTAAACAATGGTACTTTCGCAGCATAAAAGCAGCGACGTATAATTTAGCATTTTTTCCGAAGTACTGCAATGTTGGAACATTGTAAATAAAAGGGTCGTTTGTATCCGAAATATGTGCTGAAAACACTGTAAACGTCTGTTAGCATACATGTTTGGGTGATACTATTTGTTACACATTTTTTAGATGACGTGCATTATTAAGCACTAAGGAATATTTTTTTCCTAACTACTCTTAATATAGCAGAAGGACAGTAATGCTACAATCTCGAACCTTTTTTTTTTGCCTAACTACTCTTAATATATATAGCAGAAGGACAGTGATGCTACAATCTCATTTCGTGGTTCCCCAAAAAATAGTATAAATATTGTTCCAATGAATATGGCAGTAGGCAGTTTCATCTAAAGCACACACGATTTGTTTATAGCAAAATAAAAACACCTATTATATTGCCCCGTCGAACCCTCTCATGGCCTCTTGAAGACAAATCTTTCATGGTCGCGAATACACCAAAAAATCTGAATAGGGAACAATGCATCCCCTTTCGAACCTATACATCTTCCTCGTCCACCAACCGTCACCAATGGTGTAATTCCTAAGGGTGACATCATAGTATTCGTGGACCAGTTCGCATATTCCGCCTTTTGCCCCAGCAAGGCAAGAATTTTTGCCATCCATCTCTTATTTTTTTCTCAGCCTGCTGAACAGTTTGGATGGAGTTTGGATGTCCTGAATCTCTTTCAACATTAGTTGCACATAAATTAGATAGATGCCTTCTCTTTTGAAAAGGCTAGAAGTATAAAACAGTTTACTGAATTCACCAAATTCATCAACTGAAAAAAAAACACAAAATTTGCAAAATACTTATGAACACTAATGAAGATAAAGGATCCACTCAATGTCAAGTGAAAGGTTGTCAGTAGAACACACTCATGCATCACTCACTCATGTAGCAAGTAGTAAGAACCCTGGAAAACATAAGACCGTGGTATTTTTAAGTTCAAACAGAATATATCTGGCTGGTGTCTTGATGAGTGCTAAAATATGTGTAATCTAAACTTGCTGTTTTCAGATGTAGTATAACTGTATTTCCTTCAAACTACGATTCGTCCTGAAGCGGTTTATATGAATAATTTGAGGAAAACAGGCTTAATGATCCAATTTCAAGATCATCGAAAAGTAAAGCTGAGATGTATTTTTTATTAAATAAAATGCTGCTTATAAATCCATGTTTTGAGACCGAGAAGGGAAGTGCGTAGTCACATGAATTTGTTGGGCTTAAACATGCCACACGAGCAGGACCAGGATAAGCACGTGACAAAAAAAAACACCATGCGAGCGCTGAACGCAGGACACGTGCTCTTTTCTCTTCAGTTCTCTGTCTTTTTCTCCTCACTTTCGATCCCCTTTGCTCATGTAGCTATCGCTTTCTAGAGAACAGAGGTCCTGCAGCCCCCAATTTGATGCGGCCACCGCTTAATCGATACAGTTGCCAGTTGGCCGCTCTTCCTCCTCGTCCCGCCCCATCTGTACACCGCAGCTATGAGGCCTCCTTGCTCCCAGTCCCACGCTAATCAGAGCAAAAGATGCTGGAGGTGGAGGCATGGCAGGTGAGCCGGCGACATCGATTAGGTGGCGGTGGTGTCAAACCGAGCCGGCGTCCATGCAGGGAGATTCAGGCCATCCTGGAGATCGATCCTCCGATGGGGATTCCCTGGCAGCGCTGCCAGGCAGACGCCCACTCGTCAGGTAGCAGAGCTGGATCAACCAAGGTGGTATCCGTAGCTGTCAGTGGTCGGCCGAAGGCAAGCACAGGATCGGCCTGGACACGACCAGCACACCAGCTGGGATGGCAGCAGCAGCACTCATCGCCTAGAGTGCAGAAGAGAAGGCTTGCAGGTACACCATCATGTTCTCAATGCTAATCTACTTCCGTTGTTGGCCCAAAAGTATGCTCATTTCTGCATGTTAGACAGATGTTGCAGCTTCATTGTAGAAATCTGCTCTTTGTATAATTTTGTTACTGCGAAGTACGGAGTAGGCTATTTAGGTCGTCAGTTCTGGTCATCTTTTCATAACTATCTAAGAGCATAACATGGCTTGTTAAGTTTATGGTACTTTCATAAGCATGGTCTGGCACTTCTACGGTATTGCAGAAACATTTCAGTTTAGCTAGAAACCGGGTAACCAAGTTTCTCCAAATATAAAAAAAGATACTGATCCTTGTTCAACTGATGATGAAGAGGAAGGGCATTCCTTTAAGCATTCTTATATCATATTCTGATTCTCCCAAGATTAATCTATTACCAAGCAACCTTTCCGCAGGAATATACTCAGTGGCAGTACTGGAAGCCAAAGAATGTCCATTCTTACTGAACGTAACAGAAAGTTCCTGAAGCAATTGAATGTGCAAGTACTTAGTATAAATTACTTCGAGTGAATGGCCCAAAGAAGACCCAATCTGCAAAAACCTTCTGGCTTTTGTGACACCACAGAACAGAACAACCCTAGACAAATGCATAAGATGGAGGAAAAACATTGGATAGCTTCATCAAGCAGTAAGAACCACTCAATGTCATCGCCAATCGCCAACTAATCAATCCTGGCATTTGGCAGGCCTCCTTGAGAGTGATATATGCTGCGCCACGGAACCACTCAATATACTGCATTTTAAGAGTCATTGACTGCCGCCAACTTGAATTTGCATCACCAACCTGCGGAACACCAATCCTAGAACAGGTAACAATAGGTGCAAGTTATAAAAACAATGTTCAATATTTGTGCATTAAGTACTATCATGTGTCATATAACCCGAGACCATCAGTAGCAATAATAAACTCAGTTGCTCACAAATTCAAGGAACTTCCATGTTAGTTATGGTCAGATAAGCCGTGATGTTGAGAGAAGGATTTGGAGAGTGAGCTTACTGTTAATTGATAATGCAATAAGAGGCACCTAAAAAATAAATTTGCAAGGAACCTACATCGGCATTGTTGAAGGTAATAACTTAGAGCAACCTTTTGCCATTTTTTGACAGCACTGGACAACAAAATAATCATAAACAAATGCCTAAGATGAAAAATAGAAACCCATTAGATGGAAATTGGTCCAGGTAGAATTTCAGAATTTGCGCATTAGGTATTATCATGCATAGTATAAACTGAAACCATCAGTAGTAATAATAAAATTTAGTTCCTCGCTAATTCATGTTACTTGTTAGTTATGGCCAAATAGAGAGAAGCAGTTGGAGAGTGAGGTTACCGCTGATTGATAATGCATTAAGAGGCATCTAAGAAGTAGATTGCACGGAATCTAGTTCAGCATTGTTGAAGGTAATCACTGCATTAGAAAGTTCTTGGGATGTCATGGTCTGCAAATGTAACCAAGCAGATCAATAGAAAAATTGACATGCAGTGTTCTTTTGTTTTTGACTGCTGATATACACTGTCCAATTATTCAAAATTGTTACCTTAATTGTTGGTGCCACCTGCAGATGGAATTCTGGTTAAACAAAAAAATGGCAAGTTGGCACTAATTGCCTAGAAAAACCTTGATAGTGACACCAAATAATAGTCAGAATGTACAATAAGAAATATAAACTGCAATACAATTTGGCAGCTCTTATCTTATAAAGCAAGAATCCCTTGACAAAAAATTTGGTACGTAGACAACATCTTGGATGTCGCCTTCAGAGACTTGAGGCCTAAATGAATATTTGGGCACGTAAATTTGATTTCTATGCAAAAAAGACTAACCACTGGGGAAAGTTAGATGTATTGTGAATCTCAAACAAAGAAATGAAATAAGACATCTAACTATGGCATGATAATCTGTTCCGTTGGCACCATATATAGTATTTTCTTTCCGATCCTCTATCTTTTCTAAGTACGACCATGAAAGATGCACTACTAACTATATAGTACTTCGGAATCCAACCATCTTGGTGATATAAGAAGCACACCTTATATATAAAAAAGGAACACAATTTCATGCAAATGTTGACAAAAAATGCTGGAAACACAAAATGATGGTAATCTATGATACGACTGAACAATAGCACCTTGCGCGTAAGTATACACTCAATGAAATAGAAAACAAAGTAGCATTTTTATGTTATGGATGACAAATTCTTTCGGAGTCATATAAGTTTCAGGATGGCAGACTACAAAACATCATCACGTGCACATTCGCCACATGTATTAGATGATGGTCACCTCATATATAGGAGCACACATACATGGGAAGAGTACATGAGCTACCACAGTCTAATGGCAATGGTGCAATGGCATTGGTCTCCCGCACATATAAATATTACTATATAGCTAGACACCGAGAATCACAACAACCCAGTGATGGATCCATCTGGAACCTGCCTTGAGACCAAGAGAATGCTGGAAATACGCATTTGTAGAAGGCATCTGTGAAGACCTGCAGAATTGCAGAAACCAAACAAATCAGAAGCAACCCACAAACTCAAAACACCGAACAGGCAAACGGAACAAAAATCAGGAGACTGACTACAATCTCAAAAAGCTCAGCAAATTCAGATAGCGGAACCGTCTGAATGCGCAGTTATTCCAGCCACATATAGTGCAGCTGTAGTAAAGAAATTAACTTGACTAAACCGAAAAGAGGAAATAAAACACGAGATACATAATCAGATCAATTTGGATAGGATGCGCTTGCCGGCAGGGGCAGCACATGAGCTGCAGAGGGTCACCTTGTAGCACAGGCAATAATGGGGTTAGTGGCAGGTCACTTGACGGAACTTCGGATCCCCATCACGACGGCGGAGCGCAACGGCCGAATGATGATCAACAACAGAGAAAATATCAGGGTGCCGAACTCACTGAACGCCCAGATGCACGAACGACCTACATCAGCAAAGAAATCTTGTTTAGGGAGAGAAAAGGCAAGAAATAAAGGAAGAAAACAATCTAGAAGTGGATGGCAAAGCATCGTAATCCTGCCAGGATCCGCCCATCCTCCTCTCAACCGATGGCTGTGCACCGAGGAACAATAAGTGGTGAAGGCGGAGCCGTGCCAGCTCGAAGGAGCGGCCGAAGCCGGCACACCTTGCGCCAACTCTTGGCACGATAGGCGTCGACGGCGATGGCGCCCGCGGAGATAGGGCAGGGGGGCGTGCTGCTTACACGCCGAGCAGGCACGAACGGGGCAACGGGCAAACCGTGAGGTCGTGGGCCGATGCAGCCGTCGAGCCACATCACGATTCACGGCCACCAGGCACATAGGAGCTCGGCCCGGGGACATGCAACCTTGATGCGTCCGTAAGGACGGCGGCCATGGAGAAAGATGAAGGCATCGGCCCCTGGTAAGCGGCAGCAATGGGGATTTTTTTTTCTTTTTTTGGACTTGAGCTATGGCTATTGGGGAAAAGAGAGGAGCGATGGGGATCTGGATTGTTCCGGAGACGAAGGCACCGCTTTGACCAGTTCAATATGGAAAATAAAGAGGAAGACCGGTAACTAAAGGTGAATAAAGGCAGAAGAGAGAGGGAATACCGGGAGCTTAACAGGCAATACCGGAAGGAGCCGGTTAGCACGGATTTTTCATGCGAGAAAAAAGAACAAACAAATCTCAGATGCAACGATCTGTAGTTATTGATCTCCCATTGATGGTAGAAATCGCTAACGCGGCAACTTCTGATTGGAAGAAAAGAAAACGTCTACAGTACCCAACTGGCTAAAATTTGAGCAAAGTGGGTCAGCTTTTATATAGTTAATAATGATAGAAACAATGGGAGCTAGTTGTTACGTGAGAACATAGTACCTTGCCTTCAGAAAGTTGGCCAAAAGCTGGATGATTTGGAAGGATGCACCAGCCCGACATATGCATCGACTACTGCTTTTGCCGTTATGCATTGCTAGATGTCAGATGAAGCTGCCCTGGTCAATACCCACATAAATTTCTAAAGAAAATCTCAACCTTAAACAAATCAGCTCCATAATGATTCAATTGTAATGGAGGCACTCAATCGTACTCATAGATAGATGCACAAAGTGAAGGTGAAGAGAAACTTATCTGTAAATCTTTTTCAATTCATTATATGACGGAGAGTGGAGACATTCCATCAAACATCTGATAGAAAAAACAGTACTTGGAGGGAATACGAAAATGTTTATAGATTCAATTGCATCTAGTAGGAGGGGTAGCCCATTTCTTAGACCATATATCAGGCACGCAATCAACGCAAATGTGGTTCTGAAGCAAAATTGTATAGGAGAATACAACATTTGACACTTGGACAAAAAGACTATGATTAATCGGCTCTTTGGAAGTGTATACACAACTGGTATTTGCTAGTTTCAGTGAGTGAACAAAAGAAATCTGCGAGCAGACGGAGAAGTCCATTAATAAAAAGAAATCAGGTGGAGCTGATAAATTACCAGACAGAATCGATCCAATCAAAACTGGTGGAGGGGCCAAACCTGGAGCGGATTTCCAGCCGGGTGGAGCTGATGTATTACCATACAGAATCGATCCAATCAAATCTGGTTGAGGGGCCAAACCTGGAGCGGATTTCCTGCCGACCTCAACGCATCAACCTGCCAGATTGGGAAGACACGCTTAGGGATTGAAAGAAATAGAGAACAAATTAGACTGTGGAACGGGAAGGTACCAGGGTGGAGGCCGGTTGCAGTGCTGGCAGGGAGAGGCGGCTTGCGTGATTGAAGCGTATGGCAGCATAGCCTGCCTTTTAAGCTTGGAGGTGGCGGCTGATTAGTTCGAGCGAGCAGTTTCAAGTGGTGATTACTGGGATTTATGAGGCGTTTTCATCAGCATTTGTGAGGAGGAGGCCTTAGGTCGCTGGTGGAAAATTTCATGGGGACGGGGAGGGAACGCCGCGGCCACTCAAGAAGACAAACAATGGTTAGCCGAGGAAGAGGAACAGACGAGAATGAACGTGCAGGGTTAGGAAGCGGGCCAACCTAGCCTAGGCCATGTCGGTCCTATCTCTCGTTCGGAAGTGGGGCGGGGGAGGTGAAATTTGTTATTAGGGTGACGTGGCTCATTGTGGGATCAGGAAAATGGGGCCATATATTAAGAAAGAGAAGATTTCTTATGTTCCATGCTACTTTTATGACAATACTTGAATCTTTTATACATACTTTACAGCATTATTATACATTTTCCGGCACTAACCTATTGACAAGATGCCGGAGCGCCAGTTGCTGTTGCTGTTTTTGGTTTCGAAATCCTAGTAAGGAAATATTCTCGAATTGGACGAAATCAACGCCCGGGTCCTATTTTTACACGAAGCTTTAGAGACCGAGGGGAAAGGAAGTGGGGCCACGAGGCGGCCACAACAGGCGGCGCGGCCCAAGCCACGGCCGCGCCGGCCTGTTGTGTGGGGCCCTCGTGTGGCCCCCTGCCCTTCCGCCTACATATAGTCTTCGTCGCGAAACCCCGTACCGAGAGCCACGATAAACCTTCCAGAGACGCCGCCGCCGCCAATCCCATCTGGGGTTCAGGAGATCGCCTCCGGCACCTGGGAGAGGGGAATCATCACCGGAGGAGGCTCTACATCATCATGCCCGCCTCGGATTGATGCGTGAGTAGTTCATCCTTGGACTATGGGTCCGTAGCGTAGCTAGATGGTTGTCTTCTCCGCATGTGCTATCATTGTTTAGATCTTGTGAGTTGCCTAACATGATCAAGATCATCTATTTGTAATGCTACATGTTGTGTTTGGTGGGATCCGATGAATCTAGAATACAATGTTAAGTTGATTATCAATCTATCATATATGTGTTGTTTATGTTCTTGCATGCTCTCCGTTGCTAATAGAGGCTCTGGCCATGTTGATACTTGTAACTCCAAGAGGGAGTAATTATACTCGATAGTGGGTTCATGCCTCCATTGAATCTGGGATCGTGACAGTAGGTTCTAAGGTTGTGGATGTGCTGTTGCTACTAGGGATAAAACATCAATGCTTTGTCTAATGATATTTGTTTTGATTACATTACACCATACTTAATGCAATTATCATTGTTTGCAACTTAATATGGAGGGGTGCGGATGCTAACCCGAAGGTGGATTATTTAGGCATAGATGCATGCTGGATAGCGGTCTATGTACTTTGTCGTAATGCCGAAATCTCATAGTAATCATCGTTGATATGTATTGAATCTTGATTTGTCAATTGCCCACCTAATTTGTTTACCCAGCATGTTAGTTATCTTATTGGAGAGACACCACTAGTGAACTGTGGACCCGGTCCATTCTTTTACATCTGAATACATTCTACCTTTTACTTTCTTTGCAAACAAACACCGCTTCCACTCGATACGCTTAATCCTTTGTTTTCAGCAGTGAGATTGACAACCTCACCCACGTTGGGGCAAAGTATCTTGATTGTGTTGTGCAGGTTCCACGTTGGCGCCGGTTTCCGGTGTTGCGCCGCACTACACTCCTCCACCAACAACCTTCACGTGCTTCTTGGCTCCTACTGGTTCGATAACCTTGGTTTCATACTGAGGGAAACTTGCTTCTATACGCATCATACCTTCCACTTGGGGTTCCCAACGGACGTGTGTTTCACGCGTATCAGTTAATGACATCAACGTTGGCTTGCACGCCCGCCCACTTTTGGCAATCGGTGTTGATGCCGGACCAACGAGACCGAAGAGAACGCATGGTTCG
Organism: Lolium multiflorum; assembly: GCA_030979885.1. Classification (NCBI taxonomy): domain Eukaryota; kingdom Viridiplantae; phylum Streptophyta; class Magnoliopsida; order Poales; family Poaceae; genus Lolium; species Lolium multiflorum. The sequence goes on from CM061748.1 coordinate 20,533,085, forward strand.
CTCGTTCCCACTTGTGTTGTTGCCGTCGAAGTACTCCTTCATCCTCATCCAATATGTGTATCTTGTTTGATTGGTACCGGTTGTTGGATCTATTCCAATTGTCAATCATGTTTTGCAAAGCAACTTGTCCTCCGCTATGGTGTAGTTCGCCGACCGACCGGGATGGCGAGGTTCAATCAACCCTTCTCCTTCCTCATCGATAAATCCTCATATTCCTCCCATCCCTCAATGGTATCATCATGCATAAAATAAGATCCAACATTCATTGCCTCCATGAAAGACTCATCATCGACTCTGCATTGCAATGAAATTCATTATTCTCTGGCTAGTATGCATCTAAACTAAAATTTGGATGAAAAGAAGTGTTTTTACCTCTCCGGCATTTCCTCATACACCGTATGTGCGCCGGACGGAGGCGCCGGCCGCGGATGGTTCATCGGTGGAGGCTGCGCGCGGCGGGTCACGGTCGCCTTCACTTTCTTCGGTGGCGGGTTACTGGCGCCCCGCGGCTGCGTACGGGCGTTTGGGCGACGACATCTTCCTCCTCGGCGGCGCCCGCACCTTGCCGGGGGCCTGTGCGGCGGCCAGCTACGCGGCGGCGGCGGCGCCTGTGTGCAGCGTCGCGTCCGGCGGGACGAAGAGAGCTCGGGCAGCGGCGGTTGTGTTGCCGGTGTCGGCGCCACCGCTAGGGCTTGGCGCATGTGGCAGCGGCGTCACGGAGGCGGCGGCGGGTGGTGGAATGGAGTAGGGAGGGGTCGGTGGGGTGCCGGAGGGCCCGTCCATCGCCGGGATTGCGTCGGTGGCCGCGCGGAGGCGAGGGATTGGGGTGGGGCGGCGAGGTGCCCGGGGAAGTTTCAGCGCGGGTTTTTTCGCGCGTGCGTCGAGCGATGCCACGCGCTGTAGCCGGACCCCAAAGTTTATGGCAAACCGGCCCGCACTCAAATTTTTTTACAGCGGTCGCGCCATTTGCAGCTCCTGCTGGAGGGATAATTTTGCGATCCCGTGCTACAAAACGAAAGTTTATATAGCGCGCGGCCTATATACCGCGCCTGTTGGAGATGCTCTTAGAGTGTGTCCCCAAAGCATCTCCAAACGGCGCCGAATCGAGCGATTTGGGGGACGTTTTTTCTTCGTGCCGCGTTTGGGGGACGTCGCTGCTCAGCCATGACCACAAACTTGTTTACATTAAATATTTTTTTTTGCATTTTCATCAATAGAGAGGAGAATTACACAAACTAATACATAACTAGGAACATAATTTTACACAAATTAATACATAGTTTGGAACATAGTTTACACAAACTAATACATAGTTAAACATTGCAAAATAAGGAAACCTAACTTGTCTCACGATCATCCTCCTATGAGCGCGGTGACACACCGCGCCGATGCTTCCAGTAACATACTCCGCGCTGAGTATATACCTATACACTGGCATACCTGATATCTTAGGTTCAGCAATCACCGATGTGCCTCATTATTCAAGAAATATGGGCCTGTACAACTAGACAAATAGATAGACAGTTCACATTCTTGTATAAGGGAGTAGCCTACTTTCTGGCCAGATGCTTGGATATCTGGCTTTGAAGGTATGTGAATCTGAAACCTGATGCAGTTCTTCCAGATTTGAAATCAGCCACTGCTCTTACAGTGTTGTTCCTCATGTCGACGGCAAGCATCCAAGCCTTTTGGTCCCGGTGGTCAACCTTGGCCATGATGTAAACAACATCATCGTCGTGCAAGCTTAGGGCAGGATGCCCCGTGTGGAGCCTACTCAAGAATGGCATTGTCTCCGAGTCCGAGTCCTCGTCGCGACGAGAAAGCTATTCATAGTGGCTCTTGTCTAGCAGTGTCTCCGAAGCTTTGAACTTCAAGTCCACGCGCCAGCTCTTCTCGGAGTCCATCCATGTCCAGGCGGCGGCCTCCCAGTCGTGGGAGATGTAGGTCGTGCCATCGCACAAGCCAGGCTGTACGTGGACACACATCTCGAAGTACGTACTTGATGGTGCCATTGCTGCTGACGGCGATGTCCCGATCGCACGACGCGCCTCTGCGCATCTTGTTGAGCGCCAAGAGCAAGGGCAGGCGGATGTAGCGGAGGGTGTCGTCGTCGCCGCTGGCGAGCAGATCGCAGATGAGGATGCCCTGGCAGAGGTCGACCCAGGCGAGTGAACCGCGTTCCCCTCCGATGGCGATCACCTTGGTTGGGCAAGAGTAGGAGTAGCTCTCTTTCTGCGACGGCTCGACGTCCATGGGCTTGCTGCTCCACGCGCATGTCTTGGAGTCGAACAGGTCGAGTTGATAGCTCCCACGGCGGAAAGCAGAGGAGAGTGCGGCGACGAAGAAGAAGAAGGTGTCTTCGGCGTCGTTATTGCCGTTGCAGAGCAGGAGGCCGACTTCCAGGTCGGAGAAGAGGCGGGTGGGGTGGGGCGGGAGCACCTGTAGCGTCCCGGCCCCGGCCCGGTAGACGATGTAGTCGTTGTGCCGCGGGAGGCTGAGGAGGTAGCGAGGGCAGATGGCGACGCGGAGGAGGACGAGGTCGCCGTCCGCGCAGAGGACCCGAGGCAACTCGGCGAGTAGTGCGGGTGGTGTAGGCAGGTCCGGGAAGTGGACGGTGAAATAGGAGACACGCGGCGGGCGTGCGACCCAGAAGGTCACCCTGATGAGATGGCCGGCCGCCGTGTAGCCATCGGCGGTGGAGGAGTTTGTGCGGTCGTCGAGGTAGGCCTTGGTGTCGAGGACGATCGAGTCCGGTGGAGGATGATCGTCGTCGATGGGGTTGTTGGGCAGACGGACCCGGAACTTCCGAGCTCGAAGGGTCGAGATGTAGTGCGGTCCCTGCGATTGGTACACGTCGGGGTCTTCATCGGTCGTAGCCATGGAGGTCGGTGGACGCACCAAAATATTAGTGCGAGCTCTTTTTTTTTAACAGGGAAAGGTCCCGAAGGACCCAGAAGCTGCATTAAATTTCAGCTGTGGCTACACATTTTACAAAGAGGACCTCTAGGAGATATGAAATTACAGACAAGCCCTCAACTTTTACAACCAAGACCCTCAAAAAACAGACAGAAAAGCAATCGGGTCCCTTGCCACCATCGTCGCGTCGAATCCTCCAGTTGCGGCCAGCAGCTACATCGCCGGGGACGAAACCACTTGGGATGCAACCACCGAAGAGCGCCGCATTTCTGGAGATGAAGGGCCTCCATTTTTTATTAGTGCGAGCTCCTGCCGTCTCTTGATGCTTTATATGCGTGCGTTAGCGGAGCTCCGCCTGCTTCATGGGCTGCACCAAAGGCAGCCCAGTAAGAGTATAATGTTACTGTTTATTTTATAAGTAGGTTTACTTATAATATTTTGGTGGTTCTAACAAAACTTATAATATTTTGGTGTTGCAATTTTTAGAAACCGGGCCAATCTTTTGTAAATTTTTTACTTTTTTTAGCAGAACCAAATTTAACAAAAAAGTGGCCAAAAATTAAACTTGTTGTAAAAAGTGTTTTAATTTTTCCCGTACTAATTAATTTTCATTTTTAAATTCCTGCAATGTTTTCAGATTTTTAAAATACATTTAAAAACTTTTTTTTGATCATGTGATTGTAGAAAATCATGTGATGCTTGAAGCCTCAGTAGTTTCATAATACATGTCGTTCTTCTTTCAATCTAGGAGGTGTTTTATTTTAGTGTGGAGATGGCCACAAGCAAAATATGGTGTTGCCACCCGGTGGCAACGGCCACAACAGAATTTGTTTGGTTTCTATCCTATTTGATTGTTAATATGTTATTTTCTTGCATATTTTTATGTTATCCATGATCTACGTTGGCATGCTCTCCAATTTCCTTTGGATGCATGTCCTATAAAAATTGTATGATATTTGTCAAAATTTAGATATATCTAAATGTAATTTAGTGTCTAGATGGATCCTAATTTAGAGCATCTCTAATAGAAAAGTTGTTTTAGCGCGCGCTATACTGCGTTTACATCGCCATTTTTAGGTATAGAGCGTGCTAAAAATTTACCATTGTCGGAAGGTGTATTTTGCGGCGCGGCAAAACATCGCTCCACTAGGCGCTGCAGCATTTTACAGCGCTGCCGCGGCAAACACAAAACACACCCAAATATGCAATTGAGAAGATCAAACAAACATAATAAAATCAATAAAAATTGAACATCAAATAGTAGATAGGATTTATATTACACAATAGTTCAAACAAACACATTTATATTACACAATATGGAAACGAACATCAAATAGAACGTGATAATTAAAACTACTAAAACGCTCCGAGATGACGACGACACCGGCGGGTCCGACTAATCGGAGTCCCAGTGGAACTCGTAGGAGTCCTCCGTTGAGGATGACACCGGCTCCGACGACGACAGGGGGGTCGTGGAATTCTCCAGCTACGCGAAGATGAAGGCGCGGAGGTCCGCCTTGTCGAGCCTCCTCTCGAGGCGGCTCAGGCGCCTGTTCTCCTTCCTCCGGCGTCGGTGAGGATGGCCTGCTCGGCGCAGACGTCTTCGGGGAAGCGCTCTGCCCACATCAAGCGCGCGCTCATCCTCCTCGGCGATGAGGAGGCGACGTTGTTGGGAACGATGTCGGTGGCGCTCCTCGTTGGTGATGAGGCACGGTGGCAGCCGCTCCTGCTCGACGATGTAGACGTCGTGGAAGTTCATCGACTACCGCCGCCGGCCGAGGCGCCACACTGTCTTGTCGTACGGGCGTGCGGCCTCATGCGCCGTGTCAAACATTTCGAGGCCGATGCGAGCAGACGCCGACGTAGCCGGAGGCGTTCCAACGGCGGCGCGGCGGCATCTTGGTGGCGCGTGGTGCACGCAGCTGAACGGCGATTGGAGAGGTGGCGCGCGGAGGAGGGGAAGTTTCAGCGGTGGTTTGGTGCGCTCCTCACGGGTGATTTTTGCCTCGCGTGCTAGCGCGGGCGGTATATATGGCACCGAGGATAGCGCAAAATGGTGCGTGGGGCAAAAGTTTTCATCCACGCGCTATTTTGTCGCGTCTGCTGGAGATGCGTTTTCGCTCCCAGACACGCTAAAACGGCGGTTTTTTCCTCGCTGCGCTATTTTAGCGCCTTTGGAGATGCTTTTAGACAAATGTCAAACAATTTTTCGTGGGAGCGTGGGGAGTACAAAACTTTGTGTATTGGTTAATGGAGCATCTCACGGAGTCACGGTGGGGAGTATGCACGTCAGATGGGAAATGTTGTATGCAGTCATGCAGAGGAGTTCGAAATATCCACGACGAGCTCTTCACCTCCCCACTCACCATTCTCCATTTAATGTCGAATCCGATTGACAATCCGTATTCCACCCCCCTCCTCGGCTCCTGCACCCGCCTCTTCGCTTCCTTGTTTCAACCTCTCTATTTAATCCTCGCCATGGAGAAGCACTCGTAGACGCACACCCACGGGCAAGACAAAGACCAAGAGGGCCCCGATCGAAGCTGGTGCAATTTGCCGCAGCTCATCGTCCGCTTGCTGACAACTTGATGGACGCGGCACTGCGCGCGCGCCTGGCCGCCGTGCGGGAGGCGGTCGAGGCCGCCGAAGCCAGTGCGGCCGGCGAGTCGGCTGGCAAGGCCATGGTAGCGGTCGTTGAGAGCTTTCATGTTCTGGAGCTACTCGTCGCGGAGGAGGCGGAGTCATCTTCGTGCAAAATAATAGAGGTGGAGAGTCCATGGGAGGAGATGAAGGGCAGGGTTCAAAGCGTCTGGGCTCAGGTGAAGGAGATCGTAATCGACTTTTGGAAGAACAAGGCGCAGGAGAGCTCGAGGGAAGTGGATGTTCTAAGATGTAACAATTGGGAGCTGGTGTTTAAGGTCGAGTCTCTGGAGGCGGAGCTATCCGCCGTGGCGAGGAACGGCCAGCAGGAGTCGCAGGCGAGCAGGAAGGGCTTTGGGGTGGTAGACGCGGAGCTGTCGGCGGCCGTGGTGAGGATCGGCCAACTGGAGTTGGAGGCGGAGGCGAGCAAGACGAGTCTCTTGGCAGCAGAGGCGACGTTGGAGGCTGAGAGGGCCAAGATGGGGCAGCTCAGAGAGCTTTACTCCCGAAAGAAAAAGAAAAAAACATGGGGCCGCACTGTTGCTTGAGCAGGATCTTCATGTTAATTGCGTGCCGGTTCCTCTGAATTGACAAACTTAGTTGTGGTTTCTTTTTCTGAATTACCTTTTCTGCAGACTTGAATTATATCTATTTAAAAATCGCCCGAGTTTTCAGTTAGTATTCATTAAGTCGGCCGAGTTTTTAGTTACTCCGTAGTATTCCTTATGCTTTCTATTTATTTTTATTTTGACTGATTCTATTCATTATTCATTTCAAGCACTATGAGTGCTGAATGTATATTAGGTGAGCCTCAAACGTATTTAACTGTGAATACTCTACCGGAAAGTATTGCCTATATCGAGATTAAAAACTCGCTCCCGGATGAAGACAGCCGCGGCTTGGAAACCTAGTCGCCTCCACTCCATCCTCCTTCATAGATTGGTTTCCCCTTTTCCGGTCAGCTTCGCCGACGTCGGGAGGAGCGGGGAACCCGATCTATGCGTGGGGTTTTCAAAAAACAGTGCTTTTCAGTAGATTATGTTAGGGTTTTTGTAGCCATCTTCATGTTGGTTTCCCATCAATGGAGATGGTATCGTATGCAATAAGTGATATTCGGCCTTTCATTCGACGATGATATCTTGTTCCCAACGTCAATGGAGGTGTTGCAAGATTACAATTCTCTAGGTATGAGCCTTTAGATCTTGCTTCGCGCCATTTTGGATTTTGCGAGGAATTTCATCGCAGTTTTTTGTCTCGGTTGCAATTTCCTTGACAATGGTGATTCGTACTCTCACTACGGGAAAGCCAGCCTTTGCCGTGCTCCACTTTGCACGGCAAAGAGCTCTATACGCACGGCAAAGCCTTTGCCGTGCGGGGACACACGGCAAAGCTTGCACGGCAAATACATCGACGGCAAAGCCACCTTTGCCGTGCGCTTGCAAGGATTGCACGGCAAAGCTCTCTGCCGTGCGCTTTAATCTCTGCCGTGCGCTGCAAACTCTGCCGTGCGGCACTTCTTTGCCGTGCGGCAGGGGGGCTGCCGTGACAGAAAACTTTGCCGTGAGCTGCATTTCTTTGCCGTGCAATGGTCGTTGCCGTGCGCCAGCCATCTCTGCCGTGCGATCCTTTGCCGTGCGGGCTTGCTCTACAGGGCACGGCAAAGCCCCCTACAGGCACGCCCCAGGAGCTCCCAGGTCTACAGGCTGCCGCCACGTGGCTCCTTTGCAGTCCTTTGCCGTGTGCACACGCACGGCAAAGGGCCCTGTTTTTTTCATTTTTTTGCTGTTTTTTGCTTATTCCCTGCATTTCAAATATAGCAATTGACAATAAAGCATATACACATATAATCTTCAACATAACATCACCAAACACTACGGGAACACCACAAATACATCAAACACACATATTAATGCATACAATGCATTACATAGAGTCCATAGTCCATCCACACAAGTTACATAGAGTCCATAGTGCAATGTCCAATATTACAATCCATTAGAAGCAAACAATCCGACAAAGTGCACGAAGACCATGCCATCAACCTTGTCCTCCGCTTCCGCCGGCCTCATCGTCATTTCCTTGTGACATATAATCTATAAGGTTGATGGAATGAACATTTACATTTGCATTTGCATATTGATCACTTGAACAAGCACAAGTAGCGGGTTGGGCACAAGAGGACTCACCGCGGTTCATGCTCCGGATGATGTTCAAGTTGTTGACGGTGATAGGTGTCCCCGGGGTCTGAGTGGGCGGTGGCGGCATCCACGGCATGGAGTAAGGTGGAGGAGCAGGAAGACTCCCCGGTGGAGAAGTCGAACCGTCTGGCTCATCACCAGCTCATCTGGCCTTGCGCTTGCATCATCTGCGCTCGTTGCATCTGCGCATCATCGTGTCTGCTGCTTGGTACCCAGACTGCTCCATGTGCGCCCTTTGCTCCTGGGCCGCCTGCTCCTTCGCTGCCATCTCCTCCTACGTTGTGTTGCCGCGATGTCATTAACATTTCAATGGAAAGCATGTAAAGGAAATGTAGAGGCTCGAGGAAGAACATACCCGTAACGCCGACAGCTAGATCCGAAGCCCGTGGCCGGGGCTCTACCTCAGGCCGACCACGACGGATCCGGCGGAGAGAGGGAACCTTCGCTGGGTCGACGCACCGTCACCAAACCACGGCCATGCTTCAAGCCTTCTCCCGCAAGCACCGCGACCTCGGGGTCAAAGTCCTCGGCCTCTGGGTTGGCCTCCTCGCCGTACTTCTGCTTGAGCTTGGAGACATACGACGTGCACTGGGTCTCGGATTGCGGGTTAAGCCACACGGCGGACCCCGTCTCGTCTTCCTTTGCTTCATCTTCTTTAGCACGGCAAAGACGTTAGGCTTCGCTCTGTCCTGACTTCCTGCAAAAGAGAACATGTAATCAAGTGAAGTGGCACACCCTTGCGGAGTTAACAAATATATAACATGAATTCAAAGAATGAAGGAACCATTAATTTGCTCACCTCGTTCTGCAGGTGAAGAGAGAGGGGGATGCTGCCTTGGATATGCGATCCACCTCGCATCTCTGCCCGCTTCTTCTTGCCTCCTCGTGCTTCTTGAGGTACTGGGGGCATGTCCACCACATGACCATCGCAAGAAAGCACCTATCGTCCTTGCCGACGTACCGAGGAGGGTTCTACATGCACAAGATAAACCCATTATGGTAAAATAAACTACATGGCGCTAAAGCAAATCAATAACACATAAATGCAAATACTGCATGTACTGCCACGGCTGCATGAGCGTGTCGCGAGCGTCCTCCTTAGTCATGTGGACGAAGCGGTCGGCGTGCCAGTCGCGGACGCATTGAATACGTGCCTCGTAGTGCATGCCAGTCACCCTCTTCCTTGCAAGCTGGTGTAGGACATCATCGCACGCACGCTCCTTGCCCTCGGCCCTCTTGAAGTATTTCTGCAACAACCATGCACATAGGTAAAACAAGGGGCATTAGTGCAATTATGAACCAAGGAGAGTGTATGAATGGTAAGAAGTCAAAAGTCACGTACCCAGAATTTGGCAACAACCAAATCCGCCGCGGTGCCGCGGCCCATAGGATCTTCCGCGAGGCTGTAGTGCGCCCACCTCCAAGCTACGTCGCAGCCACCACTAGGGAAATTGACTATCCCAGGGAAATACCATCTAAGTAGGCCCCCAAGGATGTTCGAGTACCCACGTGGCGGTCTCTGCGACGGGTCTTCATACGTGAACGAGCTGCACCATGAAGACAACATCAATATGTATGTGATAATAATTTTGATAATGACAAAATGCGATAACGAAATGCCAAAAATTAACATGTACCTCCTTCCATAGGGCACTAGAACAACGTGCCTGTACCGCCAGACTTCACGAGGGAGCTGTGTTATCCCACGCCGATATGGCTTCCTATCACGTGGCCTCAGCCTCTCCACAGCTGGAACGGTAATCCGCCGGCTCTTCCCAATCTAGGCTTTGATCAGGATCGAACACTAAGTTCCCCGCCCACCCCTCATCCTCCGAGAGGTCCTCCTCCCCCTCCTCCTCCCCTCCGCCCACCTCCTCCTCCTGGTCCTCCCCACCCCCCTCCTCCTCCCCGGTCCTCCCCACCCACCTCCTCCTCCTGGTCCTCCCCACCCCCGTGGTGCTCCTGGTCCTCCTCCTCGTCATCATCATCTGCGGGAGGGGGCTAGGACTAGGAGTGAGTACCCGCGTCGCATTCTTCCTACGCGGCCGCGTTGTGGCCGACAGAGGGGGGCTAGGGGGGGTAGGCCCCGCCTCGAAGTCCCTACAACTACCAAGTCCTTGAGCTTCTTTTTAAGACCGCCGCCCCTTTTTTTGGCGGCATGCTTCAATCACCTGCAAACACAAATGAAGAGAGTGGTTTATTAGTACGCAATATTGTAAAGAGATAAATATTAGTGAAAGCAACAGAAATATAAGTAGATGAACATTAATGAAAGCAACAATAATGCAAAAGGATGAACATTAATTAGTGGAAGCAACAAATAGCAAGCATAGAGTTCTATTACACGGAGTTATTACAAATAACCTAGCTAGACAATCTCTATTACACGGAGTTATTACAAATAACCTAGCTAGCCTCACAATTACTACTACATAGATCAGTAGCCTGTGTCGCCGTCCGTGATTGGACCGCGTGTCTCATCATCGTCATCGAGGCTCGGCGAACCAATAATCATCAATGAAACCCGGAGGTGGTCCATCTACATCGAGGTCAATCCCTGCTGAACGCCTCGAGCAAACTCGGGTCTTCCGGGGCACAAACATCCTCAGCTTCATCTTCTGCATTGTCCCCATCCATGCCCGCATCTTCTTGTTCATCGTCTACGACCATGTCATCGATAGTCGGCAAGGCGATTGTGAAATGCCCGGGGAGCCCTTCTTCCTGATAGAACTCGACACTCTTTGCCGAGGGGTCTACGGCGTAATCGTCCTTGTTTGGCGGGGGCGGCCTATTGCGTGAAGGCACCGTCATCACAACATCCCATCCATGTAGACGTTTTGTCGGGTTTCTGCACGCGTACGGGAGATAGAATACTTGAAAGGCCTGGGTAGCCAAGATGTACACATCCTCTCCCTTATAAACAGTTCCTCTCAACTTCGACCAACCCAATTTCAGGATCCCGTCTCACCCGACGTGGGTCAAACCAATGACATTTGAAGACGACGGGATTTAGCCCTTTCTGAAACCCGTAATTCAGCTCGTATATACCCTCGACTCTTCCATAGTAATGGAGCCCATCGTCACCTTGACATACCACCCCGCTATTTATTGTCTTCGCGTTGGGCCGGCTTGTTGTGTATTTATGGGTCTGGAAGCGATACCCGTTCACGTCATAGGAGTTGAACGCTTCGAGGGAATGGTCAAAGCCCCTAGCAATTTTTCTTAGCTCTGACTTCATCTCTTTGTCAGTTCTTGCCTACAAGTTTAGCACGAGAAGTTTAGAACGAGAAATGACCGAAAATGTCGGAAGTGCTAGCTAATTTGGGATAGAAAAGTACCAAATTACAGAACCAGCTACTAAAACCGAAACCGCCGCCCTTATCGAAAATTTGCTTGGATTCTTCCGGGGTAGGCTCCCCGTGGGTATTCTTCCAATGTATAGCCTTGAATTGCCTATACCGATGAAAAGAGGAAGAGTTAGCCACGCAAATACGAGTGAATGTTTGCGAATAACTAAATGGTTCGCACTTACTCGATGTACGGCTTCACTTCGACCATGGTGTTCAAGACATACGAGTGGATCAAGGTCCGCTCCTGCAGGTCCGGTCTGTACGGCTTCGAGCCACTTGACTTGCCACCAAGCCCCACGAAGATGCTAAGCTTGGGTACTTCTTCATTGTTGGCGGCATTGTAACGGAGGACCGGGTTGTGCTTTGTGGGAATGTTGGGATCATAGTGCTTAGTGGTGAAGTTTGCCACCTCCACGTTCAGGACTGCCTCGGCTATGGATGCTTCGATCTTGCATTTATTGCTCATTTGACGAAGCTTTTGTGTTTCTCTCTCGCAACGGCCCCAATTGCCCCCCTTTAAGCATTCCTCCGCGAGGTGCAGGATCATATGTTGCATCGGATTAAAGAACCTGGAGGAAAGATCTCCTCTAGATCGCAAAGCAACACGGGTGCCTCTTCATCCAGCTTCTCAATCACTTTAGTGTCTAACTCCCTAGCACAAATCTGGGAAGAAAAACTCAACCTCGCTAGCACTCGCCAAGTCTTCTCGGGGACATAGCCTCGAATCATCACCGGCATTATCCGCTCAAGCCATATGTGGTAGTCATGACTCTTCAGCCCTTGTACTCGCAACGTTTCAATGTTCAGACCCCTCATCCAGTTGGCTGCGAACCCATCAGGGAAAAACAAGGAGTCCTTCATCCATTGGAAGACCTCTTTTTGGGCCTTTGTGAGACAGAACGGGGCGTGTGGCTTAGTCCAAGTTTTTGGCACCATGAGGTGGCTGCATGTTCATCTCCGGCCTATCGCACCACATTTCTTGATCAATTCGAGCCTTTATGTTATCCTTCGTCTTCTCGGTGTCCACAATCGTGCTCCAAATGGCTTCACCGATATTCTTCTCGGTGTGCATTACATCAATGTTATGCGGGAGCTCGAGAAACTCAAAGTAAGGGAGCTTCCATAAGCACGGCTTGTGAGTCCATTGGTGTGTCTCCATATCCCAAAAAACCATTCCCATCAGGGCTAGGCTTAAGAGCATCTAACTCGGCCTTGATTTCCGGCCTTCGGAATTGGCTTCGGGCCACGGACAACACGGCCTTTCTTGAAGCTCTTTACATCACTCGTATGCATGCCTCCGCTCAAGGAACTGTCGAGCTTCATCAAAGCATGAATACTTGCCTCCCTTGTTTAGCCAGAAGAAAGTCACGGCCTGCCTGCACTGTGGGCAAGGCCACTTCCCATGTACACCACCCGCAGAACAAAGCACGTGCGGCAGGTCATGCAGGGACGTGTGGTACCACACATACATATCAAGTACTCCTTCTTTGATGCGTCATATGTTCGGATCCCGCGACCTTCCCAGCCACGAACCAAGTCATCCACCGCCGTTCCGGTACACATTCATGTTCTTACCTGGGTATTTGGGCCTGGATTATCATCGACACAAACATGTTCTCGATCATCATGCGGGTAGAGGTTCATGGGAATAACAAACACTGCCAACAACTGTATACTGCAGCCGACATACCATATGGATTGAACCCATCGGTTGATATCGCAACTGCTACGCTCCTGGTCACCTGCTTTCAGGGGAAATTTCTTGACAAAGTTCTTCCATGCAGTACCATCCGACGGATGTATCATCTTGTCGGTATGTTTCCTTCCACGGCCCACCTCATCTGCTGGGCAGTATCCTCGGTCATGAAGAGCATCCAGAACTGGAAGATAGCGGAGGATATTCTTGGCAACCGTGGTCTGCCTCTTCTGACCATCACCATTGCGGTCTACCTCAAAGTACCTAGAGGAATTGCATTTGATGCAATAATTTGTGTCGGCGCTCCTGAATAGCATGCATCCCTTTGGACAAGCGTGTATCTGCTGAGATGACATCTTAAGGTCACTGAGCAATTTGGTCGAATAGTAGAAGTTTTGCGGCAAGAGGTGCCCTTTCGGCAGAAGGCTGCCTACGATGACCAGAAGTTCATCGAACCCATCTCTGCACAAGTTCCTATGGCACTTCAAGGCCATAAGGCGAGCGATGGCATCTAGTTGGGTAACCTCTGTATTTTCATGTAGGGGTTTCTGCGAAGCAAACAGAGCCTCATAATACTCCTTTGTGTTTTCCTCCGGGTCCTCACTTGTCTCCGCATCCTGAGGTGTCTCCACCTCTACATGAGGGCTTTCAGGCACATTACCATTGGCCAAGTTTTCTAAGCACCTATCAAAACCAGTGTCATATTCCCCCCTAGGTTGAATCTGCCGCACCTCCTTCCTAGCACGTTTCTTTGCCTTTTCTCCATGGTAAGTCCAAATCCTGTAGGACGGTGTGAACCCAAACTTGATCAGGTGCATACTCATAGTTTCCTTGTCCTGTGCCTTTCGGTTAGCGCACTTACTACAAGGGCACCAAACACTTATAGGTCTGCTAGGATGGCAAACGCCCTATCCACAAACGCTCGGTCTTTTCTCCCCATTCATCAGTATAGTTCCGACGATTCTGCCATCGTACATCCAGCCACGATTATCCATCCTCTAATCAACAACAAAACAGACGAACATAGCATTTATATATCAAATAGGAAATAAATGCATCATATATTTATTTTTTTGTGCATCAACCCGAAACTCTACTAGGTGGGCTCCTAGCGGCGGATCTAGATTGAGTACGTTCTCCCAGCTCGACGAGACCCAAAGACTTCCTCGCTGCTCTCCTGATACACGTCTCGGCAAAAAGCCGAGAGGGTGCATCCGGAGAACAAGGGGAGGCGCTACCGAAATCTGTCTCGGATCTCGAGCACGAGAACGTACCCAGCTACGCATCCGCCGGCTGTCCGATAAATGCCGTAGAGTTACGGTTCATAATATGCGAGACCACTAATGCATATTTATCCGCGTAACCCTTACGGTCGGGAAGAGACGCCTAGGTATCGCAACAGACTTGGTGACCTAGACATAAAGAAAAAACCTAGGTACATGTAAAGCTGGGAGGGCCGGAGATTTATACCCTAGACGCGTGAGAGAATCGTCGAAGAAGATTTGGGACGCCGTCCCCCGTCAAACACCCCCACGACGCCGCCCCCCGTGTCCACCTCAAAGCTTCACCTGCATAGCGAGAAAATAAAATTGTCATGCAAGTGAACATGAAATCCCCTAAATAAAATCATCTATACAATAAAATCATCTACACTAAAATCCGGCGAGCACGTCCGGCGAGCCGGAGAGCTTCTTGTCGCCCGCCGTGGTTGTTGAGCAAGAGGCCAAGAGCATGTGGTACGCACTTCTCACGGCTGCCTTTTCTCATTCATCAATGCAACATATATACACACGAGGTAGGCACTTCTCACATGCCACTCATGCCACTTTTGACCCACTACTCCACTAACATGCACTAACTATCCCTACTAACCATGGGCATCTCAACTTCTCACCGCGTCGCACGGCAGCCTGGCATCTCGCCTCTTTCGCCCACACAGCCGAAGCATCATTGGCATACCTATACTTCCCTAGATCGCCTAAATTACATGCAATGCTTGAATAAAAACATGTAGATACATGGAATCAAGATTAAGACTAAGAACCTTACATATGCAGGGGCTCGGGAGGACTGCACTGCGTGCGCGCAAGGCGGCGACGGCGTGGGGGAGGACTGCAGGAGGTGGCCGGGGGAAGCGGCGGCGTGGTCGTGGGCCGGCAGCGGCGGCTGGGAGGAGCAGGAGGGGCGGCGACGGCGTGGGGAGGAATGCAGGAGGTGGCCGGGGAAGGGGCTGCGGCGGTCGTGGCCGGGCAGCGCGGCTGGGAGGAGTAGGAGGTGGCGGCGGCGCGGTGGTGGCAAGGCGGCGGCTGGGAGCAGGAGGTGCGCGCGGCGCGTGGTCGTGGGGCCGGGCAGGCCGCGCCTGGGAGGAGCAGCAGGGGCGGCGGCGTTGCGTGGGGCCGGGCAGGCGTGGTCGAGGTGGCGGCGGCGGCGTCGTGTGTGGGGAGGTCGATGCGGCGGGTCGTGTGCGTGGAGGATGGGGAGAAGGTTTTCTGGCTCAGGACGTCCCGACACCGCGCCTTATCCTCACTCTTTGTCGTGCGGCCTTCTTTGCCGTGCGGCAAAGAACCTTTGCCGTGGGGCATCTTTGCCGTGGCAGGATTGCCTTTGTTGCGGCAGGCTTCTTTGCCGTGTGCTCGCACGGCAAAGAATTTTTTTTATTTTTACCACTTCTATAACACTAAGAATTTTATTTGTAAATTATCAATAACATTAAGTTTTATTTGTAAATTATATTAAACTTGTTTTTCAAAATGTGTATTATTTAATACTATATGTGTCATGTTTTTCAAGAAATGTGTGATTAACCATAACCCTAACCCTAACCCTAAATCCTAACCGTTCCGTTGTTTTGGGGAGGGGATAACGACCACGAGCAATCAACCCCACCAAACCTTGCATGTGGACCTATGATATGTGTCATGTGATGCAAGGTGTAATGGTGCAAAAGTAGCTCCCCTAAACCCTAAACCCTAAACCCTAAAGGGAGGCTTCGAGCCCTAAACCCTCTAAATCCCTAAACCACGACGCCAGAACCATGCATCATAAAACCTAACCCTAACCCTAAACCCTAAACCTATACCTAAGCATAAATACTTACCCTTTAACCTAAACCCTAGCCCTAGCCCCTAAACCCTAGCCCTAACCCTACACCTAACCCTAACCAGTAGACCAGGCACACCGTCGATCGTGTGATAATGGCTCTAGCTGCTGTATATGTGCCAAAGGGTCCCAATCTTTGGTTCTCCATGTGTATATGTACTAAACAAACCTAAAAGAATGAAAAGTTACATTGGTGCACCGCGCGGAGAAATCTAGGGGTAGACCCGCCGGGGCACACGTTCTTTTGGGGAGGGGGAGAACGACCGCCGAGCACCGGAACCCCACCAAACCTTGCATGTGGGCCTATGATATGTGTCAAAGTGTGGTGCAAGGTCTAACACTGCAAAAGTAGCTCCCTAAACCCTAGACCCTAGCCCTAACCCTACACCTAACCCTAACCAGTAGATCAGGCACACCCTCGATCATGTGATAATGGCTCGAGCTGCGGGTATGTGTGCCAAAGGTCCCAATCTTGGTTCTCCATGTGTATATGTCCTAAACAAACCTAAAAGAATGAAAAGTTACATTGGTGCACCCTCGCGGAGAAATCTAGGGGTAGACCCGCCGGGGCACACGTTCCGCTCTTTTGGGGGAAGGAGGGGAACACCGAGAACCCCCACCAAACCTTGCATGTGGGCCTATGATATGTGTCAAAGTGTGCAAGGTCTAACACTAAAAGTAGCTCTAAACCCTAGACCCTAGCCCTAACCCTACACCAAACACTAACCAGTAGATCGTGCACACCCTCGATCATGTGATAATGGCTCGAGCTGGTATGTATGTGCCAAAGGGTCCCAATCTTGGTTCTCCATGTGTATATGTCCTAAACAAACCTAAAAGAATGAAAAGTTACATTGGTGCACCATCGCGCGGAGAAATCTAGGGGTAGACCCACAGTTCACGCTCTTTTGGGGAAGGAGGGGAGAACGACCGCCGAGCACCGGAACCCCACCAAACCTTGCATGTGGACCTATGATATGTGTCAAAGTGTGGTGCAAGGTCTAACACTGCAAAAGTAGCTCCCCTAAACCCTAGACCCTAGCCCTAACCCTACACCTAACCCTAACCAGTAGATCAGCACACCCTCGATCATGTGATAATGGCTCGAGCTGCGGGTATGTATGTGCCAAAGGGTCCCAATCTTGGTTCTCCATGTGTATATGTCCTAAACAAACCTAAAAGAATGAAAAGTTACATTGGTGCACCCTCGCGGAGAAATCTAGGGGTAGACCCGGGCACACGTTCCGCCTTTTGGGGGAAGGAGGGGAGAACGACCGGGAGCACCGGAACCCCACCAAAACTTGCATGTGGGCCTATGATATGTGTCAAAGTGTGGTGCAAGGTCTAACACTGCAAAAGTAGCTCCCAAACCCTAGACCCTAGCCCTAACCCTACACCAAACACTAACCAGTAGATCAGGCACACCCTCGATCATGTGATAATGGCTCTAGCGTGGGTGTATGTGCCAAAGGGTCCCAATCTTGGTTCTCCATGTGTATATGTCCTAAACAAACCTAAAAGAATGAAAAGTTACATTGGTGCACCCTGGGAGAAATCTAGGGGGTAGACCGGGGCACACGTTCCGCTCTTTTGGGGAAGAGGGGAGAACGACCGCAGCACCGGAACCCCACCAAACCTTGCATGTGGGCCTATGATATGTGTCAAAGTGTGGTGCAAGGTCTAACACTGCAAAAGTAGCTCCCCTAAACCCTAGACCCTAGCCCTAACCCTACACCTAACCCTAACCAGTAGATCAGGCACACCCTCGATCATGTGATAATGGCTCGAGCTGCGGGTATGTATGTGCCAAAGGGTCCCAATCTTGGTTCTCCATGTGTATATGTCCTAAACAAACCTAAAAGAATGAAAAGTTACATTGGTGCACCGCGAGAAATCTAGGGGGTAGACCACGGGCACCGCTCTTTTGGGGAGGGGAGAACGACCGCGAGCACCGGAACCCCACCAAACCTTGCATGTGGGCCTATGATATGTGTCAAAGTGTGGTGCAAGGTCTAACACTGCAAAAGTAGCTCCCCTAAACCCTAGACCCTAGCCCTAACCCTACACCTAACCCTAACCAAGTAGATCAGGCACACCCTCGATCATGTGATAATGGCTCGAGCTGGGTATGTATGTGCCAAAGGGTCCCAATCTTGGTTCTCCATGTGTATATGTCCTAAACAAACCTAAAAGAATGAAAAGTTACATTGGTGCACCCTCGCGAGAAATCTAGGGGGTAGACCCGCCAGGCACACGTTCCGCCTTTTGGGGAAGGAGGGGAGAACGACCGCCGAGCACCGGAACCCCACCAAACCTTGCATGTGGGCCTATGATATGTGTCAAAGTGTGGTGCAAGGTCTGCAAAAGTAGCTCCCCTAAACCCTAGACCCTAGCCCTAACCCTACACCAAACACTAACCAGTAGATCGGCACACCCTCGATCATGTGATAATGGCTCGAGCTGCGGGTATGTATGTGCCAAAGGGTCCCAATCTTGGTTCTCCATGTGTATATGTCCTAAACAAACCTAAAAGAATGAAAAGTTACATTGGTGCACCATCGCGGAGAAATCTAGGGGCCCGGGCACACGTTCCGCTCTTTTGGGGGGGAGGGGGAGAACGACCGCCGAGCACCGGAACCCCACCAAACCTTGCATGTGGACCTATGATATGTGTCAAAGTGTGGTGCAAGGTCTAACACTGCAAAAGTAGCTCCCCTAAACCCTAGACCCTAGCCCTAACCCTACACCTAACCCTAACCAAGATCAGCACACCCTCGATCATGTGATAATGGCTCGAGGTGCGGTATGTATGTGCCAAAGGGTCCCAATCTTGGTTCTCCATGTGTATATGTCCTAAACAAACCTAAAGAATGAAAAGTTACATTGGTGCACCCTCGCGGAGAAATCTAGGGGGGTAGGCCGGGGCACACGTTCCGCTCTTTTTTGGGGAAGGAGGGGAGAACGACCGCCGGAGCACCGGAACCCCACCAAACCTTGCATGTGGGCCTATGATATGTGTCAAAGTGTGGTGCAAGGTCTAACACTGCAAAAGTAGCTCCCCTAAACCCTAGACCCTAGCCCTAACCCTACACCAAACACTAACCAGTAGATCACACCTCGATCATGTGATAATGGCTCTAGCTGTGGGTATGTATGTGCCAAAGGGTCCCAATCTTGGTTCTCCATGTGTATATGTCCTAAACAAACCTAAAAGAATGAAAAGTTACATTGGTGCACCCCGCGGAGAAATCTAGGGGGTAGACGCCGGGCACACGTTCCGCTCTTTTGGGGAAGGAGGGAGAACGACCGCGGAGCACCGAACCCCACCAAACCTTGCATGTGGGCCTATGATATGTGTCAAAGTGTGGTGCAAGGTCTAACACTGCAAAAGTAGCTCCTAAACCCTAGACCCTAGCCCTAACCCTACACCTAACCCTAACCAGGCACACCCCTCGATCATGTGATAATGGCTCGAGCTGGGTATGTATGTGCCAAAGGGTCCCAATCTTGGTTCTCCATGTGTATATGTCCTAAACAAACCTAAAAGAATGAAAAGTTACATTGGTGCACCCCGGAGAAATCTAGGGGTAGACCCGCCGGGGCACACGTTCCGCTCTTTGGGGGAAGGAGGGGAGAACGACCGCCGAGCACCGGAACCCCACCAAACCTTGCATGTGGGCCTATGATATGTGTCAAAGTGTGGTGCAAGGTCTAACACTGCAAAAGTAGCTCCCCTAAACCCTAGACCCTAGCCCTAACCCTACACCAAACACTAACCAGTAGATCGCACACCCTCGATCATGTGATAATGGCTCGAGCTGCGGGTATGTATGTGCCAAAGGGTCCCAATCTTGGTTCTCCATGTGTATATGTCCTAAACAAACCTAAAAGAATGAAAAGTTACATTGGTGCACCCTCGCGCGGAGAAATCTAGGGGGTAGACCCCCGGGGCACACGTTCCCGCTCTTTTGGGGGAAGGAGGGGAGAACGACCGCCGGAGCACCGGAACCCCACCAAACCTTGCATGTGGGCCTATGATATGTGTCAAAGTGTGGTGCAAGGTCTAACACCGCAAAAGTAGCTCCCTAAACCCTAGACCCTAGCCCTAACCCTACACCAAACACTAACCAGTAGATCAGGCACACCCTCGATCATGTGATAATGGCTCTAGCTGTGGGTATGTATGTGCCAAAGGGTCCCAATCTTGGTTCTCCATGTGTATATGTCCTAAACAAACCTAAAAGAATGAAAAGTTACATTGGTGCACCCTCGCGGAGAAATCTAGGGGGTAGACCCGCCGGGGCACACGTTCTTTTTGGGGGAGGGGAGAACGACCGCCGAGCACCGGAACCCCACCAAACCTTGCATGTGGACCTATTCTATGTGTCAAAGTGTGATGCTAGGTGTAATTCACCAAATGGTGCATGGCATGGATCCCCGGTCTGACATTCCTCACCTTCGATAACACTTAACAGATTCCCGGACGTGTACGGTGAAGTGTCCCTCCGCGGGTATATCGGGGGCTAGACTGTGGGTGCCACACATGGTTTTCCATATGTCCATGGACTAAACAAACCTAAACCTATGAAAAGGTATATTCGTGGAACCTCGCGCGGAGAAATCTAGGGGGTAGACCCGCCGTCCCGCTGTTTTGAAGGAGGGGGACGGCCGCCGGAACCAACCGATATATGGGATGAGCATGGAGACTAATTTTGTATTTCACATAGTGTAATAAATAGTCATCAAAAAGAAAACTAATTAACAAAATAAATATAAGTAGTAGATGAAATAAAATAGTTAGAAAAACAAATAAAATGTATATTGGCGCACGGCAAAGGGAGAAGCGCACGGCAAAGGACCCTTTGCCGTGCAATCTGTCTGCACGGCAAAGGGGCGGGCACGGCAGTGCATTTTTTCCTTTGCCGTGCGCTGTTTCTTTGCCGTGCGGCTTGCAGGGACTTTGCCGTCTTAAAATCTTTGCCGTGCGCTGCTCCCATTCTTTGCCGTGAGGAACTACTTTGCCGTGCGCCATATCTTTCTTTGCCGTGCTATGTTTCTTTGCCGTGCGCTGCTCTAATTCTTTGCCGTGCATTTTTGCTTTGCCGTGGGCTCTTCTTGCTACGCACGGCAAAGAAATCTTTGCCGTGCAGCAGCTCACGGCAAAGCTGGGCTGCACGGCAGCGCCTGATTTTCCCGTAGTGTCTTAGCTCTCCAGCAAAGTCGACAAGGTTGATTGGTTGTTATTACCTTAGATACTGGTGTTGGTACCCTTATCGATGTTGATTGACTATTTTAATGGTTGCACATGTGCACGCAACCTTCGCATTGCGGCTCAAATTAAAATTATGGGAGAACCTTTGGTATCTACAAGTCAAAATTATGGGAGAACCTTTGGTATCTACAAGTCTATGATTCGTTATCTATCTTTGGCTGCCTTCAGAAGAATACAAGATTGTGTCCAGGAAGAAGAAATAATTTAAATACCTTGAAGATTTGTATATAATGTTTTTGTTTATTTTATAAGTAAGACTTACTTATAATATTGTGTTGCAAATTGTAGAAACTGGGTGAACCTTTTAAATTTTGTGAACGTACTTTTTTAAGCAGAACCAAATTTACCAAAAAAATGACGAAATTTTTAAACTGATTGTAAACAATGTTTTAATTTTTCCTGTACTTTTTAATTTCCATTTTTAAATTCCTACAATGTTTTTAGATTCCTAAAAGACATATACAAAATTTCGTTTGATCCTGTGATTGCAGAAAATCATGTGATGCATGAAGCCTCGATAATTTCACAACACATGCCGGTCTTCTTTCACTCTAGGAGGTGTTTTATTTTGCCGTGGAGATGGCCACAGCAGAACTTGCTTGGTTTCCATCATATTTGATTTTGTCTCACACTATTAGAATTTTTTAACATGTTATTTTCAGCATTGGGGCATTTCTGTATCCACCAAAATCAACATCCACAAATTTCGAAATTGGGGCATTTCTGTATCGACCAAAATTAACAAAATTCACTGAAATATCAAACCCTCGATACTCTATCCATTTAAAATACTAACATCCACAACATCAATAAATCATCTGAACCATCAGGAAATATGCTTTCGCATTGTATGAATGTGGTACTGCGAAATAGAGGGAGTATACCTTACAAAGAAGGTAGTACTGACTTTTTCTTAACCGAAGGTAGTAGCAGTTGACGCTCTTTTACTTAATTGGTCCTTGGTCGCCCTGGTTTGTTTTTTGAACTTGTTGGCCTGCAAGTTTACCATCTAAAATGACTCATGGGTTTGCATGATTTTTTAAATATATGAATAGAAAAACATAAAGTTGCAATTCAATGTTGAATCATGTGGAAACAAAAAAAAAATGTCATAGAAGTTGCTTGTGGTACCAAGGGAAACAAAGAACAATTTCCATGGGGTTAAAACCAAGAGAAATATTCCTATTAAATTGCATGCAGAAGGCCACAGGCCTGACTGTTCTTTCCTGGCCATTCTACGGTGAAGCCAGCCCACGAGCGGCCCATGCGCCTGCAAACCGCGAAATCCGCGAAAACCAAAATTACCTTCTCCAAATTTCCTTCCCCAACCTCTCTTTTCTCTCTCTCTTCTTCATCCCCAAACCCCAAATCCCCATTCCCATCCCACCGACGAACGCAACCGAAATTCAAATCCTCAAACCCTAACCCCTTCCCTCCGACTCCGAGCCCCTCCACCATGAGCCCACACGACGGCGGCGGCGACGACGGACGCGACGGCGACGGCGATGGCGACGGGCTCCTCTTCGCCGGCGTCCGCTTCGCGCTCGTCGGCTTCGACCCCGTCACCGAGTCCCAGGTGCGCCCGCCTCGACGCGAAAATTCCGCCCCCTTTCGTTCCGATTCCCGTCCCGATTCGGTCCGTCTCACCGGGTGAGCGCTCTGCGTTTGGCAGTACCGGGCGGACATGGTGGAGCGCGGCGGCGCGGACGCCGGCGGGTACGGCGAGGCGGGGTGCACCCACGTGATCGTCTACGGCCTCGTCTACGTGAGTCCGATCCCCGGTCCACTCTCCCTCTCCTCCTCCGGTGGTTTCGTTCGTTCGGGGGCATTACTCGTGTGTTGTGTTCGCTCGGTCGGTGGTGCTTACGGTTGAACTGGAATGGATGTAGGACGATCCGGTGTGCGTGGCGGCGCGGCGAGACGGGAAGAAGGTGGTAACCGAGTTGTGGGTGGACGACATCTTGGATACCGGAGTGGTGGCTGATGCCGACCGGGTGAGTCCCACCATTGTGCTTGCATCTGTACCGCAGTTAACCCGATTCATTCATTCCTTATGGTAGTAGTACTATATACTTCTGTAAGATATGTGTTCTGAATAAGCCCAGGAAATCGCTGTTTTAATCCCACTATAGCTGCTCTCCTGTGACATTATGCTATTTCAGCTGACCAGTTTGCTGATTCGAAGCTGCATGTTTTGGATTGTACAGGTAATATACAGGCCAGTGAGAGATTTGAATGGTATACCCGGTAGTCAGTCACTTAACATTTGCCTGACGGGGTACCAAAAGGATGGCCGTGAAGACATAATGGTAATACCGCCTCCTTTTATCTCTATATCTCCAAGCTTAGAGGCAGATGATTGTTGGCTCATGCAGCCCTAAATGTAGAGTAGGCCAAGGTCATTTTGTTATTGACCAAGTCAATCATGATGTCATTCAGTTTATAGACCGATGATATTTGGTGGTTACTTTTCGTCACACCTGTTTTGATAGCTTAGAGCTGTATCTTTGATTCTAGGCTCTAGCACACTGTTTCTTCTGATGTGCCGAGTTTCTGGTTAACTATACGCTTTCATGGTTAATACGGCTCAATCGGTTGACCAACACCAAGAATGTATGAAGTCAACTTTTCTTCTGAATAACCAGTACCCAGAATTCTGTAGGAATAGATCATGTGTAGCACTTCCTTGACACATTTCCTTCAGTTTATAGACTGATGATATTTGGTGGTTACTTTTCGTCACATTTGTTTCGATAGCTTACAGCTGTATCTTTGATTCTAGGCTTCTAGCACACTGTTTCTTCTGCCGTGCCGAGTTTGTGGTTAACTATACACTTTCACGGTTATTACCGCTCAATTGGTTCACCAACACCAAGAATGTCTGGAGTCAACTTTTCTTCTGAATAACCAATACTCAGAATTCTAAAGGAATAGATCATGCGTAGCACTTCCTTGACACTTTTTCATCTCCTTCTTCCTAGGAACTTGATAGTTTTTATAAATCGTGTTTGAATGATTCATTTTAGTTTTGGAGTTCTCATCACTAATTTTGTGACAATTCATTTTACTATTGAATACAGAAAATGGTTAGCTTAATGGGAGCACAGTTTTCCAAGCCTTTGAAAGCGGACACGGTCACCCATCTCATTTGCTATAAATTTGAAGGTATGGTGTTTGCTTTGTAATTTTCTGTGCTGTTTACACTTGTGTTACAATTAGTGTTCACTAGCAGCCTTTCTCCTCCCTGTTTCTATCAGGTGAGAAGTATGAACTTGCTAAAAAGGTGAACATCAATCTTGTTAATCACATGTGGTTGGAAGATTGGTACGTGTATTTTTAACCATTCTTGTAAAAATCGCAGTATCATGTCATGTTTCTTTCTGCTGAAACGCCAGATGTTTTTTACTGCAGCTTAAAGGCTTGGGAAATTCTTCCAATTGATAATTATAGAAAAAGGTGAGTCTACCAGCAAATTACCTTACATTTGTCTGTTGTTGTTTTTTCCACTGGACTTATACTTTTAAATCTCTCACCTCTACTGTTCTTTCTATGATGTCCGGTTAAAATTTTCACAACAATATGTCAATACATGTGATGCATTTTTAGGATACTAACTGTAGTTGCCTGGTCATTTACTTATTCAGTGGTTGGGAACAAGAGATGATGGAGGCGCAAGTTGAGGATTCCGCAGATGAAGCAGAAGATGCTGCCAGAGTCTTATCTCGTAGTAGAGGCATTGCCAGAAGAGCCCCTATTACAGAGATTACAATGGGAACTCATGTTGATCCTGATGTCTACGCCCCAATTCATGATCCTACTGTCTCTCTTGGCAATGCCGAGGTTGCTGCAGGAAGACACTTGGACACCCCAAAACAGGTTAGCAAAACAGAAGATGTATGGGAAAGGTCCCTTGATGCCAGAGCTGACGTACAGAGCACTCATAACACAAATGGTGTGACAAATTCTGCTGATACTGAGGCACACAATTCAGTCCATTCTCCTATTAATCCCTGTAGCAATGAAAAGGCTCCTGGAGATCACATCACCAGAGATGAAGTAAAAAATGGTGATAAGGAGCCAGTTGACGCTACGGCAAGTGCCCTTCCAACCATCAACACAAACGGGGCCACAGAATGTGCTGATCCTTTTGTACATCAACCAACTGTGATACCTGCTATTCCAGTGGTCGACAGAGACAACATTGCTGAGAAATATTTGGATAGTTCTGACCTATTCATCGCCAACAGTGTTCAGTTGCCAACACCTTCTGCAGAAAGTCTCTTGGAGAGACCATTGCAGTCATCAGATATGACTGGAAAAGTGGATCATAAGGAGAATGGACCTGTAGCTAATCTTGTTGACGGAGTTGGTCAATCAAATTCAGAAGGAAATATAGCCCTGTTTAAGGCCAATTCAATATCAGCAGGCAATTCCGCTTCAAAGAATTCCCCAATCATAGGGTACTCCAGAAGGCGTTCTCGGAAGTCAGTGTCACCCGGAACTAATTTAAGTTCAGCTCACCAAACAGCATCTCTCCACAGCTATGAGAGAAATTCACCAAATGTTGATTTCAGTATCTCTCCGTCAACGAAGAGCAATCATACAATTAGTAAGCTTGCTGATGCCAAAAGCCCGAGAGACGAAGCAACACAATGTGTGGATAGATCAGACATTGTACTTGCTCAGACGAACAGTGGGCTTTCTTCAGCCAGTCCATTACCGCTAAATGGAGGCACAGACTCAGCTACCGGAACTGCAAATATTCCTCTCCCAACCAGAGAAATTGCATCTGCAGCAGCAACAGTTTCTGATCTGGCAAAAAAATCGACTGGATCTCAACCCATCAAAGTTAATGGTGACCTAAGCGTTGATGTTACTGTGAATCATACGGTGAGTCAAATGTCTGGCTCTTCTGAAAAGAAGGTGCTGAGCTACAGGAGGGCTTCTTTGAAGCTTGCAAAGTCTCCTGAAGTAGTAGAAAAACTTCCTGAAATTTTTGCTAAAGAGGCGATTATAGAGTCACTAGCTAAAGCAAAGGAACTGGCACAGCATGAAGTGGCAGCAGAGAAGGCATGTGCTATTAGCCCTTCTTTGGATTCTGAATTTGAGAAGGGAAGTTCAAGTTTCTCTCGTCAAAATTGGAATATAGAGATGAGTAATGCACCACAGGTTAATAGCATTGAAGTGGCGGAGGTTTCTCATGCAACCATGGAAGCAGGTGCTATGAAAGTCTCGACTTCTAGAGTGAAGAGCACTGGTGCTAAGAGGTCTAGAAATGCTACTAATGGAGCACACACTTCATTTGCAAGTCGTAAACGTGAGATTGCAACCTCTAAGTCCAAGCACAATATTGGTGCAGTTATTTCCCATGAAAATATAGAAGCAGATAAAGAAAAGGATTGTACCAGTCCAAATGTAGCTGAATGTACAACATCCTTTCCTGAAGAAATCCTGAGCAGTAAAGCAAGGAGTGTTGCCACAAGCTCTCTGAATGCTAACATTGAGATGAATGGTGTGCCAGGGGCTTCAAAGCTGGAGTTTGTTAATGCGATTTCGCAGGGAAATATAAACAAAAAACCTAGGAGGCTTGCAAGCAGTGCAAGTGATAATGACTATCAAAGAGGTTCATCTGCGAAGGTGTCAAGTGCCATAGCAAGGAGTGCTGTTTCAAACGTTTCTCAGCCTGCTGACATGAAGATGGCTATGGCTGGTGCACCAACCGCCGATAAAGCTGATACAGTATCGTTGAAGTCGAGTTTCAGTGAGGCAGCTCCTCAAGCTGACACTGAAAAGAAGCTGTTGAGCTACAGGAGGGCTTCTTTGAAGCTTGCAAAGTCTCCTGAAGTAGAAAAACTTCCTGAAATTTTTGCTAAAGATGCGATTATAGAGTCACTAGCTAAAGCAAAGGAACTGGCAAAGCATGAAGTGGCAGCAGAGAAGGCATGTGCTATCCCTTCTATGGATTCTGAATTTGAAAAGGCAAGTTCAAGTTTCTCTCATCAAAATCGGAATATAGAGGCGAGTAATGCACCACAGGTTAATAGCATTGAAGTGGCAGCTACGGGCTCACAACATGACAAGGAGGTTTCTCATGCAACCGTGGAAGCAGGTGCTAGGAAAATATCGACTTCTAGAGTGAAGAGCACTGGTGCTAAGAGGTCTAGGAATGCTACCAATGGAGCACACACTTCATTTGCACGTCGTAAACGTGAGACCACAACATCTCAGTTCAAGCACGATATTGGTGCAGTTAATTCCCATGAAAATGTAGAAGCAGAACAAGAAAAAGATTGTACCAGTCCAAACGCAGCTGAATGTACAACATCCTTTCCTGAAGAAATCCTGAGTAGTAAAGCAAGGAGCGTTGCCACGAGCTCTCTCAATGCCAACAGTGAGATGAATGGTGTACCAGGGGCTTCAAAGCTGGAGTTTGCTAATTTGATTTCGCAGGGAAATATAAACAAAAAAGGTAGGAAGCTTCCAAGCAGTGCAAATGATAATAACTATCAAAGAGGTTCATCTGAGAAGGTGTCAAGTGCCATAGAAAGGAGTGCTGTTGCAAAGTCTCAGCCTGCTGACATGAAGATGGCTATGGCTTGTGCACCAACCGCTGATAAAGCTTCGTTGAAGTCAACTTTCAGTGAGGCAGTTCCTCAAGCTGACACTGAAAAGCTTTCAAGCAGTGCAAGTGCAGATAACCATGAACCATGTGCACCTGATAGAGTACCAAACAACAGAGTGCGCAAAGCAGTTGCCAAAAGGAAAGTTTCTAGCGCACCACATTACATACCATCTGAAGCCGAAGTTCAGACAATAAAGCAGGCTACAGAGAGCTCCACAAATGCTGGGAAGGCAATGGGTAATAAGGATCTCCAGAGTGCGAATAAGGATGGTATGGCAAATGAAGCTGGATCATTTTGCAAAGATTCCTTTGAAGACAGATCAAAAGATATGCAGAACATTAGACCGAGGAGCAGCAAAAAGAAAAAGGTTGTAGATGCAATGGATGGTTCTATCGACCATAACAAGGAGAATATACTAGTCAATGCTAACCTCACTCCTAAATCAAAGAATGGAAATAAATGTGTGGGTTCTAAATGTATCAAAGAATCAGTACAAATTGGGAAAGGTGCGCTTTGTGACCGCAGTATGAGACAAGGAAATGATTGTGAAACCTTGTCCTTGTTGGAACCAACATGGTTTATCTTAGGTGGACATCGCCTACTGAGAAAGGATTATATGTCAATACTTAGACGGCTGAAGGGAAGAGTATGCAGGAGTTCACATCACTGGTCTTTCCAAGCGACACATCTTATTGCGCCCGAGCTCCGCAGAACTGAAAAGTTCTTTGCAGCTGCCGCAGCTGGGAGGTAAATCTTTTACCATTTCAGTGGCTTCATGTTGGATTGTTTATACTTTGTTCTGAATGTTTGTTGCCTATCAGAACTGAAAATACATACAGTCATTTGTTCTATTTCACGGTATCTGAATGTTGTTTGCTTTTCTGAAAGACTAGGTGGATACTCAAGGCTGATTACTTGAGTGCCTGCAATGACGCTGGCAAGTTTGTAGAGGAAGAACCATTTGAGTGGCATGGTGATGGTCTTAATAACGGTGATACGATAAGTCTGGATGCTCCAAGGAAATGGCGCCACCTAAGGCAGTGCACTGGCCATGGCGCCTTCCATGGGATGAAGATCATCATATACGGAGAGTGCATTTCTCCATCACTGGTAAGACTATCTGGACACACACTTCTTTATCCGGCAAAGCATCCTGGAAGTTATTATGTAATGCTGCAGTTCTGTGTTCACCCATGCTTCCCCATTATTTTCTCTCATCAGGACACGATGAAGCGTGCGCTGAGGGCTGGCGATGGCACGATTTTAGCAACCTCCCCGCCTTACACCAAGCTGCTGAAACAAGACGTCAGTTTCGCTGTGGTGTCTGCGGGCGTGCCAAGCACAGACGAATGGGTTCAGGAGTTCATGAACCATAACATCCCCTGCGTCAGCGCGGACTACCTGGTGGAGTACGTCTGCAAGCCTGGCCATCCTCTGGGCAAGCACGTCCTCTTCAACATGCACGACCTGGCAGAGAAGTCCCTGCAGAAGATACAGAACTCTCAGCCCAGCACCGGAGAGGGAGACGACTCTGACCCAAGCTGCTCTGCCTGCGGATCGAGCAACCGGGAAGGGACTCTGATGCTGATATGCAGCGGCAGCCAGGGGAACAGGGCTGGCTGCGGTGCTGGGATGCACGTCGATTGCTTGAACCTGAGCCCTGAAGCTGCTGCACCAGACGGTGACTGGCTGTGCCCCAAGTGCGACGACGGGCAAGCGAAACCGCCGGCGAAGAAGGCCAAGAAAGGTGCAAGGAAACTGAAGCCCAAAGCGCAGATGAGTTCTTGTGGCTCGGATGGTGATGTGTTAATAACGTTATAGCAACATCCTCGAAGAAAGAATAACGTTATAGCAATGACTGATGTCTGATAGTGATATGTAAATACGTGGTACCAGGATTCAGATTAGAGGTCGGTTGGCTTCCATCATCTGGGAATGGAATCAAATGACTTATTCGTGATTCTGATGAATCAACTTGTTTGTCTGCCACGGAATTGGTATTGGAATTCTATTGAGAATCCCATGTATTCCATCCCATGTTTAACCTTAAATTCCTCTTGCTACCCTGACATTTATGTGGATTTGCCAAATGAAATGATATCATCAATTACATTTTTGCCAGACGAAATGAAATAGTGGGTGCCAAACGAGCTGTAGAGATGATTGCTCGGCATCTCGTTCTAAATCGTCTTTCTGCTTCTCGTCACGAAGAGTTGTCAGCCTTAACAACTTTTTTTTTTTTTGCGAGGCTAGCAACTAATGTTCTGGCTGTGTGGTTAGTGGTTTCAGTACACAGTAGAGTGTAGCATGTTTCAAGTGCAATCACTAACCGTAATGTTACAAGAAGAATTTCATCTTGTGCCTTTTTCTCACTGTGTCACTTTTCAAACCAGGCACAGTGAACGTGACAAACAATTGAACACACTGAGTCCCGGACGCACACACACGGAAGAATAGAATCTGATCTATCCGTGTGCACTGCACACTGCACGCACCAGCTTGGCACGGAGGCAAGGAAGCAGCATCAGGGTAAGTAAAGCTACTGCACTTATTCGCTTTTGTAAAAACCAATAGCATGCGTTCAAGTTAATTTAAAGCGATGCAAAGCGTGGCTGTCGCCTGATCTCGTTTCCTTTAATTTCCCCGGAGATGTACGCGGATGGAGCCGGCCGCCGCAGGCTTTGCGGTGAGGAGGCGGCCACCGATCTGAGATCGGATGATGATATGCTTTGCCGCTGGCTGCACTTCACTCTTCAGATCAGATCAGTTCAAAGCTTATCCAATTCCGGATGATGGATGATGATTTGTCCGAATGAGAAAAAGGCAGTTCGCCCATGTGCTCGTCGTGGGCACGCACGCACAAGATCCTTTGCTTCCACCTGTAGTACATGGTTGCCATGGATGGGCATCTCATTCCATGAAAGTACCATGCACGTTTAAAGTGGCAGTGAAGAACTGAGGCAGAGCAAATAGTATTATTCACCGTGCGATGCTGATGTTTGATTAACCTGAGCATGTGACGTCACCCTGATCTTGGCCAAGTAATTAAAGAGATCTGCGACGGCTGCAGGTTTGCTCTGCCGCTTTTGCGGTGAAGAGGGGAGGCCGTACTGCACGTACGCTGGTGATTCTCGAGGCGGAGGCAACGAAGTACACGCGCACGTGCCACGCGACCCGAAAAGATTAAGCATCTGCCGAAAAGCTGATGATGTGGACAAGATTACAGGTGGTGCGAAGAAGTTGATTACCCTGACGGCAGATTTGGCGAGGGAGACGGTCCTTGTGCCTAGGATATTGATGATTGAAGATCGCGATCGGCATGCTGCTCAAGTTTGAAGGACTTGAATCTAGCCTAGTTTGTTCAAAAAAAAAAAAAAAACTAGTCTAGTTATAGTCTCATATTATCGTTTGGATGTGGTTGTTGTGTTTTCTGTAAGACTTCTTGTTTCCGTCTTAGTGTTAATAGGTTTTTATCCCGTAGTAGATGTTTCGATGCCGGTTCATCTGTCAGTGGGTTTCCTATCGATGCAAGGGTGCTCTTTCTTTCTCGTTTTCTTTTGGTCCCTTTGGATAATGTGTATTTCCGTTACGAAGTAATGAAGAAGGGAGTGCCGAATTGAAAAATGTGCCGAAAAGCTGCAGCTAAGCAGTGTAATAGCACAAGGAATCGAGGCAATTGCACCAACACTAGTACACAAACTTGTCAACGGATGCAATTAGTGAAAAACTTGGCGGGCGTGTTACCACGGTAAGCTAAATTGTGTTTGCCGGCCCGACGGTTGATGAGTTTTGCAGAAACCCTGACTTAATTCCGCGTCGCATGAAACGACACGCCACGTGACTAGAGGGGAAACCCGTGATTCCCAAATCGTGTCTCATCCGACCAAATCCCTAGCTCAGCCGGAGTACGGTGACAGGTGGCGATGGCGTGAAGAATGGAGGCCGGAGGGGCAACTGCGCTCTGGATGGCAGGCTCGACAACACCTACACGGAGAGAAGTGGGAGGACACCATAGTGGTCTATTGGGACGGCGGCTCCTCTCCGGCGAGGTGAGCTACACGCACGTGTAAGAAGTTCTATGCCTTTCATGCCAAAACCTTTATATTGTTTAGTTTGATATATATCCTGCAACAAGAAACATCAAATGCAAATATAACTAAATTATACATAAAAAATAAAAGTATTGAAAAAGGCAAAAGAGCTATGCCGATAGCATTAACCCCGTGCCGTCAATCGTTCGGTAATAGTTAGTCACCAGCGCCATGTACCTGCGAGGGCCGTCGGCTTAGCCCGAACTATGTAAGATTTTTTTTTTCAGAGCACCGCAGGCCCGACAAATGTCCGTCGGTATCTCACCATATTTTCCATGTAGTATGTTGACTCGTGTATGAATGAGGACATTGGTGAGGTTAGAAACAATTCTGCTGCTCTTTTACGGAAGTCCACGCAGGTGGGATCCATATTTTGTTTCAAAGAAGAAATAGTTGAAGCAGGACCCAGCCAAAAGATGTTGTCGTTGACATGCATGCATCCGACATGTGCACGTTCTGTTCTTTGCCGTGACCCTCCGTTCGTCAACTATGTTAAACACAGACATACAGATACAGTATCATGGACACACGCGTCAACTGCGACAACAGACGAATGAGGTTTGGAACACGACGACTCTGGGGTGATCGATGGAGGTTGGTTTGGTTGCAGCCACGTCTCGCACGCCCACCCTCCACCTGTCCACTCCTTCTTTCCAGCCCACGGCCACAGCCTTACAGGTGTACCGCAACGCTCTGCTTAGCTGACGTGGCTCGTGTGGGCCCATCGCTTCGGTGCTTGAACTATTCTTGTATGATTGTATCGCTGGCATGAGATAATCGATCGTGCCATGCTCATTAACACCATTTCCCTTGCAGATCAAACAGGAAAAAAAAAACACCATTAATTTTTGGTACTACTAGTACGTGTCGTGCAGTGCAAAGCCTTGTGTGGGAAGCCCGCTCCCTCCGTCCACAAATAAGTGTACATCTAGGTTTTTGGATAAGTTAAATTTGTTTAATTTTGACCAACTTATTATCAAAAATTATACGCATATGTGACATTAGATTACTATATTATGAAACTACATTTTAAGGTGGATCTAGTGATACTAATCTAGTATCATAAATGCTGCTACTTTTTCCTAAAAAGTGGTCAAATGTAATAAAATTTGACTTATCAAAAAACCTAGATGTACATTTATTTGTGGACGGAGGGAGTACATGCATACTCTCGGATCTGACCAGCACACTTGTCGCCTAGCTTGTCGGTGAAGCTAGAAAAATGATATTTCTGAGTTGCAAAAAAAAATCGACCAGAAATCTTACGTACACGTACAAGGTAAACAAAAGCTCTTTCGACCATGCGTGACTGCGGAGCACTATCGACCTGGCACAACACTCTAAATTCTAAAATGCATGTTTGGTTGAACCAGCAAGAATACTTCACTAGGGAGACGAAAAATGAAATTGAAGCTGGCAGCATAGTCTAAAATAGCAGAATGAAACACCAACCAACAAGTAAGTGCAGTGGTGGATTTAGATGGAATCTCACAGAAGATCGAAGAGTACACGCGCTAGCACATCCCAAGACGCCAGTCCTTTTTGCTTGCTGGCCAAGGTCTGAATCCCTTCCAAACAACAACCCAATCTCCATTCCTTGATGGGTACTCTAAACTCTATAAGCCTGATATCGAAACACCCAACTCGAAATACATCGTGTTTTGGGCCAAAAAAAAAGGCCAAATCTTATAACACCTAAAATTGTGAACAGTGCAAGAAAAAAAATCAATCCTCCAAATTCTATCAGATTTTTAAGTCATTTTCGGGTTGAGAATTTTTGTGTTGTCATTATCTATCTACATCTATACTGAAAAATCTAACGTTTTTAAAATGTGAATTATGGGGAGACCAATCTGCATGTGGCTCGAGGTCTATAGCGGATCCTCGCCGAATACACCATTTACCCCATTGTCTCGTCTGCTCAGCTAGCTTGTATATGTGGGCTCATGCATTGCTCCTAAAGCAGGCTCTCTGTTTTTTTTGTAACAAGCTAAAGCAGAATTTGGGTGCACGATCTACAAACATGAAACATAGATGCATGCTCCACATGAACCAAACCAGATCAGATCGCTACGACTCGGAGTGTCTGCTGGGACGCACGCACGCGTGCGCCCTTCCGGCAACGATGAGTGACGACGCCGTTGACGTGCGCGCGCCGCCCTCGCACGTGCGCTCGTCCACCAGCCGATCACCAGCACGCTTGCTCTCATCTCCGATCGATCCAGCGACCGACCTAAACTGCAGCTACCTGCAAGTAGATACCACCGATGCGATGACATCGTGGCATGGGCGGATCGTCCGTCCGACCGACGCTGCCTGCTGGCCGCCACGTCTCGCGCGGCCGCCGCCACGTGTCCCCCTTCTCTTTTCCAGCTCACACACTAGCTGCAGGTGTACCGCACTTCACCTACGTGGCTGGCTGTCCCTTGGGCCCATCACTCCATCCAGGTTGGTAGACCTTTTTTGCTGATCGATGCCGTCGCCACACTTGCTCGATCGTCAGGCCCGGGCCCATGGGAGTGCGGCCCGTGCGGCCGCACAGGGCCCACAAAAATTTGGGGCCCAAAATTTTGAGTTTTCCTTTATATAAACTGTAATGCGAAAGCTCATCATAAAAACATTACATCCCTTTTGGCTCTGGCCTAGCAAGTTATACTTTGTTGCCTTGCAGGTTGCATGTTCGATTCCTGCATGCAGTATACTTTCTGTTCTCCCTTTATTTTTGCTATTCCGGTTGTGCCAAAACTAAACTGAAATATCTTAACCTTTTAGATCTAAATTAAACAGAGAATCATTGCGAATTTGATTTGTGTAGAGTGAGGCTAGTTTGATATAGTGTCATTGTGTTCTAGCTTGTATACTATTTTCTCCAGTTTTTTGCTATTTCGATTGACGCCAAAACTGCACTGAAATATTGTAACTTCCCAAATTTGAATTAAATAAATAATCACTACGGATTTAATTTATAGAGAGCAGGGTTAATTAGATATACTGTTATTGTATTTCTCTCATGGGCATAGTTTTTATAGTGGGTTTATCGCCGTACGTGTATTTATTGGGATAGCTTTACACCATATAAGCTTTTGAGATTCCAAAAGTGTTTTTCTAGTTATTAAAATAAAAAAATTAATATTAAAGTTTCACACACTATAATTATTATTTTTATTTTTCTACTGAGATAGGGCCCCATATTAGAGTTTCGCACAGGGCCCCAAATTTGGCCGGCCCGGCCCTGTCGATCGTGCCCTGCTTACCACCAACATTTTCCTTCGCCTGCAAGTATATCACTAGAATTACCACTAGCTAGCACTAGTGCGATGCGCAGCACAAGCCTTGTGTGAGAAGCCAGCTTCTCGGAGAAGCCAGCAGCTGTCGAGGGGCAGCATGCGCGCAGGCTTCCCAGTCAAGCCAGAACCTCGCTCCCGCGATGAATGCTTATGTTTTCTGCATTACTATGTCTGCACTGCACGGTCCTAGAATAAAAATTGGATGCACGATCAAGGCCCTCGATCCAACTAATACTACTACTACGTATACGCACCACCCCTCGTGCCTGCCTGTCCATCTTGTGTTCCACTAATTAACCAAAGTTCAACGGCTTCTAACCATAATCAAAGCCACTGCATGCCGTGCAAGCGAGTGCCAAGAAGAGAGCACGACGCCGCATTTCCGTTCACACCATGGTTTTCCTAAGCGTAAAGATCCAGCGAGCGAGCCAGCTAGCTAATTTGATTCTCTAGCTTTAATGGGTATGTTTTGGTCGATCCATGTACAAAAATGAACAGTGCTCACCTCTGGTCCCAGCTGCGCGAAGCATTTTTTTCCATTAGGACTTGTAAGATTCAAAGATTTGTATAAGAAATTGTCCTATAACAGTTGTTTCATTTATAGGATTGATTGTTATAGAAATTTTTCCTAAGCAATCATTTGCAGTGGATTTTATAGGAAATCTAACATCTATTTTTCATGGATACCAATTTTACCCACGGGTACCGTTTCTCATAGGCAGGGTATGACTTATGAGCAAGATTTTGTACCCTAGGGTAGTACCCCATACCCTCCCGTTAAGTATAGCTTTGTACCCCACAGATATATGCATACCCTACTAATTTATTTTTAATAATTTCATGTGACACTTGTTCTCTCGTTGACTTATAAGTTAGGATATGAGATTGTGATTTCTATATTTTGATAATTGTTCTTTTTACCAAATATTCTATCAATAAATGTTAAATTGCGAATAACTTTAGTACTGTTTGATTTACCTGTTGGGTACGCAATGGATACGGGTACCCGTCCAGTATGGTTATTAGTAAAGGTTTGTATCTAGTGACTATACGGGTATGTCTATGGTATTGTTGTACCCTACCTATTGACATCCTTGCCTATTTATGAGAATCCATTCCTTTTCTTATGGTAGAATGAAAAAATGGTTCAAAATGAACTTCCTTTAGGATTGTAGTGGGCATGTCATCGCAATTCTACGCCTTTTCTGTCCCTGCCTTTTTCATATCAATCGAATCAAATAGGGCCTTAGTATTCATATTGAAACATAATTTTACATATAGTGAAAATTAAAATAGTGACATGAAAGTTAACAAAACCCCTACAGCTAGGGTTTGCGCCTGCATCGCCTAGGAGTACAGCACGACTGCCGCATTCTCATTCTTATGGAGTTTCCTAAACGTGAGATCGATCCAGCCAGCTAAGCTAATTTCAAATTTGATTCTCTAGCCTTTATATGTTGCGCCTACCAAAGTACAGTACAGGAGCAGCAGTCGCCCAACTTGTTCTTAACTGAAGAAAAGTACTCTGGTGTACATGCGAGATGCAGGCCAAGTGGTTACCTGTAGATCCGATCGGATTAGTCCGTCCCAGACGGATCACGGAAGCATAATGTCAGACTGCTTAATGATCCAGCAATCTGCATGCGCGGCCACTTCCGCCGTCTGATTCCTCACGAATACCAGAATTCTCCAGTCTGTTAACGGTAATCATCATCGCCCTCCAGCGATCGATCGATTAGATGAGCACGTGAAGCCATCACCTGCCCCTCACCAGAAGTTGGAGCCATGCGCCTAGCAGAGCATCGATCCGTCCCAAAATCATCAAGCTGCTCTCCCATGATGAGCGTAATCGATTAACTAATCGCCCAAAGTACAGACCGTATTCTCCCAGGAATTATCATGTCAACAACTAACTAACTAGTCGCATATGTTTTTGTTGGGAAAAGATTCTTCCCCAATTTTACCACGTGATCTGCAGCAGACGTCGATCGCTGTAGTAAAAAAAGGTTTGCTGGTGCTGGAAGAGGCTGCAAAAGGACGAGCGGCCATGCATGGCGCAGAGGCTGCGTGGACGACGACGGCGACTTTACCGAGCAAGATGGGCGCGAGGAATGGATCTGCTCTGCTGTGCTGCCATCCATCTCCGGTGCGTCATCCTCCGTCAGCCAGCACGCATGGCCGCCTGCCATCATCAGACTTCTCCCCGTCAGGCCCATCCACCAGCTGCATCGCACTTTACGCTCTTCCACATCACCATTCTCTCCCAAACCTGAATTTGTACTCTATCATTGTGTGTGTTCGTCAGCCAGCCAGATTTCATGTCCATGCGAGCATGGGAAGAAAGAGGAAAGCAAGCCGCATATGGAACAATCCTCGCCAAAGGCAGGAGAGGAAACCGAGAACGAAAACTCTACTCCACAAAATTCAGTTCATGCAATGAGCGTAATATTACTAGTACTACTATTTTATTCATGCGGCCGAAAACGGCACACTACGTACAAAAGGGGAAAATATTAACGGTGGCAGAGCACGCGCGTTCCGGCGGAACGAAACCTCAGGGGTGCCTGAGGAAGGCGGCCTTCGCGCACTGAACCTGGCAGCGCTCCATCGTCCGATAGCACAAGTTTATCGGCAAGCAGCAGAAGCAGAACTTATCCTTCTTGCATCCCGGGTTTTCGTTCTTGATCGCGCATAGTCCGTGTGGTAAATTGATCTTGGAGCTTCCTTTGTCTCCCGCGATTTGGCCTATAGAGTACAAATAAAAAACAAACCCATTCATATGTCTATGAATCTTTCGATATTAATTAACTACTACTACCTAAACAAAATACTACTATATGCTAACCGCTGATCATAGAGAAAGCTATTGGAAATTACAAATGTAAAAAAAGTATGCCACTTACACTGTGCTTGGATTGCAAAGCACAACAGAAGAACCAATAGTATGGTCCCTGCATGGAAGGAGTTCATGTGCTTGTCCATGTAGTCCGTGCAAAGCAATGGTAGATGCTTTGTTTGATTTGGTGCTCCTCACGGTACAACGTCTTTTTTCCCTATGTTTGTTGTATACAAACATCGTGCACGCATATATAGGCACGAAGAATAAATACGAGGATCCTATCATGATAAATTGTAGCGTATTTTTAGTCTAGTAAGATATTACAAATTAATATGGTCTTGAATAGTATTTGTACAATATGATTCACTCATATCTTTCTGATTGTTCTTCGTGCAGATTTTTGTAGTAACAACTGTTAGACTAAAACATCACACCTAGTATAGGATCACATAATGCAAGACTGGCTTTTCAACCTGGGTGCATGCGAACCCACTTTTTCAAAAGTGCGTTTGTAATGTAAAAACATGTTTTAAAAATCGAAACACAAAATGAATGCAAAGGTGATCTCAAACATATTCCCTGGGCATGAGTTTCGTGACGATTTTTTTTTTATTTTGCCTCAGCAAAAAAGTGAAATTTTGCAGGGCTATATAGCAGTATACATGTGACGTATTTTGTCTTTTTTAGATTCTGAAATAAAAAGGTGGTTTCTCCGCGAAAACATTCTACGCACACATGGAACATGCATATGTACCCCGTTATTTTTATTTCAGAATTTTTTAACATTTGAAAAATGCATTTTCCACTTGGGTTCACGTGCACCCAGGTTCAACTGGGACTTTTCCCACATATTGCAGCATGTAGAACACCTAATAAACAATAGCAGAGAAGGATGAATGATCATTAATTACGGGGCACTGAAGATCCCATCGATGGTCGCGTGAGGCGGGCTTGGTGCTCCTCACGGTACAACGTCTTCCCTATATTCGTTGTTATCCAAGCATCGTGCACACATATATAGACACGAAGAGTAAATAGTTAAATCCTTATCGGTTGCCTATTTTTGGCCTAGTAAGATACTACAAATTAATATGGTCTTGAAGAGTATTTGTACTATATGATTCGTTCATATCTTTCGGATTGTTTTTCTGTATGCAGATTTTTGAAGTAACAATTGTTAGACTAAAACATTACGCCTAGTATAGGATCACAGATTGCAGCATGTAGAACACCTAATGAACAATAGCAAAGAAGGATGAATAATCATTACGGGGCAGTGAAGATCCCATCGATGCATGCGTGAGGCGGGCTTGGTGCAGCGGTGGTGTAGAGGAAGCTGACGACCTCCTGATCCCCTCCGGTCTCTAGCGCTATTGCCCTGGCATCGGTGCAGTATAGCTCGATCTTCCCATCGCTTCTGGCCTTTCTCTCGATCGGTAGAGCTTAGGGGAAGCAGATGTTTTGAGCGTGAACAAGTCAGTCGATCTCTGCCAGACCCCCCCCCCCTTTATATGGCACAACACAACAGGGGACCAAAACCATCGATGTAGTTTTGGCACCCCCGATCACGTTGCGTCCGAGAATAAGTCACGTACGGGAATAAGTCATGGATGTTGGTCCTATGGGCCCATCCCTATAACGTTATGTTTTGACATTTTTATGTTAATCACGTTCGAAATGTCAAAAAGTTAACCTGATATATCAACCAACATTATCCCCCCTTTATCGCTAGGTTTGAACTTATTTTGCCCATTCTCCATAGGAATAATACATACCATAGTGAGGTGTTGCAACAGCTAATAAAATACTATTGAACCTCAACACTTATGGCATACCGGCCTATCTTAAAACAGATAACATATTACTTACTGGGAGAGGTTTTCATAGTAGTCCCTTTATTCTAGAATAATAAGACCTTCAGTAATCCTATGCCAACAACATGCTTACGAAAAATATTGGGTGGTAAACCTTTCGTTAGTGGATCTGCAAGCATACGAGTCATACGGTTTCGGATTCAATGCGGATATATCGGGACTGCGGCCCGAAATAAAGGGAAAGCAAGCCGCATATGGAACAAACTCGCCAAAGGCAGGAGAGGAAACCGAGAACGAAAACTGTACTCTACAAAATTCAGTTCATGCAACGAGCTACTCTACAAAATTCAGTTTAGCGCATCTCCAACGGGCCGACGCATTTCGGACGCAAACGGACGCGTCGCGTTCGTTTGCGTCGGCCGAAATGAAACAATCCGCGCATCCGCTTGAGTCGGGGGTGGCTCCAGCGAGACGACGCATAATTTTTTCCCATTCATAAAAGTCATAATTTACATTAATAAAAAACATAAAAGGCAATAAAGGCGTGGTAAAACTAGGTACTGCATACTGGTCGTCATCGCTGACGAGGTCGATGAACTCATGCGTCGGCCATGAAAGCTGGTACGCCGGCGGTGGAGGAGGTATGGCAGGCTGCGGCAACTGCTACTAGGTTGTCGCCGCGCAGGGCTGTGCTGAAGGTGGCCAGGGATCCCAAGCCGGAGCAACAGCCGGAGCGCGGTCGTTGGAACGCGTCGGCGTGGCCGGAGGAGTCGCCGGCCTCCCTGCGCGCGAGCGGACTCGCGGAGCTGGATTGCGAGCCCGTCCCACAAAGCAAGCTCGTTGAGCTCGTCGAGCTCGCTTGGCCGTGCCATGGCAATGGCCTCCTCCTCGGTAATGTCCGGCGGCTCTCTCTGGATCCCACGCCGCCCGCGTCGTCGTACTCTGCCATGTTCGCGTCCTCGTGTGCGTCCTCCTGGTCGTTCTCTCCTTCTTCCGCGGCGATCTCGCGGTCGAAGTAGTCGACGTCGCCGAGGTAGCCAGCGCGGTGGCGCGCGTCGATCTCCCACGTCCCGAAAGAGATCCAGTTGTAGAGTTGAGCGCCTACGCCTGATCTTCCCGGAGATCCGCCGGCAAGATCGCTCGGAAGAGGCGCACCTCGCCCCGGCGCTCTCGGCCCTCGCGAGGCACGGGGGACCGGCACGCGTCTCGAGTTGATGTACCAGCCCCCTCCAGGCAGGTTTGCGTCCGGCCATGGTACCGGTCGGTTTTCCTCCGAAAGGCGGCGCGCGAGCTCGACGCGGACGTACCGCCCGACCCGTGGCTTCTTGCCGGACCGCGAGCCGCGAGCCTCCTGATCGTTCTTAGTCTTGCGGAACGGCCAACATTTCTTCCCCATGGCATCGGTCGGGCGGATAGTGGGCTCTGGCAATGGTGTGGTCGGGAAATGGCGCCGCCCTTTAAGATGCCGGACGCCATCTCGCCTTCAATGTCCTGCCACTACGACGCCGTCCCGCACGCTCGCAGAGCCGGCGCGCCACCAAAGGCGCAGCGCGCCGCCCGTAAGTAATGCCGCGGAAGACGAAGCATCGTGCCCCGCCAGCGGGCCCGCGAGGACCGGGCGGACGCCGCGTGGCAGAGACGCAAACCGGCTCATATTTGGGCCACACGTTTGCCGCGGCGCCCGCCACTATGCGTTGCCTCGCGGAGGTGGTACCAGACGCATTTTTGGCCCGGGCGGATGCAAACGGTCGCTCAGAGTCTGTTTGCGTCTCCCCCTTGGAGATGTCCTACCAACTCCAGTGGGGCGACGCAAAGTGACCAGGCCGTCCGCGGCGACGCAAACCTGG
Organism: Lolium multiflorum; assembly: GCA_030979885.1. Lineage (NCBI taxonomy): Eukaryota > Viridiplantae > Streptophyta > Magnoliopsida > Poales > Poaceae > Lolium > Lolium multiflorum. The sequence goes on from CM061748.1 coordinate 20,574,757, forward strand.
CCCAAATATGTGTCTCGGATATGTCTATGCGGACGCGCAAAGTGTCCGCTCGCGTCTGACGTTTCGTCGGGCCCGCCTGGCAGTGACCCATCGATGCGTCTTCTCAGCGGCGCGCGGCGCCGAGGCGTCGTCAGCCTCGCGGCGTAAATGGCGATGCCTCGCGTGGCGCGTGGCTGTCGGCTACCTCTGCGCACGAAATAATGGCGATGCCACGCGTGTTGCGTCCGTCGCCCTGCCTCCGACCTATATAAACAAGGGCGCGAGCATCTCATCTCCTCCCACACTAAACCCTAGCCGCCGCACAACCTCCACCGTAGCGCCGCCGCCGCTCAGCCTCCACCGGAACAACCATGAGCAGAGCCGGCCGCGGCCTGCGCCTCCACCTTCACCTCCACCTCCCACTCCACCTCCCTCGGCCTCGAGCTCCGACGAGGAGTTCGATGACGACGACAGCACCGACGACCTCCTCGACCCGGTCAGGGACGCCAAGGCCCTGGTGATGTCTACGCACGCTTCTATTCTTGTAGACAGTACTGGGCCTCCAAGTGCAGAGGTTTGTGGAACAGCAGCAAGTTTCCCTTAAGTGGATCACCCAAGGTTTATCGAACTCAGGGAGGTAGAGGTCAAAGATATCCCTCTCAAGCAACCCTGCAATTACGATACAAGAAGTCTCTTGTGTCCCCGACACACCCAATACACTTGTCAGATGTATAGTTGCACTAGTTCGGCGAAGAAATAGTAAAATGCAAGTGATATGGATGAATATGAGTGGTAATAACAATCTGAAATAAATATGGCAGCACGTAAACATGCAGTAAAACGGTAAATAAACGGTGATTCGATGTTTGGAAACAAGGCCTAGGGATCTTACTTTCACTAGCGGTCACTCTCAACAATGATATCATAAAGGAATATAAATATAAGCACTTCACTATGCTACTCTGAACTACTCTCCGGTTGGATAACGAACACTAATTCACCGCGTAGGGCTGCAAAAGCAAACCTTAAAGATGTATTCCCAAATACTAATGAACACCCCACGGTGCACTTTGAGCGTTCATAGAAGGTACTAACACACCACAATTTCATAGAGACATCCAACTCAAATCATAATTCAGTGAACAAGTATTCTGTAAAATATAGCCTAAGAGACCCACACAGTGCACACACTGCACCTTTACACACGTGGGACAAGGAGTCTCCGAAGATCACATAAGTAAAATCCACTTGAATAGCATAACGACATCTAGATTACAAAGCTCATGGTCACATAAAGATCACACCATGGGAGAGAGACATACCACATAGCTACCGGTAGAGCCCTCAGCCCCGGGGGAGAACTACTCACTCCTCATCGTAGGAGTCAGCAACGGCGATGGAGATGGCGGTGGAGTCGATGGAGATGGCTTCGGGGGCAATTCCCCGCCCCGACAGAGTGCCAGAACAGAGTGATACAGGTCGTTGGCCCGATCTTTCACGGTGCACCTCCTTGATCCATTGGATCCGATAACTCTCCCAACCATGTGTGCGATACACGCGGCCTGAAGATGGGGAACGCCAATCCGGTGAGCAACTCGACGAAGATGGGGAACCTCAAGCAGAATAGACACGCCAAGCTCGGTACCCCTCGACAGTTCGAGGACCTTCTCGCACGCACGATCACCCTTGACAGACTCAAGAACTATCACGCCTTTATTGATGGATAACTTGACGAACGTCCGAGACACCGTCACACACGCTGATCCCATAGGAACGGTGATAACTTGAACTCGTGGTTCTATTCTGATTTCAATCTAATCTACCCTAACCCTAGCCGCACCATCTCCTTACATGAGGGGGATGGTGGCCGGCCAGCCCCTATTGGGCCTAACCTAGCTTGACTCGGACATGCCCAAGTCAAACATACACTTAAAACCCAAATTTGGCCCACCACATGACTTGGCTACATTATTCCCTAATAATAATAATACGATACAGTACCGGTACAACCTTAGACTTAATCATCGTATCACGGGCTGTCCTAGTGTACCAAGCTGCCTGGATGTCCTCATCATCCCCCCCCTCAAGAAGCGTTGTCCCCAACGCGTGAGGGTCTGCTGGAAAAAGTATGGCGTCAGATAAGCAAAATCGTCGGTCTTCATCCGCAAGCCTCGCCAGTCTTCCACACCTCATCCTCTCTCTCGACTAGCTTGACTTGACCTTGGCACCCTTTGGTCTTCGATGCCACCAACCTGATTGAAGACACAAGCATCCTTCCAAATGCAACTGAAGCGCACCATACATACCACCCCAAAACAAACAGAACGAATTCCTGTCCGCCTTAGATCCAAATAAGCTGAAAACACCTGAGTATGCACTCTTCTGAAAAACCAATGTCTTCCTCCTTGAAAAACAAAATTTTCTCTCCACGAAGAACAAGCAGTAGCAGCAACAGCAGCAGGAAACAGCAGCAACAGGTGCAGCTGCTGGCCTAGATGTCGGTTATGCCGACCTGGACGCCGGTTTAGCCGGCCAGGGGCCCGGTGCCGCCAACCCGTGGACCGGAACTGCCGGCCAGGGGCCCGGTCTGCCAGCCTGGTGGCCGGGTGAAACTCCTCCGCTCCCTGTATGCTGGCCCGGTGGGCACCGGTGCTGGGCCCGGTATGCGTCGGGATGCCCGGCCTGGCAGCCGGCCGCGCGGGCCGTGGCGCCGGACCAGCCAGTCTGTGGGCCGGTCTGCCGGCCGTGGTGCCGGCCCGGCCGGTGGTAGGGCCAGCCTGCCGGGTCATGGCGCCGACCGCCTGACGGATCAGCTCGTCTTCTCCACACGATTTTTCTGTAATTCACGATTTCTTCCTCTTCCTTGCTGCCACCACCTCCTCCGCATGAACTAAAGCTTCCTCGATCTTCACCAACAGTTTGGCAACATATTACCCAATGGCATCCACTCCAAATCGTGAAAAACAACAGCGAGCAACAATCAAATTGCACCGTGATCAACCTAGCGCTCTGATACCAAGATGATACGGGTCGTTGGCCCGATCTTTCACGGTGCACCTCCTTGATCCATTGGATCCGATAATTCTCCCAACCACGTGTGCGATACACACGGCCTAAAGATGGGGAACGCCAATCCGGCGAGCAACTCGATGAAGAATGCCGAACCTCAAGCAGAATAGACACGCCAAGCTCGATAACCCTCGAAAGTTCGAGGAGCTTCTCGCACGCACGATCACCCTTGACAGACTCAAGAACTATCACACCTTTATTGATGGCTAACTTGACGAACGTCCGAGACGCCGTCACACATGTCGATCCCATAGGAATGGTGATAACTTGAACTCGTGGTTCTACATTATTCTGATTTCAATCTAATCTACCCTAACCCTAGCCGCACCATCTCCTTATATGAGGGGGATGGTGGCCGGCTAGCCCCTATTGGGCCTAACCTAGCTTGACTCGGACAGGCCCAAGTCAAACAGACACTTAAAACCCTAATTTGGCCCACCACATGACCTGGCTACATTATTCCCTAATAATAATACTACGATATAATACTGGTGCAACCTTAGACTTAATCATCGTATCACGGGCTGTCCTAGTGTACCAAACTGCCTGGATGTCCTCATCACAGAGACTTCTGTCCCTCGGATCTTGTCTGCGACGGCGAGGTAGCTACAGAATTTTTCGTGGGCGGAGGCCGATATATTTCGGGTTTTTGCGTCGGGAGCTTTATATAGGCGGAAGGGCGAGGTCGGTGGAGGCCTGGTGGCCCCAGACCACCCCTAGGCGCTGGCCAGGGCCAGGCCGCGCCTAGGGTGGGTCTGGCCACCTTGTGGCCCCCTTCGTCTCTCCGTCGGACTTTGTCTTCGTTCCAGAAAAATAAGATCTTTGGCTTTTGTTTCGTCCAATTCCGAGAATATTTCTGTACAACTTTTCTGAAGTACAAAAACAACAGAAAAACAGGGAATTGGCACTGTGGCATATTGTGAATAGGTTAGCTCCGAAAAATGCATAAAAGTGCCACGAAGTGTAAACAAAACATATAGCAATTGGTGTAAAATAAGATGGAGCATACAAAATTATAGATACGTTTGTGACGTATCACCTGGCTGAAGCGGAGAAAAAGCTGAGGAGGAGCGGATGGCCCATGCTGCGTTCGACGCCGAGATGGAACGCCGCAGGGTGGTGGCCGCCGCAGCCGTAGAGGACGACGACTCCGACATCTCATGGTCTTCCGATGACCCTAATGCGCCTACCCCGTAGGAGAAGGCGGCGGAGCAGATGTCGTTAGTCGAGTCCTTCGAGATGCTCAAGGACGACGCCGCGAACGCGAGGCTGTGGCAGTGCCTGCTAGAGGACGGGGCGGCGCACCGAGCCCTAGCGGCCACACGGCAAGCGGCGGAGAAGCAGACGAGGGAGAGACGCAACGACGGGGCCAGACCGTCAGGCAACAAGTAGTCTAGGCTTCTACAACTACTTTGTATAGTTTGAATGTAGTAGTTTCTATGCTTTTTAAATATGTTGCAAATCTAAAAATGGGTCACCCCGCTGGGAGCACACCTAGACGCAAACGGACGCGCGGACAAAATATGTCCGCGGGGCGACGCAAACGGTCCGATATGCGTCGCCCCGTTGGAGATACCCTTAGGCTGGTGCCAACGCAGGCGTGACTGAGGGCGGTAGCGCCCGAGGCGGGGCGAGAGAGAGGCGGGAGTGGGGCGAGAGGCCAGCGGCAGGCGACGGCGCTGGCGCCGGGTGGTATGTGGCGGTACCGCCTGCCTATAGCCGGCGTTGGAGGCGAGAGCGGGGCGAGAGCGGGGCGAGAGGGAGACGATAGCGGTGCTAGTGGGGGCGGTAGGGAGGCGGTAGGGAGGCGGTAGGGAGGAGAGAGAAGTGAGAGCTACCACTATAGCTCGTGCACTGGCACCATGGGGTGAGAGTGAGGTGAGAGTGGGGTGATAGTGAGAATAAAAGCTGACGTGGCGGGTGAGAGTGGGGCGATGCATTGGCACCAGCCTAATGCAACAAACACGGTATTCAAAATGTAAGATGTTTAAGGATTAGCCAAAAGTCAATTTTTTTTTTAAAATTTGATCAAGTATATACATAAAAATATGAATATTTACAATACTGAATCAACATCAATAGATTTACCATATTTTTTTAATATGTTCATTTATATTGTAGATGTAATTTTTTTTCTAAATATTTAATCAAAATTAGTAAAATTTAACTTTTAACCAATCTTTCAACGTCTTATATTTTAGGACAGAAGGATTAGTATTTTATTCATGCGGCCGAAAATGGCACACTAACACAACATGGTACGGTGAAACCTCAGTGGTGCCTGACGAACGCGGCCTTCGCGCACTGAACCAGGCAGATCTTCATCGAACGATAGCACAGGTTTATCGGTAAGCAGCAGAAGCAGAACTTCTCCTTTTTGCATCCCGGGTTTTCTTTCTTGATCGCGCATAGTCCGTGTGGTAAATTGATCTTGTAGCTTCCTATGTCTCCCACGATTTGGCCTACAGAGTACAAAACTCTTCGACCGATTAATAAGCGCTTCCGGAGAATTAATAAGTACTCACAAGCTCTCTATGTACTAACAGCTGATCATAGAGAAAAAGCATTGGAAATTAGAAATATAAAGAAGCATGGGCGGATCTAGAGTGTTAGCCATGGGGGGCAAATGCCCCCACTCAATTTTTTGTCCCTTTCTAATAGCAAACTTAAAAGATACATTTGCCCCCACTTAGCATGATATTTTTCCCTCATTAACACATTTTTGCCCCCTCTTGATTTTGATCCCGAGTCCGCCCATGTAAAGAAGTATGATAATGAGTTGTGCATCTATATTATGCCACTTACACTGTGCATGGATTGCAAAGCACAAGAGAACAACCCAGAGTAGGGTCCGTGCATGGAAGGAGTTCATGTGCTTGTCCATGTAGTCCTTGCAAAGCAACGGTAGATGCTTTGTTATGTTTGGTGCTCCTCACGGCACAACGTCTTTTTTCCCTATGTTTGTTGTATCCAAGCAGAGTCCACGTATCTATATGCACGAAGAATAAATAGGGGATCCTAGACTAGCCATAGTGCTAGTATTATAAGAAGTATCATCAATGTCACATTGGCAAAAATCTGATGTGACGCTATAATTAATGAGAAGAGATATGCTAGTGGTATCATAATATGATACTGTATCATAACACATTAAACTATACAATTTAATATCAAATACATCCTATACACACAAATGCATTGAGATCTACAAATAATTAAATATCATGAGATTATGATACTTTTAACCACTATAGGGGTAGTATATCATAGACTGGTATCATATGGATGATACCACTATATGATATTTTGCACTATGGCGAGCCTAATCGTGATAAATTGTAGCATATTTTTAGCCTAGTAAGATACTACAAATTAATATGGTCTTGAATAATATTTGTACTATATGATTCGTTCATATCTTTCTGATTGTTTTTCTGTGTGCAGATTTTTGTAGTAACAATTGTTAGACTAAAACATCACGCCTAGTATAGGATCATAGATTGCAACATGTAGAACACCTAATGAACAATAGCAGAGAAGTGAATGATCATTACGGGGCACTGAAGATCCCATCGATGGCCGTGTAAGGCGGGCTTGGTGCTCCTCACGGGACAACGTCTTCCCTATGTTCGTTGTTATCCATGCATCGTGCACACATATATAGGCACGAAGAGTAAATAGGGGAATCCTTATCATGATAAATTGTTGCCTATTTTGGCCTAGTAAGATACTACAAATTAATATGGTCTTGAAGAGTATTTGTACTATGTGATTCGTTCATATCTTTCAGATTGTTTTTCTGTAAGCAAATTTTTGAAGTAACAATTGTTAGACTAAAACATTACGCCCAGTATAGGATCACAGATTGCAGCATGTAGAACACCTAATGAACAATAGCAGAGAAGGATGAATGATCATTACGGGGCATTGAAGATCCCATTGATGCATGCGTGAGGTGGGCTTGGTGCAGCGGTGGTGTAGAGGAAGCAGATGACCTCCTGGTCCCCTCCGGTCTCCAGCGGTACTATCCTGGCATCGGTGGAGTATAGCTCGATCTTCCCATCTCTTCTGGCCTTTCTCTCGATCAGTAGAGCTTAGTGCGAAGAAGATGTTTTGAGGGTGAACAAGTCATTCGATCTCTGCCAGACACCCCCCCCCCCCTTTATATGGCACAATGCAACAGGGGACCAAAACAATAGCTGTAGTTTTGGTACCCCCGATCACGGTGCGTTTATTGCGTACGAGAATAAGTCACGTACGGGAATAAGTCCTGGACGTTGGTCCTGTGGGCCCATCCCTATAACGTTATGTTTTGACCATTCTCTGTTAATCATGTTCTAAATGTCAAAAAGTTAACCGGACATATCAACCAACATTATCCCCCTTGATCGTTAGGTTTGAACTTCTTTTGCCCATTCTCCGTAGGAATAATACATACCATAGTGAGGTGTTGCAACAGCTAATAAAATGCTATTGAAACTCAACACTTATGGCATACCGGCATATCTTAAAATGGATAACATATTGCTTATTGGGAGCGTTTTCATAGTAGTCCCTTTATTCTAAAATAATAAGGCTTTCAGTAATTCCATGCCGACAACATGCTCATGAAAAATATTGGGTGGTAAACCTTTCGTCAGTGGATCTGCAAGCATACAGGTCATACTTATATGCTTAACATTAATTATTTGATCCTGAATTCTATGTTTCACAACATGATACTTGATGTCAATGTGCTTGGCAGCAACACTTGACTTGTTGTTACTCGTATAGAAAATTGCGGGTTCATTATAGCAGTAAAATAGAAGTGGTCGAGAAATATTGTCTACCACTTTAAGCCCGAGAATAAAATTCTTTAGCCATACAACCTGCTCAGTGGCCTCATAACATGCTATAAACTTTGCTTGCATCGTATATGAAGCATTTATCATTTGTTTGGAGCTTTTCCACGATATAGTTTCCCCGGCAAGCGTGAGTACATAGTCTGACATTGATTTCTTAATATTCACACAACCAACATAATCAACATCTGAATAACCAACAACTTCCAGGTTATCAGACCTTCTATATGTAAGCATGTGGTCTTTTCTCTCTTGCATATAGCATAAGACTTTCTTTGCGGCCTTGTAATGGTCTAGTCCTGTTACCCTCCAAAACCCACCGACGGGCAATGGTTAAGCAACACGAAGAGCCGGGAGGCTCCCAAGGCCGCTTAGTGGACCCTGGCACCTCGCGTCGTCCCGCAAATCTTCTAGCCACGTCCTGGCGGTTGCTAGGCGTGCCACCTGACCTAGACCCGATCAGAAGGTGTTAGAGTGCTTCGATTGTTCCTGCATGGTAGACACGTAAACATTAAATACGAGCCCTATCGGCTCTCAGGTTGCCTCGTGGATCGGCTCAAGGAGCCGATCGCCCCGTGGTTCACGTTGGATTTACATTGACACGGGGATCCTGCTGATCAAAACAAAGCTAAACCGATCTACGACAGTTTAGGGTTTTCACCGCATAACCGGAACGTCCTACGTGTGATCGGGCCTAGCAGCTACGGAAGATGATGCAAACTACCCCCAAGAGGCCTAAAACCAACATAACGTTGATTCCCGGAACATCCCTCAGGGACGGTAAACAACACCTAACGCACTACCGGATCGTCCGACCCCAAGATAAGGCCTAACTATGCGATATTAAAAACTAATCCTTGCGGAGCAAGGAGCAACTATAACGGATCGGATCTACTAAGTAACGAACAAGCAAGATGCTGCCCTTACACCCGTAAAGGTGTAAGGAGGTGTCGAGGGACGGCATTGCCACGCAGATATGCACGAGAAAGCATCAATGCAAGCCCTAAACACCTAATGATAAGTAGTACTGCTCGCCATCAACAAGGCTTCGCACGAGCAGAGACAAGGTAGACGAATAAACGTATACGCCTAGATCGCGAGATGCGATCTAGGCAGCATGGTGCTTACTCGGAAGAAACCCTTGAAGAAAGGGGTGGCGATGCGCCTGATTTTGTGTTTGTTGAACGATGATTGTCCTCCTTTTCCGATAACCCTAGATACATATTTATAGTCCAAGGGACTTTCTAATTGAGGCGTGCACCCCGTGCACGGGCCAGACTCTATCTCTTAATCTAAATTACAATGCGATCTACTATATTACAGATACATGGGTTAAGCCCAAACTCTTCGCGCGAGGCCGCTTCAAAGATGCTCCACGTGTACGTCCTTCAAGCCCATCTTCACTTACGGCCCATCTCCTGATTTGGCCAAAATCGGGTGGTAACACATGCCCCCCTGGTTTTGATAATGATAATTGCAAAACCATTTGTCTCCTTCGAAGGGTCATGTCGTGGCAGAACCGTCGCAGTATCCTTTATCATGACGTCTTGCCTTCACAACTTCTCTGCACGATTTGACGGTTGGCACCACGTCCGAAACTGCTAAGCATTAAATCGCTATATCCCCTTTTATTTGGCCACTTCGTAGTTCCCTTCCTCATCCCCTTCGCACTAGCATCTCCAAAAGCCCTCCTCTTGCCATGTCTTCTTCTTCCTCCTCTCTTCCACGCACGCTCCTCCCCTTCCGCGAGACGACGCCGGAGTGGAACCCGGAAGAGGCCCATGCGGCCAACATCCGCCGCGCCATCGAGGCCGGGACGAGCCGAGCCACAACTTTTCCATCTGGTCGAGGACGACCGGTCCCCGACCGATGGGGAGAGCGTCCTCCGTAGCCTCGTCAATGGGGCAGCGAGACGGAGAGCGACGACGACGACCTTCCCGGAGGGAGTCACATCCTCCGAGGAGGTGGAGGAGGAGGAGGAGAGGACGATAGTTCCTCCGACGAGCCGCCGCCAAACGCCATCGCCGCTCGGGAATCTCAGCGACTTGACAAGATGACGACGACGCCGATGAAGAAGACGAGGACAATGAAGGTCCTACCGGCGGCCGCTACAAGCCGACGACGAGCCGGCCGGAGTAGCGCCGACGGCGATGTGACGACGAGGGCAGCAGCCCCTAGATAGGGTAGAGCTAGGAGTAGTAGACGGGGCAATGTATCCCCCAGCAATTCCTTTTGAGAGCAATCGGCTCCTTCTATGTAAGAAATCTGGTTATCAATGAAGAAATTTCTCCAATTTGACTTTGTCGATCTCTTCCATATTAGATTAGCCGATTCTCCCCTTCGTTGATGCTCAATGAGCCGATGATAATGCATCAGCTTTTATAACAAATTGCAAGACATACCGATCTAATCGCCTTCTCAGATGTTAACTTGCAACCCATGAAATTCGGATCCAAACATCCAATCGAACGGGACCAGCGCGCAGCCTCGAGACCCCTAGATCTTTAGACTTCAAAATCACCCGACCGTGATGTTTGCCCTGATGGCAAAACTCCTGAATTAATGCTTCCAGGAAAGCTTCTAAGACCATGGCTGAAATACCTTGACGTCAAAGCTGATACACCTGTATAACAGGTACCATTTGCTCACAACTTCCATTGTGATGCTCTGTTTCCTTGCAGCAACGAACTGGTCTAGAGCCTAACCACTGATGATGGCTCCTTCTTCAAAACTCCTCCCATTAACCCTGGTGGTTTCCTCTGCAAGAGCTCGCCACCTTTCCACCTGATTACGATGCAGACAGCCGATTTCAATACCATCGGCTCTTCGAACGAAGAATCTTCGGGTCACCTGCCCCCGAGCCTCAAAGGTGAGGATAAAGGTGTACCAACCGAATGGGCCATCATCGGCTTCCCAACTGTAGTGCAGCGTCCTGACCAAATCGGCGTTCAATAGCAGAGAACCTCCAAGGTGAGCTGCCAGCCACTCCAGCTCTTCATCAAACTGGGCAGGAAAGTTTACGTCCAAGGAGACAATGCACTAGGACGGCTCTGGAAGGATCAGCAGCTCCCTTGAACTAAGAAGCTTCATTCTTAGCTCCATTCTTGCGTCTTGCTGCTCAGATCGGCTCATCACCTCGGGCGGACTAATGTAGCTTTTGGTGACGATGTTTGATGAAGTTGTCACCTTGGTCAAGCCCCAGGAGAAAATGCCACAGCCAATTGGATGGCCATCGGCTGTTCTCATGATCCTAACCCGATCTGCATGCTTGCGCAGGCGCTGCTAGTCTTGAAGATTTGCTAACGGAGCCACCAACAATTCCACTGAGGGGTTCCTTCAGTAGAGCCTGCTACTTGATGACTGCTCCATTAGGCTTCGCTTGTAACGTCGTATCCCTTGAGTCGATGGCCGTGCATCGGCTTTTAATTCTTAAGTCGATGTCTACGCATCTGTGCCCAAAATTTTGGATTTTCCATTTTTTACACCTTGAGCTGTTTTGGCATGCATCCTCAGCTTCGTATCTTCGTGCCTCATCCATCTATGTGCCCCCCGAGCCGATTCTGTCAAGTAATTGATGGTATCGGCTCTTCAAGCATCTGTTGGATCAATGCTGAACACAGACAAAGGTATGTTGAGGATAGTTTGGCCGATTGCCGGAATCCTTTTCCGTTGCAATGCTTGGACGATGGTTTGCAACTTCTTGGATTTCCGCTGTAGCTACGTGGCATGCCGGAGATAAGATCCCTTGCTTTTATTTTTTGAGGGCCGATCGCGGATCGGCCTTGCCACGTATGTCCAATGTCTTGACGTTGCTACTCTGTCGGCCGGTGGATAACACCAGCCTTACCCCATTTCTCGAAGCCTCGATGCGCTCACACCTTCTAACCGATTCCGAGAGCGGCTTCTGGTCATCCGCTTCCCACACACTCATGGCAGCTAACGATATCTCGATTGAGTCATCTCGCTCGAACGACTTCCACTTCATCTCCATCCCATTGTATGATGCATTGGTGCATTGTAGATGGAATACAACGTTAGCATGAATCCAATCCCTTCCTAATAGGACGGCGTAATTGCTTTTGCTGTCGACGATGAAGAACGCGGTAGGTATGGTTTTCCGGCCTACGTAAGCTCTACATTCGAACACCTTTCGACGCTTGGCGTTGAAGTCGCTTAACGGGACGTTGGTCTTGATCGATCATCACCGGAGTGCCCCAAACGTCGTAGCATGGAGTATGGCATTATGTTGATCGCCGCCGTGTCAACCAACATCTTGCCGACAGTGCCCATTGATGTAACCCCTCGTATAGGGCTTTCAAATGCCCGTAGCTTCTATCTCGTGGCTTTTCAAAGATAATCGGTCGTGGACCGCAATCGAATTGAGCCACTGAAACCTCCTCGTCGCTTGGAGCGCGAAACTCCGACGGGAGTATAAACACCATGTTTGTGTCGGATGTCTGCATCGGCATCAGCCGATGCATGTGCATCGGCTTTCACTGTTTGGGCGCCATACTTTCTTTGGCGGGCGCGCCCAATGTCTTGAATTTTCACGGCCAGATCGGGCCGTGCTCTTCTCAACGTGTACAGTGCGTGCCTCGGCTTCTTCCAGTTTTCGCAGCCGCACTCTACGCTTCGAGAATGGCGAGTCCATCGGCACCACCTTGGTCGATGATACCTATCTTCTTCTCCATCCGACTCCTCGAAGTCTTCTTCTTGAAATGACTCAGCTCGCTTATTCGAGGCGGAGAGGCCCTAGACGCCGAACACCGAAACTTCATTTGTCCTCCTCCTTTGTTGCATTCTGGGCAATTCTCGATTGTTGGCAATCGGCTCATTCCCGAGTCCCAAATGTTTGAAGAAATGACAGTCCAGTGCTTATCCACGTTGTCTTGTTCCCTTGACCTCCCTAGCGTGACGTTCGTACCCGTCGTTGTTTCCATCATACTGACGATACCTCCTGACTGCATCAGACCGACAATATCTTTCGTCGTCTTCGTCGTAGCGCCGACGTCGGTCATACTGCTGCTCATATTTGTTGAGGAGATGCACGGAGAGTAGGCGCGGATACCGTATGCTTCTCACCTCCTCCTGGTAGGTACCGTCTATCATCATCTTGGGGCCGGTCGCGTGGAACGGCCTCCTCTTTATCTTTGCCACGAGAGTGGCTGTTCTCTGCTTTGTCCGCGCCATGGCGGCCCACAAGCCCTGCCATATTGACATCAAAAGAGAACCCTGGCTCCCTTATGGAGTGGCTTAGGTCCACCATGTTGACGTCCGGGAACGGACGCATGTCTACCTTCATGGCAAACTGTCCGAAAGTTAATCGGCCGATTCTATCGCCATCGAATTTGTGCGCGTAATACTTTGCAGTCGTTGGTGGCGTGAACGTATGATGCCATTTGCGTATGGCCTTTGTTCATCTCTTGCCAGAGATCTTGTGGCCTTCGGGTAGCTTCAACTCTTTCTCAGATCGAAGATCTGTTCAGTTTGCTCACATCAAACTCCAACCCTCTTGGAGGCCCCGGTGGGTTCACCCATTTGCAGACACAGGCGTCCGAGTCCATTCGCCATCGCGACTTCCCGATCTTCCGCAGAATCTTCATCCTCATCGCATTGACCGGCTTATTGCACGCTTGAACTTGTCTTGGTACAGTTGGATGGCGCTGTTCATACAAGGTCGGTCTATTGACCAGGTGGCCAACGAGTTGTACTCCACTTGGAACGTCGGATCTTTGAACGACGCCGCAAGGCTGCCACGGCCAGCTCGACCGCTTCTTTCTCACTTAAGTGAACCGAATAGCATCGGTTCTGTTCTAAACGTTGAATGTACTCGACACGTCTCTCTCGCTTTGAACTGTGCTAGTTCAAGAATACTTCAGCCTCGAATGGTATTGTGTGTGAAACTGTTCCTCTAGCTGCTTCCATGATCCGAATTTGGGCAACGAGGTGTACCATCCAAAAGCGGACCGTGAGGGACTGTGAAAAGAACCTCACCCGTAGCTGATCCGATGCCGAAACCATGCCCAATCGGCCAAGTATCGGCTCACGTGCTCGATGGAGCTAGATCCTTCGACCCACTGATCCGGAAGCCGGTACTTAGGTGGTAGTGGGATCAGGTCAAACTCATTGGGGTACGGCTTGGAATAGCCGATTATCTTCTTCTTCGGCAGATGCCGAATCGATCTCTCAGACGCACGATCTGATCCGCGGTGGAGGTAGTAGCAGTGAGCTTTCATGGACTGGTGCAGGCATACTTGGCTAGCCACGCTGTTTCTCGCCTTCTCGCTCCCGAACCGCATTGCCTCCCTCCGGAACAATTGCTCCTGCTCCGGCAATCCTCCCGTGGAGCCCGGATCGCCCGCGTCCAGCTTGTTGCACGCACAAACGTGCACACGTATCCGTGTGGGATCTCCTTGGGCGGCTAATATAGAATCGGAGTCGCCCGATCCCCTCAACCTTGTAGACAACGTATGCCGGTGAACCTTGTTGTTGTGGAGCTGCCATCGCGTACGGCAATGGTGGCCTGGTGTGGAGTTGCACCTCTCCTGGTGAGTCCCTAGAACAGGTCCTGAAGGGGAGTACCGATGCTCCATGATCTCTTGCACCACACGGAGCGCAACGCGCTCCAATTTACCAGCTCTCAGTGCCGATGCGGCGAGTGAGCCACCATGTAGTTGATTTCCTGTCGCTCTGGTACGTTCATCAAGGGAGAGACAGATCCAACCCATCGAGGGCGCGTGAATCCTTTGAACTCGATGCCGTGCGAACGGGTTTCAAGGAGCCGATGAGTTCGGCTTCAATGATGGCCACTTCGCCTCCTCTTGTGTTCAGCAGGAAGATCCTCGTATGTGATCTGCTCCTCGCCATCTCGGATGTCGGTGTTGACGTGGATGTTGAAGAGGTCCCACCGGCGTGCTGCAATGTTACCCTCCAAAACCCACCGACGGGCAATGGTTAAGCAACACGAAGAGCCGGGAGGCTCCCAAGGCCGCTTAGTGGACCCTGGCACCTCGCGTCGTCCCGCAAATCTTCTAGCCACGTCCGGCGGTTGCTAGCCACCTAGACCCGATCAGAAGGTGTTAGAGTGCTTCGATTGTTCTGCATGGTAGACACGTAAACATTAAATACGAGCCCTATCGGCTCTCAGGTTGCCCGTGGATCGGCTCAAGGAGCCGATCGCCCCGTGGTTCACGTTGGATTTACATTGACACGGGGTTCCTGCTTGATCAAAACCAAGCTAAACCGATCTACGACAGTTTAGGGTTTTCACCGCATAACCGGAACGTCCTACGTGTGATCGGGCCTAGCAGCTACGGAAGATGATGCAAACTACCCTACAAGAGGCCTAAAAACCAACATAACGTTGATTCCCGAACATCCCTCGCAGGACGGTAAACAACACCTAACGCACTACCGGATCGTCCGACCCCGCATAAGGCATAACTATGCATATTAAACTAATCCTTGCGGAGCAAGGAGCAACTATAACGGATCGGATCTACTAAGTAACGAACAAGCAAGATGCTGCCCTTACACCCGTAAAGTTGTGGGCGCTAGGTGTCGAGGGACGGCATTGCCACGCAGATATGCACGAGAAAGCATCAATGCAAGCCCCTAAACACCTAATGATAAGTAGTACGTCACATCAACAAGGCTTCAGACGAGCAGGTGGTAGGAATAAACGATATGCATCGCGAGATGCGATCTAGGCAGCATGGTGCTTACCCTAAGAAACCCTTGAAGGGGTGGCGATGCGCTGATTTTGTGTTTGTTGAACGATGATTGTCCTCCTTTTCCGATAACCCTAGATACATATTTATAGTCCAAGGGACTTTCTAATTGAGGCGTGCACCTAACCGTGCACGGGCCAGACTCTATCTCTTAATCTAAATTACAATGCGATCTACTATATTACGATACATGGGCGCAAGCCCAAACTCTTCATGAGCCGCTAAAGATGCTCCACGTGTACGTCCTTCAAGCCCATCTTCACTTACGGCCCATCTCCTGATTTGGCCAAAATCGGGTGGTAACAAGTCCAGGATTTTATTGGAATCTGTCAAGCATCTAGGTTACAAAATTTAAGTCAGGACGCGTAAAAACTTGTGCATATAGGATGCTTCCGACAACTGAAGGATATGAAACCGACTTCATGTGAAAGGTGATGACCACTTGTGCGATCATGCACAACAAGATGCGCGTGATGAATGCCTCCTTGACCAAGGGTGACAATTTCAGGATTAATTGGATGCGTTGTAGCCTGATCCGTCAACGTTTGTGGATTTCCACCACATGCATCATGAGGTTTGAGGAGTTCCTCTATCACTCTATGTGTATCATGAGATCGTTACCACCACACTTACGACTGATTTTAAGCGGATTTAATTGCACATTAGTAGGCATTGGTTGGAAATGTGTAGTCCTCTCATATTACTTTATTTGATTTCTTGTAAACTATTTTATTATTTAGGGAACTGATTGTGAATTAGATGTGCACTATTTAAATTAATTTGGTTGCAACACTATTGCCATTCATATGACTATATGAGCCAATTTTGGTGCTGGGACTGCCCGACCCAAACGGACAAGTAAGGCCAGACAGCTGATTTATATTCACGGTTCAATCTAACCGAATGATTTTGATGTTCGAAATGGATTAGGCTGCTATCTGGAAATGCGATAGGATGTAACATTTGCTCCTCACGAAAGGCCGGGCAATAAACTGATAATAAACTGTACAAAATGTGCAGTACCATCACAAAAAATGAAATGCAGTACACCTAGCTAGCTAGAGATCGACTAGACAGACTCCTAAACATCACTATGGCAAGCTCACAAAGGACACGATCCAAATAAGACGAAACCAAAATTTCAGTACTTGATTTTTCTTCTTCTCAATCGAAAGCGACTTCTCTCAAACTGTACACTAGGACTGGTGCTACAGGAGGCGGCCAGCGGGTCGTTTCACCAATCGAGCAAGCTAGCTCCTCTTCGAATTCTCTCATTCGTTTTCCCGCCACCTGCAATGCCGGCGTCTCCGGCGAATTGGCTGATCAGTCGATCAGCAGCTCATCGCCTCGCACTTCACGGCCATCGGTGGCAGGTCGAACCCGCCGCGGGACAGCAGCGTGCCGACCACCGCCATGTCGCGGCAGAAGGCGCCTTGGAACATCGGGCTCATCGTTGCCGCCACGGTCGCCGCGGTGAGCCTCGGCGTCGGCGGCGATGGTGGTGCGATCACTTCCGGCTTGGCGACCTGAACGTTGCCAACGTCTGCGGGACGGGCATTATCTGACTTGGTACTCTCCGGCACGGTCAATGCTTCTTCTTCTTGCTTGGGCGCCGTCGCTGCGGCGGCCGCCACGGCAGCTGCCAATGCAGCGGTGGCAGCGGCGTCTTCTCTTGCCCTCTGCCTCTGCGCGGCCTCCTCGTCCAGCACGGCGGACATGACGTGCGAGTAACCCTTCTGCAGCATCCTGTACAGGAACAGCGCCGACATGCGCGCCTGGTCACGCACGGACTCCAGGTCGCGGTGCTCGTCGACCAGCTCCAGCCGCTCCGCGAACGACGCCGACCGGTCCGGCTTCAGCTTCAGCGTCAGCAGGAGGTGCGCGCGCACCAGCTCCGTCCGCGTGCAGCCGCGCGGCAGGCCGAGGAGCGCGTAGTAGTCCACGCTGCACCCGTCGCCGGCGGCCACGCGGCCGCGGAGCTGCTGGATGCGTGCCACGAGCTCGCGGTGCGCGCCCGCGATCTCGCCCTGGCGGACGCCGCCCTGCGGCCGCCAGCTCGGGCCCGGCAGCTTCCCGTCGCGGAGCGCCGCGTCGTACAGGAGCTTCAGGTGGTCCAGGTCCCGGAGGCTGTCGGGGATGGCGCCGATGGACTCGAGCACGTCGGCGCGCGCGCGCAGCGCCGGGATGAACGCCGGGTCGAGCGCCAGCGCGCGGTTGCAGTCGGCGATGGCGTCGGCGGGGCGCCCGGACGCGCGGAACGACGCGGCGCGGCCCACGAGGCAGGCCGTGGCGAAGGAGTGCGGGAGCACGCCGCCGCGGCGCGCGTCGAGCACCTTGGAGAAGTGGCGCACGGCCTCGGCCGGGAGGCCGGCGTCGAGCGCGGCCACGGCCGCGGCGCGGCGCCGGAGCAGGAGCTTCACGTGCGCCAGGAGCTGCGACACCGAGTCCGCCTCGCTTGGCGGCGGCATCCCCGACGACGCCCTTCTGCCCGGCGGCATAGATACCACATTGGCCGTCGAGTTGGGCGGTGAGAAGCTGTCCTCCGACCAGCACACGCTCTCGCGGCGGAACGCCGCCGAGGCGAGGCGGCGGCCAGTTTGGAGAAGCACCACGGCGTCCTCCATTAGGCCCAGATGGAAGCAAGCTTGACCCAGGACCAAGTACCTGTAGAAGCAGAATTCGCATTGATAATTAGTACTGCAGGTTGCAAAGCAAGCACAATGTAAAGTTTCGGGCTTTCGGCATGGCGACTTGTTACCTCCATTGGGTTTCGGTATTGGAGCTCCTGGAAATCCCGGCGACGACCCGGCGCTTTATCTCGGAGACGTCAAAGCAGCAGAGGAACCGTGAGGCTCCTCCGGCGCCGCCGGAGAGGGAGATGTCGCGGCACGGGGAGAGGAGCCCGGCGCGGGAGGCGCAGGCGAGGTCCCCTGAGCCGGACGAACAGGAAGAGACGGAAGATGCCGTGCTGTCGTCGCCGGCGCAGGCCTTGCCGCAGCTGGGTATGTAGTCGCGGAGCATCTCGGCGACGTCGCGGTAGCGCCGCAGCGCGAGGAGCGCGCGCGCCCGGAGCTCGAGCGCCGCCTCCATGCGCGGCGACACCTCCAGCGCGGCCGCCACCAGGCCGAGCGCCGCCTCCGCCGCCGACTCGTCGCCCCCGTCACATCCTCCTTGCGCCGCGGCCGCCTCCAGCGCCGCCCGCGCCTCGCCGATGTACCGCTTGATCACCTGCCGCGCACCGCCACGAAACAACATAATCAGCGCCAGATTCGGCATTTGGGAGTCGAAATTCAGGTCCCCTCGAGCTATTGCGCCAAAAAATCGAGTCTTTCCGTCTTCTTAAGTAATCAGCGGCAGCAACATTAATGCGGAAGATAAGAGAAACAACAAACAAGACACGCGAGAAAAGATTCTTGAAATGAACACGACGAGGCTGGTGACGCGGTGCATGCGTCCCGCCATCTGGACGACGGAGGCGGCGGACACAGCAGTACGTCTCCGGGATCGCCGCGCCAAAATCCAAATCGGTGTATCTCTATCTATCTACCTCCGTGTCGTCGGACGAGCATTGACATTGAGCGGCGAAGACGAAGACGAGAGAGAGCGCTCACCTTTCTGTTGCCGCGGCGCCACCTGGACTTGCTGCCCATCATCTTCTCAAGAGCCGGAGACGAGGGCGAGGACACCGCCATGGCTGGTGGTGGTGCAGGAACCGGCCCGAGGAACAGGGCACAGGGGAGCGAGCTAGGAGAGAGATGGGTGCAGTATATATACGGAGGAGAGATTGGGATCCCGGAGATGGAGCAGAAAAAATATGGAAATAGGGGCCAGCTCGCCTAATTTTCCCTCAGAAAAATTGGTGGGGATTGCTTGCTTGGATTGCTTTCTTTCCTCTCCTCGAGGTTCCAAGCTGGACAAGATGCCTGTGCCCCAACACCTCCACGCAGGCCTAGGAGTAGTAGGATGGTGGTGGCCTAGCCTAGACCTACACTGCCTGCCATGGCCCCTTGAGCAGTGAGCTTTTTAAAGATCCGCTTAACAGCTCACTGCTAAAGAGATTTTCTTTTATTGTGGAGATTTGCTGGATTTGATTGTACTAACATACTACAATCAACAGTTTCTGCCGCCGCATTTAAATTCCAAGTGCTACCAATTTATGCAAGTCACGTATCTATACTAACTTGAACATATACAAAGTAGTATAAAAGTATAGTATTTTTACAACGCATGTTCACCTTTTTCACATAGCAGAAGCACGTGCTAGAGCTGGCTACAAGATAAGAGCCCACTCCTCTTCTCTCTCCTAATCTCTCTCCTCCAACTAAGCAAACTTATAATATTTTATCTCTTATAGCCAGCTGACTGTACCTTATTGTACTTGCTCTTATCCAGCCTCCAACGTTTGTCCTGGCGCCCTGTGCTGTTTCTATAACGAGTGACGCCTCAGGCGTCCTTCGCAAGCCACTTTGACCACTAATTTCACACATACAATAAATTACTATATTATTATTCGACAATAATAACGATAAATCTAGTATACTACATAATAGAAAATAAATGTGGCTTCTTCACAAACCCGGGAAGTACAGTAACTGTACTGCCCAGCACCATAAAACCATTCAACGAGTACACTGAACCCATTTTTACCACATTTAGTTAGTGACAGTACGGTGCATCTCCCATCACTACCACATTTAGTGGCTGCTTAATTAGCAAGCTCTCTCTCGACCGGGCATAAAGCGGGAACTGCAAAAGGAGCCTAGGCACATTTGAGGCGCGGTCGACCACATGGCGAGGCACTGTCAGCACGCCCTTTTCCAGCAGAGCAGCTCGCCATTATCCAGCCTAACCCACGTTCTAATCACCCACAAACCGCAGCTGCCTCAACTCAAACTGCGCCACCCCCTTTTTCGTCGAATATCTCTGCGAAGTTGATTACAGAACACTCCAGCTCTCTCTCTCTCAGCATCAGCATCATATGCTAACTGAAAAACACCATGCGTTAATGACCTGAAAAACTGGAGACAGCTGCACGCACGCATGCGGCACTACGATTAGGTTTCGTGATTGTTTAGTTAGGACCGGCAGCAAGTGTACTTAGCATCGGTACCTCGTTACCAGGGTCAATCGATGTGATTTGAATTATTAACAGGGAGTTCACTGTGGGAGTGGATGGCATCATCAGCGGCCGGTAGGTCGGTGTCGCCGGGGAGAAGGGCAGTCGGGCGACACCATCGGATGCCCTGCTCTGTCTTCTTCGCATACTGTCAAAATACCATCACTGGAAATCAGAAAACTCTACTGTTTACTGGATCCTGTGGTCAACCGTGTTGACAACTAGGCACATCTTGGTTCTACTCTCGTACTGATGTAATTAATGATTGTTTCGATGCGTTGCGTGTGCCTCGAGTCTGTTTCTGGCATGCCGCATTGGCTGTTACTGCATTACTACGACTAAACTTGCAGTGTACGCTTGAGTACTCGTATGTTAGAGGTTTTTTTTAGATAATGGACATTTTATTACGTAAAAACCGAGCATTACACTCAGCCCCTAAATAGTTAAGATATACACGACCATACTAATCCATAAATTACAATCATAAATAAAAGTGAAGTTCTCGACACAAAAAAAAAAGTAAAAACAGAACAAGGCGAAGGAGGACCAATCCGTAGATCACGATATCATCCATCTAGGAAAAAAATATCTCTCTGTCGTATCCTCCAATCATGTGTACACCTCCGTGAAGAGATTTTAATGCTCCACGTTCCACACACGGTAGAGGAGACCACAAAAAGAGTGTAGCTGTGGAACCTGCATAAGAGAAACATTTTTATTGTTAACATACTTCTCATTTCTACATAGCATAAACAACCAAATAGCAGCAATCGCTCCCACACCCTATAAGCAATTTAAACGTAGATTTCGGAGCGTTTAGCCGGTTTCTGAATATATTCGCAATGCTACGTGGTGGGTATAAGCTAGAACCTATCTTGATGGCTGACCATATAGTTCTGGCAAATTCACTATGAATAGTAAGTGCTTTATAGTCTCGTCATGATGAAAAAAGACACACGTTTTAGTTCCCTGCCAATTGTGTTTTGCAAGATTATCTTTGATAAGAATTACTCCTCGAGGAAGATATCACACAAATACCTCAGTTTTAAGTGGGATCTTCACCTTCTATTTTTCTATTTATTATCAGCTGGATCATCATGTTGGATTAAAGCATTATACACACAAGCCGCCGAGAATACTCCATTCTTAGTAAAAAAAAATCCAACTAAATACACCGAATCTCTACATCAAATGGATCGAATCCAAACGCCTTAACAGAGCATCCTGTTAGATCGTATGTTTGTTTGGGTGGAACGGTGTGACCTTTCGGTTCACCGGTTTCGTGTTTATACTAGGGAAAGTCTTATTGTTGGTGCACCAAAAAATGCTACTGTCGGCGCACTAGAGCCCGTCGAATACCAAAAAA
Organism: Lolium multiflorum; assembly: GCA_030979885.1. NCBI lineage: Eukaryota > Viridiplantae > Streptophyta > Magnoliopsida > Poales > Poaceae > Lolium > Lolium multiflorum. The sequence continues at coordinate 20,596,858 of CM061748.1, forward strand.
ATCAAATCTAGATCTAGCTCGGGAACCGTGGTTGTAGTGTCGTCTCTGCGCCGGTGTAGGAGGTGCAGGAGGAGGCCGTAAGATCACTATGAGGTCTTGGTCATGTCGCCGTGCCGGTGTACGAGGAGGAGGAGGAGGAGGAGTATATATATCATAGGTCACCGCCAGCACACCAAATATGGTGGTGCGCCGGCAATAAATTTTCCTAGTTTTTCATCGAAATCTAAAACCTGAAAAAAAAGTCATGTTTCTGTTTTGAATTTTCTGAATCTAATTTTTGTCTAAATGACCGTAGGTTGTTGAAATCGAATAGAAAACTTCACGTAGATACATTTGATATAAAAGTTTTTCATCGGAGGTTGTATGCAACCGGAAATTCAGTTTTTCCAAAACATAACGGTATTTTGCATAGTATATCGAAATTCATAGTTTTAAATTTCTCTTCAAACTAGATGACAAAACATATGGGCATCTCGAATGATTTTATTTTTTGAAATTTCTACCATTTTCGCTTATTTTTCTCAAAACGGAAAAGGCGTTTGTGGGGAGGGGGAGGGGGACATAGGCCCCTTGCCGGCGGCTCTATGGTGGTGCGCCTGACCACCGGTGCACGACCATAGAGGCGCGCCAGCTGTAAGGGGAGCACAGATTTTTGGTCTGGGCACGACCTGTTCGAACCTTATACCTCACGCACTAAATTTTTCTGCGCCGGTGGTATTGAGTCATCACTGGCGCGCTCGAAACATGGTGCGCTGGTAGTATTTAGCACCGGCGGGCACCTTTTTTGGTGCGCCGCTTGCGGCTATAGGCCTTTTTCCTAGTAGTGAATAGCCCCTCGCAGGGCAATACAGAGTTGGACAGGTATACGAGTGGTGTACTACACCATATCGTATATGTGTCGGAACTACATCTCTAAAACCCTCCTTAATCTAGACCTGGGAGAGGTTTAGATTGTGCTTAAACTCATCTAGTATATTGGAACATAATGTTTTGGTGAAACCATCTACTACTTGATCCTTGTTGGAGATGAACCTGAAATCAAGTTTCTTGCTAGCAACCCATTCTCGAACAAAGAAAAATCAATCTCAATATGCTTAGTACGAGCATGGAAACCTGGGATAACAGACAGGTAGGTTGTACCAAGATTATCACACCAAAGACATGGTTTCTCCCTGAGTGTCAAGTTCTCGAACTAGAGCTTTAACAAAAATAAGCTCAGCAGTGACATTTGCAATTCCTTTATATTCAGCCTCTGTGCTAGAACGAGACACGGTTGGTTGTTTCGTAGCAACCCAAGAAATGAGATTGGGACCAAAAAAATATATATAGCATATCCACATGTGGAGCCTCTATCATCTAAATCACCTGCCAAATCTACATCTGAATAGGCACTAAGAAGATTGGAGAAAGACCATTGAAAGGTTAGACCAACTCTACTTGTGTCATGAATATACCTCTAAATCCTCTTGACAACATTGTGTTGTTGTGGGAGCATGAAGATAGTGACATAACTTATTAACTGAAAAGAAAATATTAGGTCGAGTCTATGTCAAATACTGAAGAGCACCAACAATACTCATGTAGCGAGTAATATTCTCAGAGCCAAGAGGAGAACCATCTGTTAAAGCTAGTGTATCTGTGGTAGAAAGTGGTGTAGGACATGACGTGCATGAGCTCATAAACACTTTAGTTTTAAACGAGATCTTCATCTTACAAATTTTCTTATTATTATCAAGTGGAACATCTAGTTGGATTAAAAAATTATACATAGAAGCCGGCGAGAATACTCCATTCTCAGTAAGATTTCAACGAAATACACCAGATCTCTGCGTTAAATGGATCCAATCCAGATGTAACATTCCACAATGCTTGTCCAGGGCCAGTAAATCTTCTTCTAAACGATAGTTAGAGGTTACTGAGTTGTTCATTCATGTAGAATCAACAAAAACATGTGCACTTTTCCCCTTGAAAAAACAAAGCATATGCACTTTAATCATCTTTGTTGACGATCCGTTCAGACCATCGAGTAGTAGAGATTAGAGAGTGCTTGCCAGCAGGTACTCCGTACCTGTGTAGAGAGGTACCTGTGTAGAGAAAGTTATAGTTAGATCGATGCGATGCATGTGTGTAGGTGCTGCACATGTTCAGTCGAGCTCGTAGTACTAGCGTACTCATCAAGGCATGATTAAGCGCGCGCGGCCATTATTTCGACCTTGTTTTCTTTCGCACTGCACAGATCATTCGGAGGAATCGGATGATCAGCGCGCGTTCCGACGAAATATCTATCAGGGACGCAGGACATGTTCCCTGAGGGCATCTCCAACGGGGCGATCCATCCCGCGCCTGCGCGTCCGGATGGGTCAAAACGAAAAACAGCCCACGCACCCATCCCTAATACGGATGGCGGCGGACGACCCAAATCCGGCCCAAATTTTGATGAGTTTGCGGCGCGACGGTGCTGTCGTCGCGCCCTCCCTTGTCCGCCGCCCGCTGTCGCCTCCCAAAACACAAGCCCGTCGCACACATCTCCCCACGCTCGCCGCCACCCCCACGGACCGACGATTTGAGAACGCGGCCACGACCAGCTCTACAACGACTACTTCCAACCCAAGGCATTGTTCACGCCGGTCATGTTTCGCCGTCATTTTCGGATGACCAGGCCACTGTTCCGCGGATAATGGATGGCGTCAAGATCTACGACGAATACTTCTGTGGGAAAGTGGATGCACTTGGCAAGGTAGGCCTCTCTTCGTACCAGAAATGCACGGCAGCGATTAGGATGCTCGCATATGGCGTTGCCGGTGATTTCGTAGATGAGTACACGCGCATGAGTGAGTCAACCGCTGGAATCGATGTGTTCTGCAGAGCGGATCGGTTCGTTCGGAGAACAAGACCTCCGGCAACCTAATGCAGAGGACACACTGTCTGTTGTCGATCAACGCTCGTCCCGGGATGCTTGGCAGATAGACTGCATGCACGAGTGGAAGAACCGCCCCTTTGGTTGGCAGGGGCATACAGCGGCCATTCTGAGGGGTGCACGGTCATTCTTGAAGCTGTTGCTTCCCATGACACATGGATTTGGCACTCATTCTTCGAATGGCTGGCTCGCACAATGACATCAATGTGCAGCTCTCCGGTGTTTGATAGGCTAGCGTACGGTCAGTCCCCTGATGTGGATTTTGAGATCAATGGCCACCACTACACCAAGGGGTACTACCTCGTGAAGACAATCCGAAACCCCACCTCAGAGCAGGAGGCAAGGTTTGCCAAAGAGCAGGAGGCAGCCCGGAAAGATGTGGAGCGGGCGTTTGGCATCCTCCTCGTTGGGCTATCGTCACACCCTGCCAGAGCCTGGGATGTGCAAACTCTGTGGAAGGTGATGATCGCTTGTGTAATCATGCATAACATGATTGTTGAGGTAGAGCGGGATGATTCACTCTTTGATAATGACTGGGAAGGCCAAGGAGAGTTGGTTACTCCTCAAGGTGCTCCGGCATCATTCCAGGACATTCTTCATGCGCACCATGAAATTCGAGATCTAGCTGTACACAACCAGCTTCAGGCTGATTTGGTCGAGCACATGGCAGCATGTAGGCAGCAATGCTGCAAACAACAATGATGAAGGAAATCCTGAAGAGATTTGTATCGTTTTTTCATTTTATTTGAATAATACTTTATCCTTGATTACATGGACTATGTAATGTGTAATACATTTTGAGCATTTAAACTATTTTATATATTTTATATAATATGTTTTTGCGTTTTTCTAGTGAATTTACAAGAAAAACATACCATAGGGCAACGCGACCCAAATCCCGCGCGTTGGACGCAGCGCGCGACCCAAACGGACGCGCGAACGCGCGACGACGTCCGCGCGTCCGCTCGGCCACGCAAACGGCCCAAAACGGACGGCCCGGCGCATCCGTTTGGGTCATCCGGTTGGAGATGCCCTGAGTCCCTGAGCTGGTTAACGTTGACGGCTAAACGAGCGCGCGGCTCACAAAAGGAGCAGTACCATGCAACTGCTACTGCTACGTCGACCTCCTCATGTTTAGCAGGTATTGGTAGGTGCTCGAACCAGCATGCTAATTGCATCTGTGTGAGCACTAATTAATCGTTTTTCGATGCTAAGCTACAACTGTCTCCGAACTGCCGGTCAAGGCAGGGAATATTGATCGGCGCCGCACATGAGTTTTTGTATACAGAAATTAAACAACTCTTATGCAGAAAAGATAATAATAAGAGGTACTACTACCGCTCAATAGATTCCGAGTTTCCGACTAGCTTGGAGTTGGTTTCTGCAAACAAATCCAAACGCATATTTTGGAGTTTGGAATAATCTGATGTTTTCTTCACATGTATATTGGATAAATATAAGGTTTCTAACCATATTGAATAAAAATAACATATCGTTCCCCCATCTAGATAAAGAAGGCGTTTTTCACAGTCCCTGAACAAAAGAGACAATCGGTTCACGGCACGACAAGTTCGATGTCGTTAAGTCGATCTATGGTAGAGAATATTCTATAGGATGATACATGCATAAAAAAATGTAGTTTTACATAATTGGTGTACTATTCGCTATTACAGACCCGCCCTTTGTTGGAGTACTGTACTAGTGGAGGAGGGTGCCTGGGGGCATCCCCGTTTGCCACGTGGCGACAGACGACAAACTAGAGCATTAGGCGCGCTGAAAATCACGCCGCGCTACCATTATCTCTCTTTTCTCTAGTTTTTATATGATCTAGTTATTACGATAGGATTAAAAGAAAAGGAAGTTAAAATAGGAAAAACACCCAAAAGGTAGTTCAACTTATAAGGCATAGCAAAGAAAAAAACACTGAGCGCGGTACCAAAAAAACAGTGCATTCAAGCCAGTGCAATGGAAGGTAAGAAACCCCGAACTTGGTGCACCCAAAGGACATGACATAACATTCACCCAGCAAAGGACATGCAATAAGCATAATACCTAACGGTGCACTTTTGGACAACATGTTAATTCAATCTTTCCCACTGACGAGGAACCTTCTTAGTGAAGAGCAACAACGGAGAGGCCTCAAGTTCAAACTCAATTTCTACCTCGAGTTGAAGAAATGCCACTTACCAAGAAGAATGAAGCTAAATTTACAAATCAAATTTGAGGAAACGAGTGAGAAAATGTTGCATACGCCATGAGAAAGGTCACTTTGCTTCATCATGCACTATTGGTACCTTACTAAACCATGCTATAATTGATGATCTTTATTCTCTTGTAAAGAATAAGATTGGCAATATGTGTTAGCCAAATATGTTAGTAATCAAAGTGGTATGAAGAAAAAGAACCAGTTAGGCTGTCAAGCCTATTACGACTAAATTCTTATAACCCAACTTGGTTGGGTACCAACAATGTGAAAGTTGATCACTAGGTGATGATGGAGGGCATTTGCGACTTGGCTACCTCATGCAGAATTAAGTGATCTTCATCTATTTGATCAAGCTAAGTTGTTTGTATTATCATGTTTCTATAATATTAATTATCCTATGTGCATTATTGTGGTAACTTGTACTTAAATCGTTTACAATAAAAGTTATTTGCCCCTTTGCATGTTTGGTTTTGTATCAATCATGTTTTTGCATATGGTATGTGGTTCCTACTCGCTTATCTTTGGTAATCAATTATGTGTATGTTGGCTTGCACACCATTTATGTGTGTTTCTGTATTTTAACATATATCGTATCTTATTTGTATTTTAGTTGTCCCTTTTGAGATTACCTCATTTTGGGTGTGAGTGATATTCTTTGGGCTCGTCACAATCCTAAAAATGTGTGTGCATTAGGAATGTCACTTAGTATTGATACTGTAAGGTTATTTAGTCTCTATATGGTATTTCATGCTCATGAGGAATTCAAATTATATAATGTCCATTAATTATATCTAGTTGGATTTCATTTACCTCTTGATGTGAAAAAAAAGAATTATCACATTATGGGGGAGTAATATGTTGTGTGCATATTACAAGCATAGAAAACATGAACAATTAAGGTATTTCCACCTAGAATTGGTATTTTAATTTATCGTGTTCCTAGGTGGCATCTTACCTCAAACAAGTTCCAAAACGCTGAAATGGTTTTTTTGTCTCTCTTCTTCACACAAGTCCTTATTTCTATCGGTGGTGATGCGCTTAATCAACTATGAACAATGTCTAAGTGAACTTGCAATTTCCGTTATAGGGATGGCCTGCAGATCAAAATTTGTCTTAGGCCCATTGCTTGAGAATAGAAAGTTAATTTTAGACCCTGAGGGGTGTCCTCAAGGGTTGTGAGAAAGTGTTTATTCTAGATGCACCAAGGCAGTAGAAGCTTTGTATCAGAAACAAAAATCCAAAAGTTATGAGATAACTCAGACATTGTTGATATGCAAGATGACATAAGGAACCTCATTGATCGAGCATGTGATCAAGTTGGTTGGTTACGCAAAAAGACTTCTCCGTTTTCTGAGGAGCTCGGCACTAGGTTGTACTTTCTTCACCCCCGCTCCCTCCACCCATCTATAAGTGATTTTGTCATGGATTATCGCCTAACTCGGATGAACAAGTCATTTAGTGAATTGGTCACTATGTTGAAAATTGTGGAGGCTAGAATGTAGAAAGATGAGAATCATGCGAGATCGGAGATGGCAGAAAAGGAAAAGTCTGGAGAGTCCAGAGAATGTATAATTGTTATACAAGTTCTTGATATTTTTCTTTCTAGCCTCAAATAGAAGTCAATGGTATTGGATACCAGATCGGCTGCTCGATATCATTTACAACACCATGTAGGGGCTTCGAAAGGTGAAAATGTTGGAAAAGAATGAAGTAGTGAAGCATGTCGGAAAAGGTGTTATGGTCACCGCTCTCGCCATTAAATTCATTAGAACTCAGTAGAAGTTATTATGTTCCACCATTTTCAATGGATGTTCTTTAAAGTATCAGAATGATGGTTCTATTGTTTGTTTAAATACATGTGTCACAATTTCCGTTCTTTTGTGAAGGGCTTATTCATTTTGAATCTTGAGTTGAAATAATGTCTTTAATGTGAATGCTAAACGTTTCGAAAAAACTGAATACCACTTTCTTGTGGCACTGCCATGTTGGTCATATTAGAAAGAAACAGATGCAAAAGCTCCGTCGTGATTTACTTTTGGAGTCTTTCGATTCTAAATTATTTAACGCATGTGAGGCTTGTCGAAAGGGAAAGATGACCAAGAAACTATTCACTGGTTATGTTGAACGGGCGAGCAGTTCAATGAAAATCATACACTCTGATGTGTGTTGTCCAATGAGTTTACCCGCAAGCGGTGGATATTTCTACTTCGTGAATTTTAATGGCGACTTAAGTTTTTTTTATAATGGGCGCTTTATTACTTATAGAGAAACAATTACACCCGACCTCTGCATAGCCAAGATGCACACAGCCGTTTAAAAAGTCACAAAAGTCTGAAGTGCTAAAAAAAGCAAATTACATATCAGGCATGAGCAAATATAGAACTCCTAAGGTGAAGGCGGAGGCCCAATCCGTAGATTATGATGCCACCCATGTAGGGAAAAAGTATCCCTCGCCGTGTCCTCCAACCGTGTACAGACCTCCGTAAACAGGTCACGGTTCTCCACCTTCTGCAGTGCAGACCATGAATGGGGAGTAGCGGTACATCCGTAGATAACCTGCAAGAGAGATCAATTCTTGTCATTAAAAACTTTGTCATTTCTACACAGCCATAGCGACTATATAATGGCAAGCGCTTCCACCCTAATAAACGTTATGAATCTATGATCGATACCATGAAGTCAATTACCAAAGATATTGGCCACACTAGTCGGGGGATACAGATCAGAAGCTACTTGGATGCATGACCATATAGACCTGACAAACCGACATTGGAAGAACAAGTGTTTAATTGTCTCGTTGTGTTGACAAAAAACACACTGCGTACTCCCATGTCAATTGCGTTTCGCAAGATTATCTTTGGTTAGGATTACTCCTCGATGCAAATACCAGCCAAATTTTTTAATTTTGAGCGATATTTTAATCTTTCAAATCTTCTTGTTTTTATCAACTGGTATTTCCGGTTGGATAATGGCATTGTACAAAAAACTTACAGAGAATTTTTCATTGGAATGTAAGTTCTAACGAAATTTATCATGCCCTTCGGACAGCTGAATGAATTGCAAACGTCTGAGAACTCAAAAAGCTCATAAAATTTTAGTACCAATTAGAAAGTTATCGCAACAGGAAGATGGAGTTACCTTCCCTAAAGAAACCTGATGGTGGAGAAGAATGATTTAGTCCGAAGTCACTACGCAGCTGATGCAGTTACCTTCCCTAAAGAAACCTGATGACAACTCCATCTTTAGTTTTGAACAGGGCAGCATTAGTGCTGCGAATCTGCCAGCAAGGATGACGGCGTGTTGCACTGATGAATGACAGAATGAGTATTGGTCGAGTCGCATGGCGTGGCGAGCCGAGCATGGAGGTCAGGTGGAGGCCGAACCTGTAGCAGCGAGCACACGTCAGGTGCTGAGACAGACGTCTACGGCGGCCAGGGCGGGAGACTGCGGATCCTCCCAAGCCATTGGAGCTCGCCGACTGCAGCTCCCGCGCGCATTCATTGCCTGCCCGGATCCGTGCGCGGTACTCGAGGTGAGCCATCTTTGGATACTGCTGCGCTCGATCCTCCAATTACTCGTCGAGGCGAGTAGATCTGATCTATCCGCATTTCCTCTCGATCTGTATAGATGAGATGAGTGTGCTTCCATTGTAGACGGGTTGCCACCATTTTAACAAACCAAAGTTCAGATACATATACATACTCCTGAATTTTCAGATATATGCAAAGTTCAGTGTATATGGTCCGGAGTGTAGTGTTGCAACTTGACAGTCGATTGCAGGGAAGCAAATGTTCTGCATCAGCTGCTAAAAGCCTGAAACCTGAAAAGGACTTGACACGCCGGCCGGCCGGCCGGCCTTCAGTTAAACACATACCTGGAGGCTGGGGCTCATCGATCTCTACTTACTGTTCCAAGTACCACGCAGCATCCATGCAGTGGTGCGACGTACACTGCTCGATCTCGCCGGCTATACGAGCGAAACAGGTAAATCCACCCAAATTTGCGATCAGTCGATCACGTACGCTCGCTCGACGGTCAGGCAGGCAGGAGCACGACGACACTGCATGGCTCATGATTGCATAGCCGAGAACAAGGACTAGCAAACAACCACTCTTCTGAATCTCTCTCCCTCATCACTTTGCATATGCATATGCAAACCTGCAATGGCTTTTGAGTGGTCGACGAACAGAACATAGCATTGCATGCATAAATGGCCGAAAAGCTCTGGATTTAGTGCTTGACTGTTTGCCTGTTTGAGCATGAGACGAGACGTGACAAGTCCCATGCTGCTAGCTCATGCATTTAAGCGTAAATGCATGCATGATTGTACTGTGTATGAGTAACCAGTGCGCAGTAGCTTGCTTTTGAACCTAAGCACATGGACATGGCAGCGCAGCAATGCGATTGCGATGCAATGCATGCAGATATGACAATGCCGATCGCGGCCTCATTCTGTTCTCTCCTCTCTCTCTCTCTCTCTCCTGTGAACAGTGCTTGAGGTCTCTTCTCTTCTCTCTTCTCCGCCCGGTGCCTCTCCTCTTCACCGCCGGCGGCTCTACTGCTTGTCGTGAGGATGGGAGAGGAGGCCTAGGCTGTAGTAGGTCTAGGGTTTGGGCTTGTCCCAGGTGTACCTATATGGAGTCTGGCGTCATGCCATGGAGGCTCGTCGCTCTGGTGTCCTGGCGCGGCATCGAGCGGCCTGCTCGATCTACTGCCGGTGCTCGACCCTTCCAGGGTACCAAGTGGTGCGTCCCCATGATCCTAGATGTGGCCAGTGGGCAGATCTGTTCGTCAGAGGAGATCCATTGAGCGCTCTGCTCTCTGATCTCGGCGGAGACGCCTGGAGGTCGCTGGCGACGTGTGGCGGAGGAGCCCTAGGACTTGATTGCTTTTTCATCTTTCTTGCTAGGGTGGTTTTTATAAGAAAGAGAGGCTTTATCTTCAAATTACAGGTTCTTTGTGCGAGTGTTGTAAAGGGTCTCTTTGTAAATTGTATCTGCCACGTGTGTATGCAATGAAAGCTCCACCGGGATCATCTTGACCCCTCTGTCTATTCAAAAAAAAGACAATGCCTAGCTAGGAGCAGCAAAGTTGATAATGGCGACGAAGAATCATCTAGGAACCAGGACTTAATAGTTACTGTCATCGATCTGACTGTCGACAAGCAGTGAAGCTAGAGGCGCCTGGGCTGTCCCCTATACAATCCCATCATACGATCAACCTGTCTAGATCGAGTTTGAGGTTACTTGGATCCATGTGTTATATTGTGATCCAAATTCATATGCTAAATGGAGGCTAACTTGGTACGGATCATTGCCACCGCCTATATATACATCTTGTAAGCCGTCGGCTAGTGAGATTTTGCTGGCTGGCGTTCGTGGTTTTTTCCCCTTCTGTGTTGTAAGTGGTTTTCCACGTTAAATCTTGTGTGTCCTGCGTGTGTTCTTGTTTCGTTCATCTTATTTGCGTGTCGCCTTTATAACACCGTAGATGGTCGACTTGACGCTAGATCGCTCACTGGTAGTAGTAGTACGTAGTGCGTGCCCGTCCTACTAAGCCAGCTAAACATGTGACAAGCAGCTACTGTCAAGTTGTCCGTCGTCGTCATCGTCGTCTACCCAATCCATCTTCTCCAGCGCAGCGCATGCGTTATGATTTCTGCTGCGCTGCGGCACGCGTCGCCCGTGTACGGTGTCACCCATCGCGGCCGCGCCCCCGCCGCAACTCTACCCGTCGTCTGGCGTCTCCCGAGATCTCATTATTGGCCTGCCGGCCACATGAACTGTCTGCGTGCATGCGTAAGCACCTGCTGCATGTATCTATCTATCTACAATATGGTCCTGCAGCTTGTTCACGCATAGCATTGGCCGATCGTTATCTGGTGTCAAGTTTGCCAGCAGAGACAGGCCAGCTTCTGCCCTAACCCTAGCAGGTTCCTAATCAGTAATCACATGCATCTTTCAACGTGTACCGTGGTAATTTGTAATTTAAAAGTGTGACTAATCCTCGGTTGACTGATTCTCGGTTAGTGATGTCATCAAATCTCAGTTGCAAGTTTACAACCCGTGTTGCAAATTAATCATGACTAGCACAAATCAACTCAATGAACCGAGATATTTGTATTTTTTAGATGAAAAAGGCCTGACTCCAGCTCCACCGACGCAAAGGATCAATGTCATGGAAGTCGGAAACAAAGCTTGAACGCTCGATGAGATACAGACCTGACCCCACGTGTCGCACCCAGGCGGCACCGGGGGCAACCTCTCTGCCGCCGCCAAGCCCTCTCCCCGGCCTCCTCCATCGCTGCCGCCAGCCTTTGCCGCGGTGGCGGCGGGCCCGGCTACCAAAGGTGGCTCGGGGGCTCGTCTTCTGCGGAGGTGGCGCCGGTGGCCTGGTCGTCGCGGCTGGGACGTCGACGGCGAGCTCGACGGCGCGCGGAAGCCGGGGCAGTGGCCCCGGGAAGCTGTGGTGCTCTCCCTCGTCGGGTGGAGGCGCCGGTGGTCAGGCGTTGCCGGGTTGTGCAGGGCACGGCAGATCGGGCGCGTCCAGATCTTGTCTTGGGCTGCGCGCCGGCGGCGGTCCGTGGCGTGGGCTGGGCTGGGCTGCGCGTCGGCGACCGGGAAGGGCTTGGCGACGACGTTTGCATGGGTTGCGTGTAGATTGCCCGGGGCTGCGCGGCGTGGAGGACGCAATCTGGCCAAATATTTTGGTCAGTGAGAGGTGCTAAGTTTGGTGGACGACGGTGATGGCGCGCATGATGGCGTGCTCTGGCTGCCCTGCCGGTGAAGGTAGCCTTGGCGGGAGGGTGCTTGCTCCGGGTGAAAGCTCCGCCCGACTTGGTCGGTGCCGGGGCGCCGTTCCCCTTCTTGGAGGCATCGTCGTGGAGCTCCAACCTCTACTGCTTTCGAGGTTTCGTGCCCTCCGGGTGAAAACCCGAGCTCTTGCCTCGGCTGGAGCGGGCTACGGTGGCGGTCTCATCGCTTCCCTTCTTGGAGGCGTCATCTTTGGAGGGCATGACCTTCTCTCGGCGAGGGTGGTTTGTTTGCCGGGGCTGAGCATGGTTTGGTTTCTGCAAGACCGTGTTAGTCGGCTCCGTCCCGGCGTGTCCGAATATCTTCAGGTTGGCCTCCACTTGCTGTGAAGTTGAAGCTGCCTTTGGGTGGTGTACGATGACCTTCGAGGGGCGGCCCGAGGGTGAAGGTCCTTTTCGGCGCAGGTCTTGTGCATCTCCTCTTCGTGGCTCGTCATCAGAATCGGAGCTACCGGCTTTTTCTTGGGGAGCCATCTGTTTGGCATAGGCCAACTTAAGCTTCGCGTTTGTGTAGCTTCTGTGGGTAGCCAGGGTGGCTCGGTGTGCCATTCGCGGCGTTGTGTGGGTGGGTGCGGGCTTGGCCCTGTCTTTGTAGGTTTTGGTCTGATTTTCTCCTAAAAATCGAGCATCTTCTGCTTAATAATGGATGAGGCAAAGCTTTTGCCTCCGCTTAAAAAAAAATTATAACACACAACTAGCACGGATCATGAAGCAATTGAACAATCGAGTCAAATAATTTTTCTTCTCCCTGTTGCAACCGCTCATGCTAAGCTAATACTTAGTCGGCTGAGAATTAGCAAAATTCTTTAGCACGAGTATATCAGAGATGGGCAGTAATTCTCTAGGTGTTGCATCGCGATCAACACCATCGCTGTCAGAGGAAAAGGCCATAGTAGTGCTAGCGAAGTCAGTACACATCAGGCTAGATCATTGGATGCTACTGAAGCACGTACGTTTGTTCGTGTTATGAGAAGGGATGCAGATGGATCTCGATATCGGAGTTACTGCAGTGATACGTACGTACGTGTACTGTAACTGCAGGCAAGTACGCAGGTACTATACGTGTCCTCCGTCTTTAATTACGTGAATAGTTGCTGTAATGTGCAGTTAAGTATATATAGTGATAAGAATTTTTCTTATAAGCAGATAAAAATAAATAACAAAAACAAAGTGGCATCGAGCTTAGGCTGGTGCCAATGCACCGCCTCACTCCCGCCCCGCCACGTCAGCTTTTCTCTCACTCTCACTCCACTCTCACCCCACCATGGGCTATAGTCCCCACTCTCACTTCTCTCTCCACATCACCATTTCCTTTTCACATTAAGTTATTTCACTCGATTTATTTTAGACATTCAAAATAATGCAAGAAAATTATTTTATTGAACTTAAAATATTACCGATTACATAATAATTAATAAAATTGCATAATAAAAATAAAAAATTACATAATAAATAAAAATTCTACTCTTCTGCCTCTTGTTCCTGCTCCTCCTCCTCGTTGTCATCATCCAGACCAAGCTCTGTTTCCACCATCTTGATGGCCTTCGCATGTTTGCGCTTTTCTGCTTCGTTCATGTCGGCGGTTGGTCGGTCTCTCATTTTGTTCCATTGCTTGAATAGCTTAGCCTTCACTAAACCCTGCATCATGTTACTCATCGCGAAGGATTTACTTCCTACCTCACTGCTTGATGAGGTTTCCTTCCCCTTCCTCCTGCCCTTACGTGCCGCGGCCTTGGCCCTATCGCGGCCCGGTGGACGCTCTTCCTCCGTATCGCCTGTTGCGTCGCTAGAGCTGTACTCACCAGAAGGTCCTAGACGGCTTCTCTTGGAACTGGAGTCGGTTCCACTACCAGGACCATGTTGTCCTTTCCACTTCGCTTCATTTTTTACAGCATTCCACCAGTGCAGCTTTCTGAACGGCTGAGTCACTCTTTTGTCATTCGCGTACCTCTCCATTGCCGCCTTCATGACCATATCATCGTCTGCTCCACTCTGACGCATATTTGTTTCTTGGATGTGGTATGCATTGAACAGGGACACCTCCTTGTTGTAGGCGTTCCAATGATCCTTCAGCTGCTTCGAGGTCCGATGACGGGAAGGATCCGAGGTAGAGTTGAAGGTTGCAGCTATCTGACCCCAAAAACTAGTGCCGGTCTTGCAATTACCGGCAACAGAGTCCTTGGAGTTAAAAAGCCAAGCATTTACCTACCCCCGAAATAGATATTGTTAGTGAAAAATCCTAGCAAGAACCAATAATGCAATAAATATGTGATGGGTTTGGAAAGTACCAGTTTTTCCTCTTCCAGGACAGTCCAGTCAAGCCTCTTTGCACGCGGTGGTACGATTGTTTCCGCGGCATTGGACTCGGAGCTTGGAGCGGGAGCTTCGAAGGTGCTGGGGTACGGACCATATGGCGCGAATGGATACGGAGGTGGAGGGTATGAACCGTACGAAGGTGGTGGGTAAGGAGGTACAGTTAGACTGTTGGTGGAGCATTTGGAGGTGGAGCATTTGGAGGTGGTTGGGGATATGGATACGGAGGGTATGAACCATATGGCCCCGGAGGTGGAGCGTATGGCCCCGGAGGAGGAGGGTATGAACCATATGGCCCCGGAGGTGGAGCGTATGACCCCGGAGGAGGTGTGCCGGAGGGGTATAAAACTCGGGGAAGCGGCGAAGAACCGGCATTGGTGCGACGATGTGTCGGAGAGAGACCATCTAGGTCTATTGGTGACCCGTCGTGAATCAAATCGGTGAACGTGGTCAAATCTGGTGGAGTCCAACCGGACATGGTGGAGAAGATTTGAGAGAGGGAAGGTGATGAATGGAGATGAAATGGGTGTGGAGTGAGTGAAACATATGGGGGTATTTATAGGGTGGAGCTGAAATTTTGAACCAACGGCTAGCGACGTGGACCAATCGCGTCGCGCCAAGTCGCTAGCCGTTGCCACGCCGCCCCACTCCGCCCCACTAACGCCCGCTAACGCCCCACTCCCGCCCGCATCCCGCCCGTCTCTCGCCGCCCCGCCCCACTCCGCGACGCTCTCGCCCCACGCCGCCATCGCGTCGCCCCGCCTCCCGCCCCGCTCCCGCCTCACTACCGCCGCCAACGCGGGCGCCAGCCGGGCGGGAGCGGGCGCTACCGCCGGGCGCCCCCGCCGGCGCCCCTCCCTCCCGTCCCGCCCCACTCCCGCCCCTCTCCCGCCCCGTCGCCGCCGATACCGCCCCGCCTCCAGCCTCCAATGGCACCAGCCTTATCACCAAAGACGACGAGAGACTAATGAGGCCAGGCTCACATGGACGGCTGGTTCGTAAGTGAAAGATCGAGATGTCGCCTAGAGGGGGGGAATAGGCAATTACAAACTCTTTCGGATTTGTCTTGTAAGAATGCGGAATTAAACTATCGTTTAGTTTACAAGCACAAACCCTAGATATGCTAAGCTCAACTAGGTATAACAATAACAACTAGAGCTAAGCAAGATACGCACAAGATATATGTAGCACAAGTGATAGCAAGATATATATATACTTCAAGCACGATGGCTATCACAAGGAAAGAGAGCTCGGGTATAGAAATAACCGAGGCATGCGGAGACGAGGATGTATTCCCGTGTTCCCTTGCTTTGCAACAAGGTACGTCACGTTTGGAGGAGTGGAGGTCCCACGAAGGATTCCCGCGCCACGAAGGCTCACCCTATTCTCCGAACCACACCCACGAAGGATAATGGCCCTTTCCTTATGGTTAGCTTTTCCTCCGCTCCGGAGATGGCAAGCTCCACAACCACTTCACAAGCTCCACGAAGGAGAAGCCCGGGCCTCTTCACAATCTTCTTGAAGAGATCACCGGAGCACCAACCGCCAAGCCAACTAGGAGGTCACCCTCCAAGAGTAACAAGCTCACGGTCTCTCACTCGAACAAATCGTGGTGGAGAGCTCAACACTATGCAATGATGCAAAGCAAGAACACCGGAGGTGTTCAAATCCTTCACACTCAAATCCCACCAAAGCAACGAATGCTAGGATGAGATTGGAGAGGAAGAACAAGGGGGAAAGTCAACCAAAGACTCCAAGATCTAGATCCCAAGAGATTCCCTCACTTAGAGAAGAAATGGTTTGGTGGAAGTGTAGATCTAGATCTCCTCTCTCAAATCCTCAAATATGAGCAAGAATGGTTGGAGGAATCAAGGGAGAGAGCAACTTCTTCAAATGCAACAATGGAGGTGAGAGAAAGGGGAAGAAGTACTTGCTCAAGGTGGAAGAAGGGCTACTTATAGTCTAGGGAGAAAAATAACCGTTGGGAAAGAAACGGGGTGAAAACGCATAAAATTCGGCAAAAGCCCAGCGGTTGCAGGCCGCCGACCGGCTGGGCACCGAGGAGCCCGGTCGGTGGCCGGTCCGACTGCCCAGAACCGGGGGTGGCGCAGGCGGGAAGTCCTCAGCCGCGCGGAGCGGCCGGCCGCGTGGGCGGCGCCGCAGGCGCCGGCGGCGGGAGTGCCGCGCGGAGCGCGACGGGGCGCAGCGTGGGCCTCCGGACGGAGTGGCGGCCCTCAAATCCGGTTGGACCGGAGGTGGAGCTGGCTTCCCGCGGTATGGTCCGGCCGACCGGGTTGATGCGGTCCGGCAGGGCGGCAACCGGCGCCTCCCCCTTTTTCTTTTCTTTTTATTTTTCTCTTTTACCTTTTCTTTAATAACTATTGCTCCCGAACTCCGATTAACATGAAACCAATTCCGTTGGAAAGATAATAATAAATACCATCCAATAGAAAGTGCAAACTCAAGAAATTGTAGGAGGGGATTTTATCATGAATATAAAAGGGTAGAACCTTATATCATGAATAACCGGTAAAATCACCTAACCTCGAAAACGCAATAGAAGATGCATGCGAACTCCGTTTTGATGAAAGCTAGCAACAAGCTCAAGAACCTCACATAGAGAAACACCAAGAAGCAATAAGGATATGCAAAGTATGCAAAGGGTTGAGCTCCCTAAGACGATGTGATCAAGTTACCCAACCGAAAGCCCCTCTTAATAGTGGGGCTATGTATCCTATAATCCGGTCTCCCATCAACCACCTTGAGACCGGTAAAAGGAAAACCTAGCAAGGCCATACCTTTGCCTTGCGCATCCCGCTTGATCTTGATGATAACTCTTCAAGCTTCACTCAAGCCGGAATGCCTCACTTGACCAATGTTGCTTTGTGAAGACTCACAAATGATCCCCCATACACTATGATGGGAAAGCTCCATTGATACACATCTTCATTAGTCCATTATCACCAAATGGATGGCAAGCTTCAAGCATCTGATTCACTTGAGATGCTCATCTTGAACTTGCCCAACTCAACCTTGTATCTTCTCATACTCACTTAAGATAGAGCATGGCTAATATTGAGTTCCACATAAGAACTCCATCTTCATTTCTTCTTGTTGATCATATCACATATTTATCTTCAAACCGATGATCTTGATGCCAATACACAAGGTATATCTTTATCTTCATGGCATCCATACTTGAATCCAACACATGGAGTATAAGTAGTACCTATGGAATATTCCTTCATATAAACTTAATGAAAACATTAGTCCATAGGGGTTGTCATTAATTACCAAAACCACACATAGGGGCAATGTACCCTTACAATCTCCCCCATTTTGGTAATTGATGACAACCACAATAAGAGGGTTTATATAATGAATATTAGTGACAAGTACGCAACTTATCCGAGAATAAGTTGTATACAAGAGGTTGTATTTGATATGGTCAAGTAACACAAAGCTACTAGCCCATATCAAAACCGGCTCTACTCACACAACTACAACAAATGCAATGGATTTGAGTAGAACCAATATATATAGAGAAGACTCCCCCACAATATATGCACGTGTGATGAACATGAATTCATTGCATACATTGTCAAGATTAACCTTTGGGATAGTTTCCACTATATATATACAACCATGCAAGACATATAAATATGGAATGCATGAGAGGCAAAACACTTAAGCACAAACCAATTCTTAAGTATAAAACCATTCCCTTAAACCCTCTAAACTTCTCCCCCATTGGCATCGATTGTCAAAATGGGTGAAAAACATAGAAGGCCAATATAATGTGAGTTCATCCCCAAAGAGTGCACTTCTCATAATTTGAGTGGAATCAAATGCACATATCCAATGATGAATACTTGAAGGAAGTCAAACTATATTGAGGATCAAAGATTGCATAAAGGTAAACATGGTGAAGGAAGTTTTAACAAATAAAACAAGCAATCAAAGATCCAATTGGACAAACAAAGATATCAAGATAAGAGAGATATAGTGCTCTAAATAAAGTAAGAAAGCTCCCCAAGGTTCGTGCACAATTTATAATGTTTGCATTTGAATACAATATGCACAAACATGGAATCCTCACTCCCTATATATCATTTAGAACACAACTAGGATAAAGAGAATAGCTTATCAAGACCAACTTGAGTCCAACAATTACAAGATATGAGTGTATGAAGAAAAACAAATAAACCAAGCACTCATAAATCTTCTTTACCAACACCACTAAAATCAAAAGGATAAGAAGATGGTTGGCAAAGAACAAGGATATCAAGGTGATGGATTAACTCTCTTATGTATATGAGTTTCTATAGTGGACAAAGTGATCCGTAAAGAAACATGCACACACAAGAGGTTAACAAAATAGATAAGACAAGATATCCAAGATGAAGTCATAAAAAATACCAAAGGGTATTTGCTTAAAAGCATATATAGCCTATGGCTCCACTTTTCACTTATGGTATATAAATGAACTTCAACCAAATAAAATCTCAAAAACATCACAACTAACAATAAGGGAAGTAAGGCTAGTTGGAATGTTTTGAGAAAGGCAACAAGTATCTCAAATACGGATTTATTTCACAAATTCATCAATATTGCACACAAGAGCTCTTTGAGGAATTGATATGCAATAAATTGCTAGAGGGCATATTTGTGATAGGTGAATCATAAAATATGATATATATATAACCTATCATATGCATCTTCTCAAATTACTCAAATGTTCAATAAGAGGTTTTATTTTAAAAGGGTTTTTCAAGAACCGCAATATTTTTGAAATAAATAATTTCATGCCAAGATACAACCTACAAGAGGTTGGATGCTATATGAGAATGCATGAATAAGATACTTGTTACCGAGATAGCAATGGCTTGATGTAGTAGATAAGAGTTCATCGATCATCCTAACTTGACTCCAATTCTCATATGGTGACAACACCTTCCTTATAGATGAGACAAGCCTCCATTGCATCTCCAATGTACCTAAAACATCATTCAAGTACATCTTGGTCCCCAAACTCATTGGGTCCAAAATGGTTAGACTAACCACAATATATATGACACACTCCATAAAAACATGTGCATATTTAAATGAAATTTGCATTTCATGCACATCTTAGCCATTTAGGATTTGATGGAGTATATCCTACATAATGGATCAAAAGAAAGCAAGCATGCTACAAGTATAAACAAATTACATATAAGCATGCACCAAAACTTTTAAAGATCCAAGAAAGATATACTTTGGACAAAACACCAAAAGAATTAAATAAGGCATAGAGGTGTCACAAACAAATTTGTTGTCCAAATTATATCTAAGAAGCAAATCAAAAAGATTTGTTCACCAAAGTTCAACAAATGAACTAAGAAGAAACCATTGAGCATAAAGGATGAAATAAAGCAAGCATTCTCAAAGATTTATCTCATTCAAGCAAATAAATCATGTAAGAAGGAATGAGATAGCAAACTCCCAAAAAGAGCAAGGTTCAAACAAATAAACCAAACCCTCTACACTTTTCACAATGGCACAATGTACCGTAAGGAAAATGTTTGTCTTCCAAAATAAACACTTGATATGAATCAAGAGAATTTATCAAAAGATTTTTTTAAAGGGACAAAGAAGACACATGGGAGCAACAAAGATTTCTTGGAAATAAAATAAGTAAATAAGAAGTAATCCAAGGTGAAGATGATCCATGAATTCAACCACATACAAGGTTATCAATTGTCAAAGACAATGAGTATATTGGAAATAATTTCCGGTGGTGAATTTACAATGATAGTAAGGATCAATCTTCACAATAAAAAGGCATAGGATAAGTATATAGAATTAAGCACTATGCACGGATTAAGATTCTTGATAGCTTCAATTAGTCAAACAATCACGCAAGGCAATGATTAGAATAACTTGAAGCAAACGGTGTCCCAAATAAGATATAGAGATATGTATTTGAGGAAAACCGTACCAAGAATTTCTTAATCAAACAAGAATCCATAGGATGAGCCAATAAGAGCTTTTTAATAGAAGTGGAGCTTGTTTGAGCAAACATGCCACCTAGGAACAAGATAATTACGTGTATCAACTCCAAGTGGCATAACCTCATATGTTCACATTTTCTTAGGTTTGTGATATGTACAAAACATATTACTCCCCCATAATGTGATAAAACATTTCTTCTAAACAAGAGGCAACTAAAATTCGACTAGAGATGATTAATGGACATTTAGAATTTGAATTTCTCATGAGTATGACACACCACATAGTGACTAGATAATCTTGCAATATCAATACTAAGTGGTGGTACCCATGTACACACATTTTAAAGAAAGAGAGATGCACAATGCATATCACTCCCCCAAAATGGGATGTTCCATTAATCACTCAAAGAGAGCCAAATAATATATTATCAAGATGCATTAGGCTCAAAACAATACACAAGTATATGATGAGTCAAACAAGCATACTTGAATACACAAGATAGGTAAGTAAGACTCAACACATACACACAAATATTTGGTACAAAACCAAACATGCAAAGGGGCAAGTAACTTACAATAAATATGAAGAGTTGAAGTATAAGTTACCGCAAGGAGGAACATTGGTTATAAGATATAGATAATGATCCATACGACTTGGCTTGGTCAAAATATAATATATGAAGATCCCTAAATTCTTCATGAATTAGCCAAGTCTCCAATGACCTCCATATGTACCTATTGATCACGTTTGAGCTTGTTGGTTCCCAACCAAGTTGGGTCCTAAGAGGTTAGTCACAATAGGCTTGGCAACCCAAATGGTCCTTTTCTTGAGACCACTTTGAGTTCCAACAAACTTGGCAAACACATTGCCATCCTTATCCTTCCCTAGAGAATAATCATCATCAACAATTATAGGGTTAGATAAGGTACTACCTAAACATGAAGAAGCAAAGTGCCCCTTCACACGGCATAAGTAGCAAGTGTTCCCCTTTCTCTTCTTTATTGATTTCTTCTCTTGGGGAACAATATCTTGATTCTTCTTGGGAAGTGGCCTATCTTCAACTTGAGGTCGAGCATGAGCTTGACCTTGACCTTGTGGCCGTTTCCCTTGTTGTTTCTCACTCAAGTGCTTCTTCTTCTTCTTCTTCAATGGGCATGATCTAACATGATGCCCTTCAACCTTGCACTTGAAGCAAACCAACTTGGCCGGATCCTTGACTTTGTCTTGGCCCTTCTTCTTGTTGTTCTTGCTCTTGGACTTGTTCTTGTTATTGGAGTTGAATCCAAGTCCACTCTTGTCATTGGGGGATTGTTGCACACTTAGCATCTTGTCAAGTGTGGATTTCCCTTCATGACGCTTTTCCAAGTCTTTCTTCAAAGAAATGACTTGGGCCTCGAGCTCTTTTATTTCCTCTACATGGTTAGTAGAAATACAAGTACTAGAGGAAGTAGAAGCTTCATTGTTAGAGCAACAAGGCAAGGCAAGTAATCCAACACAATGTGTATCACTAGTTTGACTAGATGGATTACAAGGACTAGCACATGGCACTATAGCATATGTAGTAGAGATTGTGCTAATGTCCACATGAGGCTCACAAGATGTTACCTTAGTGATACTAGCCTCATGAGCTAACTTTAGTTCATCGTAGGAAGTTAGAAGATCCTCAAGAGAGTGTGAGAGCGTTTTATTGCTTTCTTCCAATTCCCTACAATTGCTAGTTAGCAACTCAAGTTGAGCCCTTAGCTCAACATTCTCCTTTAAGGTAGATGCTTCACAAGAAGTAGAGTTAGTAGCACAAGCATCAACAATAGTTTTCTCATTTTCATGCATATAGGATTCAATTTTTTGTGTAAGCATAAAATTAGTATGCTTCTCATCTTTTAGCTCATGCTTGAGGAGAGTGAATCTCTTTTCCCCATTTTCAACATGGGACTCCAACTCCACTATGGTTTCCCTATATTTACTCAAGGTATCCATAGAGTGTTCGAGATTAGCACGAGCTTCTTTATTACCATGAAGAGAAGCATATACCATTGCCATATTATGCACCAAGATATTATATTCTTCATCATTATCATCATCATCACTCTCATCATTAGAGGAAGTGTTAGGAGTCAAAGTAGGAGATACCTTTGATCCATTTGCCATAAGGCACATGTGCATACCGGAGGATGAAGATGAAGAAATTCTTGAATCCTCATTTGAAAACATGTCTTGATCCATAGAGTGTTCGGTTTCCTCTACATTGTTAGTCAACAAGCAACTAGAGGAAATAGAAGCATTTTGATTATGGGAGCAAGACAAGACAAGCATATCATCATGGGGTTTATGTGAGCAATTTACACATGATATGCGAGGACTATCAACACAAGCATGTAGATTATTTTCAATGCTAGATGTGTTTAAGTCCAAAGAGGAAGCATTGCAATGGGATAGAGATGAAGAATCATCACTATTGAGCACAATATCAACATTGCAATTTTCCTCACCACTCACCATATCATTACCTCGTGTCTTGCTACACGTTGGTGAAGTGGAAGAAGATGAGAACTCATCACGGCCGGAGGTGGAAGCAACTTGGAGCTCTTCATGATGTGAAGGGGAAGAGAGCTCCTCGGAGTCACCACCAACCAAATGAGAAGTGGATCCACCAAACATTTCCTTAAGCTTGATCCACATCTCATGAGACGATTTTCGCTTTATATATATCAAGAACCTATGAAAATCTAGTCTCAAAGAGAATACAAGCTCATTAGATACTTGAGCTTCAAGATGTAAGTTTTTCTCATCCTCTAAAGATAGATTTTGAGGGTCCATCGGAGGAGAAAAACCTACATCTAGAAATTGCTCAATGTTTGGACACAAGGTCCGAAGTTTGCAAAGCAAGCAATTTCGCCACAAAAGATAATTTGTGCCAACAAAGATAATTGTGTCATTGTGCACTAAGTTACTAGCCGACATCTTTACTCTCAAGGCGGTGAAGCCTTAAACAAGGAGAGACCTTGCTCTGATACCAATTGAAAGATCGAGATGTCGCCTAGAGGGGGGGAATAGGCAATTACAAACTCTTTCGGATTTGTCTTGTAAGAATGCGGAATTAAACTATCGTTTAGTTTACAAGCACAAACCCTAGATATGCTAAGCTCAACTAGGTATAACAATAACAACTAGAGCTAAGCAAGATACGCACAAGATATATGTAGCACAAGTGATAGCAAGATATATATATACTTCAAGCACGATGGCTATCACAAGGAAAGAGAGCTCGGGTATAGAAATAACCGAGGCACGCGGAGACAAGGATGTATTCCCGTGTTCCCTTGCTTTGCAACAAGGTACGTCACGTTTGGAGGAGTGGAGGTCCCACGAAGGATTCCCCGCGCCACGAAGGCTCACCCTATTCTCCGAACCACACCCACGAAGGATAATGGCCCTTTCCTTATGGTTAGCTTTTCCTCCGCTCCGGAGATGGCAAGCTCCACAACCACTTCACAAGCTCCACGAAGGAGAAGCCCGGGCCTCTTCACAATCTTCTTGAAGAGATCACCGGAGCACCAACCGCCAAGCCAACTAGGAGGTCACCCTCCAAGAGTAACAAGCTCACGGTCTCTCACTCGAACAAATCGTGGTGGAGAGCTCAACACTATGCAATGATGCAAAGCAAGAACACCGGAGGTGTTCAAGTCCTTCACACTCAAATCCCACCAAAGCAACGAATGCTAGGATGAGATTGGAGAGGAAGAACAAGGGGGAAAGTCAACCAAAGACTCCAAGATCTAGATCCCAAGAGATTCCCTCACTTAGAGAAGAAATGGTTTGGTGGAAGTGTAGATCTAGATCTCCTCTCTCAAATCCTCAAATATGAGCAAGAATGGTTGGAGGAATCAAGGGAGAGAGCAACTTCTTCAAATGCAACAATGGAGGTGAGAGAAAGGGGAAGAAGTACTTGCTCAAGGTGGAAGAAGGGCTACTTATAGTCTAGGGAGAAAAATAACCGTTGGGAAAGAAACGGGGTGAAAAACGCATAAAATTCGAGCAGAAAAACAGCCCAGCCGGTTGCCAGGCCGGCCGACCGGCCTGGGCACTGAGGAGCCCGGTCGGTGGCCGGTCCGACCCCCCACAGGGGTGCGGCCCGCGGGCGGCGGTCCGGGGCGCCGCCGGGCGGCGGGCGCCCGGCAGCGCCCCGGCGGCGGCGGGGCGGGGGCGCGGGGGGCGCAGGCCGCGGGGGAGGGCGGTCCGGCCGGTCAGTGGACCGAGGTGGAGCGGGCTTCCCACCCGGTCCGCCCGGTCGACCCCTTCCGGCAGGCCGGGCGGCAACCGGCCGCCTCCCCCCTTTTTTTCTTTTCTTTTTATTTTTCTCTTTTACCTTTTCTTTAATAACTATTGCTCCCGAACTCCGATTAACATGAAACCAATTCCGTTGGAAAGATAATAACAAATACCATCCAATAGAAAGTGCAAACTCAAGAAATTGTAGGAGGGGATTTTATCATGAATATAAAAGGGTAGAACCTTATATCATGAATAACCGGTAAAATCACCTAACCTCGAAAACGCAATAGAAGATGCATGCGAACTTTTCGATGAACTTGGGCTTGTTGTAAAGCTAGCAACAAGCTCAAGAACCTCACATAGAGAAACACCAAGAAGCAATAAGGATATGCAAAGTATGCAAAGGGTTGAGCTCCCTAAGACGATGTGATCAAGTTACCCAACCGAAAGCCCCTCTTAATAGTGGGGCTATGTATCCTATAATCCGGTCTCCCATCAACCACCTTGAGACCGGTAAAAGGAAAAACCTAGCAAGGCCATACCTTTGCCTTGCGTATCCCGCTTGATCTTGATGATAACTCTTCAAGCTTCACTCAAGCCGGAATGCCTCACTTGACCAATGTTGCTTCGTGAAGACTCACAAATGATCCCCCATACACTATGATGGGAAAGCTCCATTGATACACATCTTCATTAGTCCATTATCACCAAATGGATGGCAAGCTTCAAGCATGTGATTCACTTGAGATGCTCATCTTGAACTTGCCCAACTCAACCTTGTATCTTCTCATACTCACTTAAGATAGAGCATGGCTAATATTGAGTTCCACATAAGAACTCCATCTTCATTTCTTCTTGTTGATCATATCACATATTTATCTTCAAACCGATGATCTTGATGCCAATACACAAGGTATATCTTTATCTTCATGGCATCCATACTTGAATCCAACACATGGAGTATAAGTAGTACCTATGGAATATTCCTTCATATAAACTTAATGAAAACATTAGTCCATAGGGGTTGTCATTAATTACCAAAACCACACATAGGGGCAATGTACCCTTACAGTAAGCCCTTTAGTCGCGTTTAATTGGTCCCGGTTGCGCAACCGGGATTAATGACAGTTGCGAACCGCGACTAAAGGCCATTTTTCTACACCAGTGCATGACAATGTTCTCAAGGATGTCATGACGCAACAAGCTAGCACCACCGTCACCAAGACCGTAGGGGTCTACGGTTTTCACCCGGAGCCCTAATGCGGAAAGGGTAGCCACAACGACACCCTCAAGAAGGGCATAACACCATTAGGCGTCGCCATCATTGGCACCAGACCGCTGGGATTTCGCCCAAAAAAATCCTAACCACACCTAGAACCTTAGATTAGTAGTCATCCCCGATCCGAGCTTCTACCACACTATCTGGGCACTAGCCACGCCAAGGCGCCGCCGATACCAGGAGCCCACTCCTCGCCACCCTCATGGAACCAAGAGAAGGCCATAACCACCGCCACGTCGCCCGTCGTCGAGCCGCCCGTGTAGTCCACCTTACGGGGTCGCCACCCCGGCATCTGCAAACTCGCGCAGTGTAGCGAGGCCCAACGCGTGACCTGGTAGTCGGAGGCGATAAGAGGGTCAGAACCAGATGACTGCAACGGCATAGCCACCTGGAGGGCTTCCTCCACCATCGACTGCAAGTGCCTACCGGACGTGGTGGAAGGAACACACGGCCCAACATGTCTAGCCATTTGCAGGGGTGCCGACCGTTGGAGCGAGCAAACCCGCCAGGCCCAGATGGAGCCTGTAGGGTCACAATCTGGGCCATCGGGATCTAGCCAGCACCACGCCACGCAGAGCCTGGGGAATGAGATGCTCTATGTGGTTCAACCAAAACACCGGTTTGATGGTAGAAACTAGGAAAGTATATTCAACCTCCCCTCGCGTCTAGGCCGGTGAGCCTTTTTTTAGATCTCGCACGGACTTTAGACGTGTATCCTTGTTTAGGGAGGCCGCACATATTTATTTTTAAATATTGTGTTAGCTAGGATTTCAACCCAGGACCTTGTCCGATACCATGTAGAATTGCATGCTCTAGCCAATTCAACCAGAAGACCGATCTGATGGAAGAGGGCTAGGCAGTTATATTCAACACCTCCCCTAACGTCTAAGCTGATTTAGTCCTTAGCGTGGGTTTGGTGCATAGTTCACATAATGTTTTTTTGTTTTTTTAACTGCGTGAGTAGGGTCTTGAACTCGAAACCCCTTGGCTCTGATACTATGAAAGATTGCAGCTCTAGCCAATTCAACCAAAAGTTCCAACTAAGAGAGAGGGTCGGCCTCTAACACTCCCCCAAACGTTTATGCTCCTTTTTATGGAGCCACTTAGACATGGGCAGCGGGAACATGGCCGGGCAGGCCGCAATATACTATTTTATTGCTTCTTTTGGGTATTGAACTCTCACACTCTAGTTTCAAGTTGTATGTACATAACCAATTCACACATAAGTTCGAACTTAGAGAGAGGGTCGGCCATTACACTCTAACACTGCCCACTCATGTTTATGCTCCTTTTTAGAGTCCCTTGACGTGCACAACGAGAACAGGGGCATGCCACAATATATTTTTTATAGATTTTCTTGGGTGTCGAACCCTCAACCTCGGTTTCAAGTTGTATGCATCTAACCAATTCACCCAAAAGACCGATCTAATGGAAGGGACTAGCCAATTATATTCAACACTTCCCATCTCATCTAGGCTGGTGGGTCTTTTCTTAGATAGCCGACTCGCCGCCTCCCCTTTGCCACAAAAAACACCGGCGTCGAGGAAGGACGCCACCATACACCACCGACCTGCTCACCATTCCCACCCGGAAGGAGCTTACGCTGGGTAGAGAGCTCGGGAGTGGTAGGGTTTGTCGCCCCTGTAATCGCTTGGGGGGTGCGTTCAGGTTGCCGCAACAATTTGTCCTGGGTTTTGCAATCTTTTGCTTTTGCCCACCTGACTGCAAGGTATGCACATAGGGATGAAAATGGAGCGAATACGAACGAAACTGAGTGGTGCCCCATTTGTTTTCATATTTTTTACTGAAGCAAAAAACGAATACAGAAACCCCGGAAACAAGAACGGAAGCAGATATTGTGCGAAACAGATGTAGACCGAATATGGTGCGAACACGGAGTATTGAAGATATTGGTCAGGACCAGGAGAACCCTTGAATCGTGCAAAAGAATCTTAAGAATTCAAACAAGCCAGCAAATTTGTTCCCTAGTTACACCATGATCCTCGATTTTCTTTGGAACATGGGGAGGTTAAACCTTGGAAGCGTCTCTGCATGAAGGGATTACATGCATGGTCGTCAATTTTGGAAAGAGCCTCTTTGGAAGTTTGGCATGACAAGGTCGTGTGATTGGCATGTGGGATTGGCATAGACATCAAGTCCATATTAGCCGGAAACAGACAGTTTCACCGAAAAACGTTGTTCCATTTTTGTTTCTGTTTTCGACAAAAAAAATGTTATGTTTTTGTTTCCGTTTTATAAAATTCCGTTTCCTTCCATATTTATTTTCCATTTCCATTTTTCCGCGGTCGCTCCACTTTCATCCCCATGCACATACGACATGGGCTAGCTTCAATTCATCACACGCACGGGCCGGCGCGCAGGTAATTAAAACTTGTGAGAGTTCCTTAATTCCTTCTGCTTCTTCTTCTTCATTCATATCACGTACAGATGGTGTTGCGATCGATCATTCGCGTCTAGCTAGTCAGCAGCTTCAGGTATGTGATGTGGATCAGTTCTCTACCGTAGCTGGAACGCTTAGGATTCGACCGCGCGTGGATCAGTGTAGTACGTACAGGAATCGGCCGGATACGGCGGCGGGGCACGTACACGCTCAGCTCATCAGACGTGAGAGCAGGGCAGGGACCCCTACCTGGCCGGCCAGGCCTGCGTGCGCCTACGTGCGCGTCCGAACAAATTTTTATTCACCGGGCGCGCAGGCAGTGCAGCGTAGTAGATACTCAGGTCTGAGCGACTGGCCGTGCAGTAAATCTACCATCTATCCACGCACGGATCACGGCACGTCCCCAGTTATCGCCGGCAATCATTCGCCCGCCGCTACCTCCGTCCGTTCTTGCCGCCGGCCGCCGCGCAGTCACTCACGCATGCACCACATCATCCTTTCCACGTCCAGGGGTATACTATGTAGGCGCAGTGCTGCCTCGTGCGTGCGTGCGTGCGATGTCTGACCGCACGGAAGTCATGTCGTGGTAACTGTGTTTTGAGATCCGTTTGAAAATGTGGCGACTGAATTATGCTCGTCCTAAAAACGCGCTCGGCGGCTCGCGCGGGCCGCTCCAGCGCCGGCACCTACCCTAGACAAAAGAGCACCCCCGATCTACTCTCTCCGGCGCCGACAAAGGCGACGGGTAGGGGTCAGCGCGGCCTGACGGGTTCCCTCGCGCGGGGGAGATGTCCCCGGGGTGGCGCGGTTGGAGTGGGTGCGTGAAGTCGGAGGGAGTCGCCGGAGCACGGAGGGGAGGCACAGAGAGTGGTGCTGCTTGGCGGAGGTTGCAGCAGAAGAGGGAGCGAGGTGGCTCGTCGAAGCGAGTTGGGACGAAAGGTGGGCCCAAGATGTTGGCGGCGGCCATGGAGTGCGCCGAGGGAGGAGTTCCCTAGCGCAGCCGGCTTGTTGCATGGCGGGCGCACGACGGTGCCTTCTGGTGGTGACAGCAACCATGGGCGGGCACAGGCTTTTAACAATGGGTATTCAAAAATAAAAGAAAACGTACTACAAAAGAGTTAGCAGTAGCATTCGATCACATGACCAACTGTGAAGCATACAACTGTTATAACCAGCCAAACCTCCACATCCTTGTGTCCAGAGAAGGATATGTTTCTACAAAAAAAATAAACCATCGCTAATGGCTATTTCATATAATTTGAATTTTTTTCAAAATTTTGGGTATTCACCTGCATACCCATGAATACACATGTGCCCGCCCATGACAGCAACGGAGCGGGAGGCGAAGGCGCGGGGGGCGATATGTATTCCTCTTGGGCCCAATCTGGGTCCTTCTTGGGACTATTATGGGCTCCAGCGGCCGGGTGCGGTCCACAGCGGATTTCCAGGAGTGGCCGACGGAGTGGTGTGAGCAGTCTGGCTCGTGCAGCTGGTGGTCTGAGGCTATGTCCTTCCCGTCGAAGCTGGAGGAAGGAGATAGGGGAGGAGCGCATCCTCTCGGCCGTGCTTGGTGCTGGTGGTCCGCGAGGTTGTGGCTTTGATGGCGAGGAGCTGCGGCGGCGGTGTGATCGACAAGATCAGCTCTGGCCGAATTTGGTGGGCAACGTGGGTGGTATGTGGCTATACGAATGAAAGTCTAGCCCGCTTTGTCAGTGCCGGCGGCGGTGCCTGCGCCCTTGGGCGTTGTTCCCCTCCTTGCAGGTGTCACTAAGGTATGCTAGCGCTTCCCCACTTTCACTTTGGTTTGTTGATGTCTCCGGGCGAAAGCCTAGGTTCAATTGGATCAGCGCATCGATGGAATTTCGATGTTGTTTCTCCGGTTGGAGCTTTGCGTTTGGAGATACGGCTTGCGATGTCTTGTTGCGATCCTCCGGTGCTTGTCGTTTATCATGGTGGTTCGTCTGTGGCACTATGCACGATGTCTTTGGTGAGTCCAAGCTGACACATTTCATGGGATCGACCAAGTTCCGCCATCTTCTATTTTGATGGTGCGTTGATGAGGAGAGTTCAGATGGGGTTGTGGTATTCACAGGTCACCGGCGTAGAGCGAGACATGGGTTGTTTGTTCCTCTTAAGATATGCTTTTTTGTGTCGGGGTTGTAATTTCAGGGGTGGCCGTCTTCGGACTAGTCCGGAATAGAATTCGTACTGCACTCGTTGTTCGCATCAAGGTTAGTCGTCTTGTAATGGCATTCTGCCTTCTATTAAGATGAAGGCGTACTCTAAAAAAAATTATGTTCGTACAAAAAAAAAGGTGGCGACTAATCCATCCCCGACTTGGTGCAAACAAGAAGAAAGTTCAATATAATTATCTAGTCTTTTTGGGTAGAATGATCTTTTGGTTTAAATTAGAGCATGCAATTTATCATGGCATTAGACCTACCAAGTTCTGGATTTAAATCATGTCCAATACTTTTGGCCTTTCTAAAAAATCCAACAATACACGTCTAAAACTCCGTGCGACTAAAAAAATATACACCAATTGTCTGGCCTCTTCCAACAGATCGCAAAGTACAGTGAAAATGGGTGCTTGCGTACCCACTCTTTATTTCTAATACTTTTACTGTTCTGAATTATATGGGTGTCTGCTTTGGTTGAATTTCGGTATTTAGACACGTTTTAGCATTTTGATCCGTGGAAAGTGTCTTTGGCACATGAGCACCAGTGCACCTAGTTTCTAAAAATCTTATTTTTGAATTTTTTAAAAAATTGATATTAAATACCCACATACATATAAAGATTCTGAAGATACAGTATGAATTTTGGAGAAAATTATGTCGTATTTCGAGCTATAAAAAAATCTGACAAATATCTACCCCTATACGTAGCCATAAATTTGTTTTTTTCCATGTGCTCAAAATATAATGCAATTTCTGATGAAACTTTGCACGTGTATTCAGAACATATGTTCACGGAATAAATATGACAATTTTTTGAAACGTAGATATACATTTTTTTAATATTTTAAAAACCAGAAGTATTGTTGCTCATGTGCATCAAATCTGCTTTCACTCGCTCGTTTCGAAATGGCTGACGTAACTTGGAACGAATCTCTCCAAGGAAGTACTACGATGCAGTCAGCGAGCAGAGCCAGCCAGCCAGGGGAGCAGGCGCAGCAGCATCATGCGTGGCCCAGACCCATCAGCGTACGGGCCCAATCTCGCGCTAGCCCCCTGGCCCGGGCGAAGAGGAACAATTAACTGACAGGCCCACAACAGACGCTGGGCCCACTCGTACGCGCGTACATTCAACGCCCAGGGCCGCAGCCGGATCGTCGGGCCCAGCAGGGGGCCCAGCAGCGGTTAATGGTGGGCCGGGCGTCCCCACTGCACTCCCTAGTCGACGTACGAAACTGTTTCTGTACGCCACCCCACGGCCTGCCCCGCGCTATCGTCCAGCTTCCCGCGCGCCTTCATGAGCGTGACTATTTTCAGTTTTGTTTCTTTTACTACCTCCCAATCGTCGCCCATGATCATCATTCAATCCAATAAAAAAAATGATGCAGATGCAGAAGCAGCAGCACGCTGACACGGTCCGGCCTGCACGTGACGAAAGCCACGCGTGCCGGTCTTCATCTTGACACTCCATATGCCGTGCTCGTTTAAGTTATACTATAACATTGTTTTTGGGTCGTACTCATTAAATTGGAGAAGGTCTCATCTTAGAACTGGTCAAAACCATGTTTTCTGGTTTTCCCTTGAACCGCCAACCCTCGTGCCTACGGTTCTACTTCTACTATCCATCTCTCTTCTCTTGGTTCCGCTCTAAGAGAAACCTCCTGTTGTTTAGGTTATTGAGAGTTTGGGACCAATGGTGATGGCGCTTTCGGTTGTGGTTGCCCTCACTTTAAAGCATTGTTTTAGGGTTGGCTTCGGGCTAACGATCTATAGCCCTGGGGCTTGTTCATGTGGATACCGCCAACTTATCTTGGTTGTGTGGGGGACTGGGGGTACCCCCTAATCACGTGGTGCGATGTTCGTGTGGCAATGAAAATGGTAGAAAATATCTCTCCTTCGTTGAATTATCTTCTTACTGCCGTGTCTTGGTCGAATATCGTGCCTTCGTTAGCGAATTTGTGGGGTCGGTTGTGCTCACATGAGAATCTTTCGTCGGGATATTAAGGTGAGGCCGCGGTTGCGGGATCGTGATTCCAGAGGTGGTGAGACATCGTGGGCAACCTCAATGGTTGTTGTGGTGTGCTTTATGTGTGTGCCAGCATGGCCATGTCGGTTGTGGTGTATAGGCACTGCCCGATCTAGGATCTATGATTTTTCTTAAGTGGGGGCATAATGGCCCCCGCCCAAACCAACACACACACGTCGTGAAATCAACTTCTGTTGAGGAGGACTTTTACTATACCCTTACATATATGATAGTATATATTTCATATAATCTAAAAAAAAATAGGTGTGAGTCCCTTATACTCTAATACAAGGTTCGGGAGTACAACCACCAAATTCTAAGGAGTACAAATATTTAAGGGGTATAAAACCATAAGCATGGCCCGGAAGGGAGAAAACCACCGTCTTGAATTCCTCCTCGAAAAAATATCCTCATCCAAGGGAGGGGGGAGGGAGGTTGACTTGGCAACACTTTTCTAAGTTATACTAAAACAAAAAAAGGTAAAGCTTGTGCACAGTTCAAAATATCACTCTCTCTCCTTCATTGACAATCACTATATAGGGTTAGGTACGTTTGCCATGCATCGCGGTTATTCACATGTAGGAGCAAACGAAATAGATTATGTATAACGAGTAGTTGCTGTCGTCGTTTGGTCGGTCGTTTTTTAGGTTAGAGATCTGCATTGCAACTGCAGAGCTTAGCTAGCTAGATCTGATGGCTGATGGACCATGGATGCATTATCGATCGTGTGTGACCGAGTCCGGCCGGCCGGCCAGCTGCGAGCACGCCGCCGGTGGGCCAGTCAGCAGCCTTGTGTTGGATCAATCATGGATGCAGCTGACGGATCGACCTAGCTATGAGTTGCTCGTCGATTGGAGTGCAGTTCCCGTCGATCGATCGGTTTGAATCATCAATCAGCAATCAATCAACCGGTCGTTAGCATCATGCAGAAGCAGGGGCCAACGCGACATGTTTTGGTCTCTACCAGCAGCGAGCACCTGCAACCCCGGACAGTGTATTATTGGATAGCCTGCAAGTACGCAGGCCCATGCATGTAGCCTACCTGTCGCTGTAAAAGAAATACAGTACTACTTACTTGCTTGTGATCGTGTGTACGTTTACTAATGCATCGTCTTCCTCCATCACTCTCTTCTGACAGATCCGATTAATCAACTTAATCGTGGGGGTATAACTGAAAGCTCGATCGGGATGAAAGTTTGGCTAAAGTACTGGATAAGATGATTCTCATCCGTGATCATTATGTCCTTGTAGCGATGCAGCTTCTTTCTTTCCCTCTACTCTTTCAACTGGAAAGTTTCATGGTAATGTTGGATCTCAATGCTTTAATTGTTGGCCCATGGGTTATATTCCAACTTTTTATCAAATTAAGCTATACTTTTCTTCTGTGGATGTAGCTGGATGCCTGGATCTTACCAACAAAAACCTTATCCGAATATAAAACCTTGCAGCTTTACAGGGATTATTATCGTGATGTGTTTGCTGGCTTTGCTGCCTAGCCAAATGATATCGGTGGCGCTAAATATCACTTTGCCGACTTCTTCAAAAAAAAAAAATTAAGCGTTTAGGATGAATGTTGTTGTAGTGCTAGCAACGTGCTAAAAATTAACAAAGTACCTTCAAACTGACCAGCAGGGGTAGCCAATAGTCCCTTTTAGGAGTACTGCACATTTACACAACGATGTGCAAATGGTAGCAATAGCAAACTGTGCAACAATAAGCTTTAGAAGGTTCGAAAGAGAGCTCATTCTTGGCCACGAGATCCAGAACCAAAGGCACTGCGGTCTGTAAAGGTGTAGAGAGAATATCAAGTGCTGGTCCAAGGAGTTGGATCTGTTTTTGGTGCAGCAGGATGGCCATTTCAAAAGCAGATTCCTACTTAGCGGGACGTGAGAAAAAAGAAGAAGCGAAAGAGAGTGAAAAGAGGCACTTCTTTGAAATAGGATAGGTTGGCAATGTCATCTTCTTCATGTTATCATCTTATCATAAAACCAATTGGAATAACTATGATATCATATTTCTTCAAAATCTAAATCCCATTCCGACTATATAAGGGCTCTAGAAAATGATTAAACATGCAACTTATCCTATCAATTAGGTCTTTTAATTCTTTTTAGATGGTTGATCCACATGTCGACCTTAAGTGATCCTTGATATGTAATAGGTTGTACTTTCGTGACTTGGAGACTATCTTCTAAATTAATTATTAAATGTTGTATGCGTCTTTTCAATGTAGAGGTCGGGGCTCTATACCATTTCTAAGAAAAAACCTATCAGTTAGTTTTGCTTACTTGCCATCGCACCAGGTTTCTATCACAAAACGCGGCCCATATTCTTAGTTTTGCCGCTAATGTTATTCTTGAAATGCTTAAGTTCAACCGGCCACAGTCCTCTCTCCATCGCACGCTTGCTTTACACTATCGTGTCCGTCGAGTCCTTCCTCAAACCATGCACACCACATGGACCTTGCCCCTCTCTCGTTGTTGTTGCTCACTGGGCCAGCTGCTCCCCTCCCGGAGCTCCTCCGCTCACCGACTCGTGCTCCATCGCGTGCAGCCCGCTGGAGCTTCACTTCCCCCGCTCACGGTTCCGGATCCTCCCAAGAGATCCTCTACTCACTTGCCACTAGTGATCTCCACGTCGGCCACTGCAACTGTAGCTCCTTCGCGCTAGAACCGATGTTGAACAGATCAGCCCCAACCTCCTAGGTCCGCAACTCACGACGGCCGACGCGCACACCATAGCATAGCTCTCCATGGAGGCCATCAGGGGCAATGTGTCCACACGTCATTGGACTTGTAAAAGATTGTCACCCCAAAAGTAGATTAGTCAATGGTTCACTCGATCTAACTTCGGCGTAGTGGATTTTTGGTCGGTGACCTCAAATCGACGCCATCAGTAAGTCCATGGTCAACAGCGAAGGTTAGTTTTGGGGGATTTGTCGATGTCACGTATGATGGTGTGATTTGCAACATATCTTTTTTTGTGTATTCAAGGGTAAAATGTACAATGATTCTGGACGTGTGCTACAAAGAGTTTTTTCGATGTGGCAAACATATTTCAATAATGTTGGATTCGCTAGGCATATATGTTGGATGTGTTGATTTATTTTATAGCATAGGTGACACACTTCACTGATGTTTTTTTGTCACACACAAGGGATTTGTTGTGTACAATGTTGTTTTCGCTACATATATTGGTGTGCTCAAAATGTTGCAACATTTTTTACTACACTTGCAAGATTCTACAGATTCAGGAAAATAAATATAGCAAAATGATGCTTGTATTTCTGAAAAATGTTATATACACATAAAAATGTTACGTCTTGAGCCGCAAAAAAAAAGTTACGTCTTGACTTTTTTTTTTAATTGTAAGGCATGTGAGAGGGACAGTCAGACCGGCAGATATTTTTTCTTCGGAATTTCTGGTTTTCAGGTTTTGCCGGCAATGTTTTACAAGACTCTGAGGCCTTAGTTCTGTCTTTGAGGGCCTTGCAGGCCTTACTGGCCCGTCAAATCACGAGGGACTGCAACTAGAAGTTCGAAGGGCCAACCTTGGACACATGTTATTTTGGGGCTCATTGTCCTATCGGGCTGGGCTTACCCAAACTTGCAGCTTCTTTCAGTTACTGGCTCAGCTATAGCACGGCCAACATGATTGATTTTTTCATGATTATTTGAAAGTTCGAAATGCCTACGGGTTGATACTAGATACTGCGTGCAATTTTCCAAGAGATAATGAGTTAATTTCTGACTGAAAAATATTTGAAACCAAACAACATCTGAAGCCAAACTGCCGAAGCCATTACAAATGTATGTTTCTAGCCTATGCTGACAGTCTCAAGCTGAGAGAATCGGCTACTCCGATGATCCCACATGCCACAACCTGCATGATGATCAGATAAAGAATGCAGAGTTCAGAAACGTAGTTGGAGTTACAAAAGGAAGCTTGCAGTGTCATATGAACTTGTGAAGAATGCTGCTTACCTCGTCGCATTGGCTCGATCAGCTGGACGCGCAGGCCGGCTTGCGAGGGGGAAGCTGGTGATGGGGCGTCCTCTGCACGCAAAGAACAGAGAAGATGGAATTCTTGCTTACACCACAGTCCAGCTCCGAATGATAGATAACTTGTAGTGCAGTGTATTGCAGTGCAGTTGAGCTGAACAGAATCTATCACTGTCCTTTTTGTGACTTACCTTTAGCTTTGGCTTCAAGGACTCGATTGCTGTGGCCTGTGCACTGTTGCTTGCAGCATGCTGAAGCGAAAGAAAACACAGGATTCAGATAAGGAATTCTGTTGCTTGTAGAATGTCTAACTTGTCAAAGCAGTAGGTGATATTCAGTTTTTGCATTGCATGTACCTTGCCAAGGACCCAGTCTGCGGAGTCGAAATAGGCGCGCTCATGGTCCTGAAGTAGTACAATGCAAGCAAAATAGTTTAGATCCTAATTCAGAATATATTTCTTCAGCGCTTCAGACTCTATTTTAGTTTCAGAAAATAGTTGCATACTAGCATCAGCTGCTGCTAACGCTACCGTGATACAATATTTTTGGATGGAAACTGTGTCTAGGAGGAACTAGACACTTTTTGATATAGTAGAAGCGGGACTTGGCGTGACAATTCCGAAATTCGTCCTTGACAGAAATCGAACTCCGGTCATTAGGGTGCACCACTGCGACCCCAACCACTAGGCTAATCCCACGTCGTCGTGATACAATATTTTTATTCCCTATGGAGCGAATGCCATGAATAAATCCATGATGATAGAGTGTGTTACAAGTCAAGCTAATTCATGACTGTCTGTGGAGTCGGTACCTTTGAAATCAGAGGCTTCTTAGGTGCAATTCCTCCGAACTTGTTCTCAGTGACCGTCTGCAATTCAACAAAAACAGAGATTTCAGTGAACTGAAAAACGGCACGTCATATGTGCAGTATACTGGCTCAAACATCAGAATACAACCAAAGTTTGGTGTGTACTCTTTCTCTCCAGAACGCTGAATAAGCATGAGAGAAAGATAACGTGTGAGAACAATCAAGGAATCAGCACCAAGAACCAAGCATTTTCACTTAAAGAAAAAGCTCTGCAGACATCATTAGTAATTGCAGGGTGCCAACAATGCACGATTTCATATTTGGAGAGCACTAGAAGTATCTGAGCCACGCCAGGTTGATAGATAGTGACCCCACAACAAAGCCGCCCTGACATGGACATAATTCCAGAAACTATTCCGCTAAATCTACTCGAAAGGTTGGAGCTTGGACTGCAATGTTCACCTTTTTCTTCAGTGCAAGAGATTCTTCAGAACAAAACAAAACAAAACAAAAAAACGTGTAAAGTTGACGCAGTGATTATATGGTTGATATGTACTACTGTTTTGCCCATTGACACGCATGAATTGACTGGTTTTGTTGTCTACCTGTTGGGGATAAGCAGAAGAATAACTTTACATTGACTGGCTGGGGTGCGATTCGAATAAGGTGGCTCCGATTTCCCATCTAAATAAAAGTGTTCTCTGTCGAACTACTAACAAAATTGAACAGAACTATACGGGTGTACTTGGATGTCCCAGCAGAGTTCAGGCATGAATCGAGAAACATCACCTACCGTCCCTACAATCTTCAGATAACCGATCCTCTACAATCGACATTACAGCGACAAACAAAGCTGAAGAGAACATCAATCAACAATAACTACAGAAGGATACTTGCGAGCAGTTCAAGGAAAATTTCCCCTAGAAATTGGTGGGTTTCCCAGATGAGATTGGCGTCTCATCGGAAATCGTTTCAGAAACGGGGGATGGATTCTATAAAACGAGATGGCGTGAAAGTACCTGTTGTTCCACGGGCGAGGCGGATGAGTTGCCGTTGCAGCCTGTCATCTGATCGATCGATCCTCTCCCTGACGAACACAAAACAAAGAAGAGGAAGAAGAAGAAGAAGAAGCAAGTTTCAGACCCCGGAACAGACGAAAACTTGAGGCTATTTAAACATGTGGGTGCAGAGATTTGGAGTTAGGTGAGGGACAACCTCGGCACTGTGTGGAGACGAGGCACGGCCGGGAGGGAAGAGACGATCGAACAGCAGATGTGGGATGAGGAGAAACGTGTGAATCGACGTGATTCTATATATAGGGAGGGGGGAGCAGAGAAATATATCATGCTCGTGGATGTAGGGAAAGAAGGAAAAAAGGCAAGAAAAAGGTGGCATGCAATAAATTCAGTCAAGCGTTTCAGATTTGGGAAATTTCAGGCCATGAAAAGATGGTACTCATTTATGAATTTCCTTTGGCGATACTATGTAGAGTTAAGAGTTATAATTAGTAAGTATGGAAAATGATTATTCGCTTTCCAATTGCGATGGCAAGATGCACGTGACGAGCACGCGTACGTTCCAACCGTGCAATGCGTAAAGCAAGAACCTGATGTTGCGAGATATGCACGGAAGGTACGTGCAAGAAGAGCAGGTGCGAGCGAAACTAGCGGTTCAGGTTGGGAACCCATGACAAGAACGAGTTCAGAAATATTCAGAACACTTATGAGTTTTGTAATCAGTAATAGTTCTTGAATTCGACGATTTCTCTTCGTCTATTTTATTTTCACTCGAATTCCTAATTGTTTGAATTGTATAATTTGATTGTAATTCAATTCACGACGATCATAAGTAGAAAATTCATATTCTTCAGTCATTGATAAAAAGCTTGTCGAGAATGCACATACAAACAACAACGACTATTTCTGCAAAATGAGCAAAGACGGATGACTTGTCGGAAAGAAATCAAAGACGAGCGAACCTTAGCCCCACATGTCATTCACGCAGACGGCCATATTCCTTAGGTTGGAGATCTTTTGGGGGTTACTTGTAGCAGTAGGCTGACTATTTTCATGTGGTCTTGCTTATTCGTTGCCTCGTCTCTCTCCATCGGATTTCTCCTCCTCGTGGATGATTTATCGACCTAGCTTAATTGGAAAATTATGGTTTTAGAAAGATAGTATCGGAAGTTCACTTTGATCTCATGTGCATATGCTCTTTTTATACAAAATGTACATTTATAAATGGGAACAAATATCTTAAAAAAGATTCCGTAATTTTTGTACATATCCTAGGTGCATATCGATATTCTGTATGCGCACATAAAGTATCGCCAAAAAATCGACAACTTTTCTATACTCCATTTAGAAAGACAAATAAATATATGTTGCAAACACTTATTTTCTTACCAAATTTTGTTTTCTTTGCATGGATCACACAAAAAGTCGTTTTTCCGTGAAACGACTTGGTGCACTCAAAGGTTGTGAAGATGTCCACGCGACATTTTTTTTTAAAAAAATTGACATTTCAAAATCCATTTAGTATAGTTAAGAGACGATTAACATATTTCCAATTGCGAGGCATAGTACTGTGGGAATATGCTCTTCCGTTTCTGTCGCACCAGGCCATGGCGATTGAGTGGTTTGCTTGCAAGGTGAGATCATCGGTACCTGCACAAGACTCCTAATTTGGAGCACTACCTGTTATTTATACATGCAGGCTAGCTGCATTTTTATTTGTACTAACCTGCAGGCACACATGAATACGCACGTACAGTACGTTCCAACCATGCATTCGTCAAACAAAAGAGCACGATGTTGCACGTGAGTACGACTGTACAAGTATGTATACTTGTAAGAACCTGCCGGTAGCTATCTGAACACCACAAAATACACATATAAAACGACGAACTATGATTTCGTAGTGTTTGAAACATTGTATGACAGACACTCGGACAGTAGACAGACACAAAGGCCGAACGACTGGTAAATCGCCAACATGCCGTGACAAAGGCGAGTGGAGCCTGGCCCCGCATGTCATTCTCACAGTCGGCCATATTCCTTTCTTGAGGATCCCAACAGGAGTCTGCTGTTTGTTTCCTTGTGGTCTCTTATTCTTTGCCTGACATAGCCATCGACTGTCCTAGATGCCTTGCCTGCCTCTCTCTATCAAGATTCTCCTCCCTATGTCATCGTGGCCGACTTGTCGACCTAGCACAATTGGCATCTCTGACGTCAATTCTTTCCTTTGTGTCCTCTCTTTGCATTTCAAATGTTCTTCCCTATCTTCGGATTATGTGATCTCGTTTGTGTTGAGTTGGCTTCAAATTTAATCTATCCGAGTACCCATTGGCCTGATTGCAAAAATGAAGTGGCACAAGGTTTTCGACGGTAATCTATCCGAGTTTCGGTCTCCCCGCGGGCATCTAACGTTTTGCCTTCTTAGGCAACCATTTTCTTTCACAAAATCATTTTCTTTCATTCCCCACTACCCCACATGCATTGTGGCAGTCATGGCTGTCGACATAGGATCGAGGGGAGGGCGTCTAGGACAGTCAATCGACCCCGGGCGTGGCCGAGGCCGAGGTCGCCGTGGTAGGTGTGGGGGGAGAGGCCAGAGTCAAGCACCACCGTCCCCATCGCCACAACGGTTGGAGGCGGTTCGCCAGTGCACACATCATTGAAGTCGGGCACTTCGTCGTCTTCAAGTACGATGGCCACGGCATGCTCACCGTAAAGGTCTTCGGCGAGACCATGTGTCGCCGCCACTACCACTCCAACGAGGATGACTAGGCGAGGGCAAGAGGAAGACTAGGGTCTTCTACTATGGTCTTATTGATTTCTTCAAGCAATTTGTCTCTAAATATCTATGCAATCTATTTTCTTCAAGCAAATTGACTCCCCTATTCGGACAACAGTGGACCGAATGGGGCAAGCTAATGGACGCACTGGCCTGATGGGCCAAACCGCAGCCCAAATTCTATTCGCGGTGCGACCCAAGCAGATGGAAAGCATACCATTTGGGCCGTTGTTTTAGGCCGCCCCGTTGGAGATGCCCTAACGGTACCCAGGCTCGTGTTGCACTCCGCAACATGTGTGTGTGTGTGTGTACATCGCCCTCGCGCTCCATCGAATGGGCTAGTCCATTACGATGAGTAGGTCCGCTAATTACCTCGCCTGTGTAACTCTAGTCATGTCCGGTTATTTTAAAATATTGAAATCTAAAAGGTTCAAATCTTAAGAAAATCAAAATCGAAAAAATCTTATTTTGAAAATTTTGGGAAAAACCCATCCACACCCAAAAAAACTGGTGAAAAAACTGAAACCCCCAAAAAAAACCCCAAAGAAACATGAAAAAAAAAACCCGCAGGAAAACCGGCATAATCTGCCGCTAACGGGCCGGCACATGACGTACTTCCACGTGGGCACGCAGTAGACGCGCACGCCCAAATCGGCCTAGCCCGCCTTCGTGATGGGCCGCCAAACTCCGTCACCAAATCGGCCTAGCCCATCTACTACTTCTCATCAAGGCAACGTCGGCGGCCCAAGGACTGAAGAGAGCCGTTTTGACCTGACCGTGCTGAAAACGAAAAAATTATTCCCAAATTCCCGCAGCGAGCGGGAAAATATTTAAGCCCCCAGTCCCCAGCGCCGCTGCCTGCTCCTCGCGAAATCCCCATTTCGAAATTCCAAATCCAACTCCGGAGAGAGCGAGCGCACGGGAGGCCGCTGCCTGCACAGATCAGGCGAGCTGCTCCGGCCGCCGCCGCCGATCCGGCCCCAAGCCACGCTGCGCGCGGATCGACTCGCCCCGAACCCCAGCCTCTCTCCCCACCTCGCCTCGGCCGGATTCGGCTGGCGGTGGGGGAGCTCCGATTCGCGCCGCTCCAATCCGTCCCCAGTCCACGGTGAGTTCGATTCCGCCGCTCCTCTGGGCGTGCCGCTCGAATTCGGGGGCGTCTCTGACCGTGGTGTTGGTTGGGGCTAGGGTTTTGTGGCGCTAGCAGCAGATGGGGGTGGAGGACTACCACGTGGTGGAGCTCGTCGGGGAGGGGTCCTTCGGGAAGGTCTACAAGGGGAGGCGCAAGTACTCTAGACAGGTTCGCGTCAAACCCCTCATCTCTACTGCTTTCCGGAAGGAGCGAACGATTTGTGAGATTTTTTTTTCTGCATATGAAGTTGGTTTAATCCGTTGTCCTGTCTGAATTTGGTTCAGACGGTTGCCATGAAGTTTATTCTTAAGCATGGGAAGAGCGACAAGGACATCCACAACCTAAGGCAGGAGATCGAGGTAACTGCTGCTATAACCATCTCTGTTTCAGTCAGTGGGACAGTCATGAGAAGTGTGTCATGTATGGAACGAGTGATAAACATATAGCCAGAAATTTACAACAGTTCCCATGTAGGAGTAGCTGCATTTGCTATCTCATAACATGGCGTTTATTATCTCAGTTCACCATCTCAATGTTTGCTCTCGTCAAAATTTCTGTGTGTAGATTCTGAGGAAACTCAAACACGAGAATATAATTGAGATGATCGATGCTTTCGAAACCCCTCAGGAGTTTTGTGTCGTCACAGAGTTTGCACAGGTACACTGCCAGATCTTTCTTACCACAGCGTGCTTTCTCACCAATGATTGGTTTGGTTTCATTGTACTGGGGTTGGCCAAACTTCAGTTTTAATGTGGGGGTAATGGCTGTTTCAGGGAGAGCTCTTTGAGGTGCTCGAGGATGATAAATGCCTTCCAGAAGAACAAGTTCAAGCAATTTCTAAGCAGCTGGTATGGACCTGACCTTGTTTTTCTCCTTACGAACCATGCCAGTCTAGAACTTATTGCCTTCATGGTTTGACCGTGTGCCCTCATTTCAGGTAAAAGCATTGTATTACTTGCACTCCAATCGTATTATCCATCGGGATATGAAACCTCAGAACATCCTTATTGGAAAAGGATCTATCGTGAAGGTATATTCTATGCTGTATATGGTACTAGTTTTAGATCATCACAAGAAGTCTTTGGAATTTTCTTGCATTCACATGCTTCAGAATTTGAAGAAATTATGTACATTTTAGACGCTCCATGCTGGTGGCTAGCCATGACTTTCCATAATACTGAAAAGAAGTATTCATCTCAGTAGCCACAATCCTTGTGTGAAAGATCTAATTGATGAGATGGTAGAAATTTAATTACAGTTATTTATGGCATTTTCTATTTTGTTTAAATGTTCTGGTGTAAGAATTAATGATCGATTACAGTATTATGATTGGAGTTTCGATTGAGTTTTTTCATGCTGTATTCACAGCTTTGTGATTTTGGGTTTGCTCGTGCCATGTCGGCCAATACTGTTGTGCTACGTTCTATAAAAGGTACCTTCCATCTTTGCTTGCTAGCTTATTTTCTTACAAAATCATTTCCTTCCTGTATGCATCTGTTGGTATGTTTCCTCCATTACTGAACAGAAACTATCACTGATCTTGTAAATTCATTAGTGTAGACTTGTATTGGCCATTGGGCATGATCATTAAGATGTTGGTTTTCTAACATAAAATGTCTGCTTGTGTTAGTTAGCGAGCATAATTTATATGGAGCTATAATTAGATTTTGGAGTTGACTTAATACTTCCTACTTTCGAGAACTGCCACCATTATTTAAGAAAGCATGACTGCATCTAGTTGATCATCTCATTGGTTCTTTTTTAGCTTATTGTGGCATTTGGTACCCATGGTAATACTAACATGGACGTTTTCCTAGTATTTCGTGACAATTATGAGACCCTTTTGCCAGTCGTCCATTTCACTAAGCATGCTTCTCTTACCCAGGAACACCATTATATATGGCTCCAGAACTTGTGAGGGAACAACCGTATAACCACACAGCAGATTTATGGTCCCTTGGGGTCATCTTGTACGTAAACTCTTCTTCTTTGCTTCCTGTTATATGATGTTACTTTACAAATAGTCTCTTGTGTACTCTATTCTGCAGTCGTGTTTCTTTTTGTGTGTCCTGTACACCATAATATCATTCCACCAATGCCTGAGCTAGAGAATCTTTGTAATGAAAGTTATATTGCCAACATGGTTAGAGTCTTAGAGATAAGTGAAAA
The DNA here is from genome assembly GCA_030979885.1 of Lolium multiflorum. Classification (NCBI taxonomy): domain Eukaryota; kingdom Viridiplantae; phylum Streptophyta; class Magnoliopsida; order Poales; family Poaceae; genus Lolium; species Lolium multiflorum. The sequence continues at coordinate 20,641,159 of CM061748.1, forward strand.
AAGTGTTAATCCAAACATGCTCTAACGCAAGCATTGTTTGAAGTAAGAGCGAGAGCAACAATCGATCTGTTTTATTTCACCTTAATATCAGATACCATGCCAGTTTGATGCATACACATTTTTCCAGATGATATAACCTTTTGTTTCTAAATTCCGAACAATGCTGGCTATGTAACTCCATCCTCATTTTTATTTACTTTACTTTGTCCAGTTGAGCACACAATTTAATCATGAAGAGCTCGTCTGTTTTTTATGTTTAATTATGGATTTCTGTAGCAAGTGCATGGTTCTAATCTTTCTATAAAGCATATTTTTGTTATAACCTAACTTGCTCGCTTTGAGGTACTTTGTACTGTAGTTCACAGTTATACTTGGTTTCTACTTTGTGTCTGATAATTCTATCAGTTTACCTACTTTCAACAAGCTAGCCTTTGTTTCGATGGCCAGGTATGAACTATTTGTTGGTCAGCCCCCCTTTTATACAAATTCAGTCTATGCACTTATACGACACATTGTCAAGGTTGGTCTGTTTACTGCTTGTTTCCAAATATTTGCTCTTTGAATTTTGCTGTTAATTTTTCTTTTTTATCATATGCTCTCTCTGTGTCATGGCAGGATCCTGTGAAATATCCAGATAATATGAGTGCAAACTTTAAGAGCTTCTTGAAGGGTTTACTTAACAAGGTCCTAACTGATTTTGCCCCCACTATGCACAGTTATTGAATTTATTGATTCCTCCTTTTCTTCGCTAATGCTTTATATGGTGTTGAACTGTTAACAGTTGCCTCAAAGTAGACTAACTTGGCCAGCTTTGTTGGAGCACCCGTTTGTCAAAGATGAATCAGTTGAATTAGTAGGTGCAAGTGCCTTGAATTATTTCTTCCAAAAAATGGATTCTCGAAATAAGAAACCATATGTTTGTATACCACATATATCATGAAGCTAATGATTTTTTCGTCAATTTTTTAGGACACCCAATCCACACCTTTTGAAGTGAAAAGACCTGAGGCTACACGGAAGGAAGATGAAATTCAAACATCAAAGAACCAACCATCTGCCACTGAAACACCAAGTAATGATTTGAATTATAAATATGTTCTCAGTCTTAAAGAGTTCCACATGTTAACTAAACTTATATGAATATTTGGCAGGTAGAAATACTGTTACCAATAGAGAAACTGACCACGATAATAAAATAAGCAATAAAAAAGATGGCCCTGCGCCAGCTACCGACAATTATCACGGTTCATCTGCTGGTGCTATTTCTGGTGCTCCATCAGGTAAGCACAAGTTCGACTTGCTAGTAATAATTATCATGGCACTAATTTTGACCAGAACAGTCATGATTTTGTCTATGGACCGTGCAATTAGATGACCTATGTGAAATGAATATGCCACATCTTCTGGGAGTTCTTCACAATTCGTGAGGTATTAATGGTAGAATATATCTATGCTATTGCTGAATGTAGGTGACCTTTCAGCCAATGATGGTTCGTGGAGAACTAATATTGTATTGCTAATTGCCTGGGTAAGCCATAGCGTATGAGGGACATATGACTTCAAGGAAAGGACAATGCTGGACTGATTGTAGTCACTTCACCGTTGTCATAATAAATAGTATTTCTTTAGGAAGAGAGATTGTGTTACTTAACTAGGACCTATTCGTTCATGGAGAGTGGTAATATACAGGATGGTACATCTGCATCCCACAAACGAAGCAAACCATCCTTTCTAGCTAATTGAACAACCTGAGCAACTTTTAACAATCTATATGTATCTTGCGTACCCGCACACCTGGTAGAGGCTGCATTGATCAATGCCTTGCTATCTTTAATAATCAGACCCCACCTGGAACAACCATCAGTAGTTGCTGTAGCTTCTTAAGGCTTAATAACTTATAATTATTTCACTGTGTTTCATTAATAATTTACAGAATACTAAACAGCACCAACTTTTTTACTTCAATGCAGTGTGTACGGCTTTAGATAAGCTGGAAAAAGCTTCACAAACAGTAAATGGTGCTAGCAGCATTATTGAAGATAGTGAAGCATTGTTGACTATCCTCGGTCCCATAAAAAAATGGTTGAGCAATCCTCCTAGTTCCCCGAGGTAGATTTATAGCTTATGCTTTTACATTCAACATGAGCTATTCAGATTATTGTTTCTATTGTAGAACTTAAATTATGGTCGCTATCCACAAATATCCATGTAATTTTTGAAGAACAGTGCTCATACGTTTTTCTGTTAGTTTGTATGCACCCTATCTCCTCATGTATTTGCTACACAATTTTGGCATCATTTTAGTGGTATAGTAATCTATAAAATTTTATCCATGGAGTTTGTCCATAGATTTTTTTTATCACACAGATTATTTGGATGAGAAGCTTGAATTGTAGAACTGAAAATCATTCACTAGTTCACTCAACATTAAAGTTACCAGCTGTACTTTGTTCCGATTTATTGTCATTTGTAACTGCAATTTATGCTTGGTCAACTCTCACAGGGAATTGGATTTTGATGGTGCAAATCAGTCACTCAGAATTATTAAAAATCTAATTGAAGCTGGGTCTTATCACTCCTGTGCAGCAATTGATGACATCATCTCTATGCTTCTTGAGTTCACAACTCTCATTATCAGAATGAAGCTTTCAGCTGCTTACAGTCTTACAGTGAAGGTATTTACATCAGACATCCAGAATTTCATATTCACTTGAAATATTTGAATTGGGAAGTGCAACCGAAAGCAAACTCTTAATTCTTTTGACCTAGCATATAAGGTACTCCCTCCGTCCAAAAATAATTGTCTTATTTGTGATGTATCTAGACACATCTTAGTTGTAGATACATCCGTATCTAGAAGAAGTTGAGACACTTATTTTTGGGTGGAGGTAGTACATGCTATGCAAATAATAGTTTTGGACAGATACAAGTAATTGTGATGATATATTCATGTTATAATCTGTACTGTTTAACAATGTGTTTGTTGGCAGTGCCTAGCTATAGCACGTAAGCTGCTCGACACAAGTGAAGGTGCTGTGCTAAGTTCTTATGGCAGACACTGGTCCGCCATGTATGATCTTTATTCACAGGTGACACTTTGCTACTCACCACAGGCTCCATTGTCTGATTTTTTTTTCCTTTGTTCTGACTAGCTAAGGGTTTTGATATGCAGATTCTAGCTTCCACAGTTGATCCATCTGGAAGAATATCCCGTGAGTCGACTGCATGTCTTGCTCTGATGTTATCTCGGGTTATTTCTGTGTTGAAAATGAGTATCTCATCTGAGGGTCCGAATCAAGTTGAAGAAAGCCTCATCAACATTATTGATCATGCAAGGAAGTCACAATTACTAGAACTCTTGTGCGAGTGTCTAATAGCTTCAGGTTCAGACATAATATCAGGTTCTACTAACATGGTACCAGCAGCATGTGAGGCATGCAAGGCTATTTGGTATCTAGCTCATGCTGTTGACATTGTATCCCTTGGCGCACGGAATTTTTCATTTCCATTAGCTAGTTCATGGCGACAAGGTCACTCAAAGTTGGATGGTAAAATGGAAGAGCAAGATTTGTTGCCAGATTCAAACTCTACTAGTCTAATAGCCATATTTGTCAAATCATTTCTGTCCTCACGACCAATGCAGATTGCTGTTTACCACTGCTTGCATAATGGTCTAGAGTCAGCTATCCATGCTTCTCTTCAGGTAGTTCTCTCATGCTTGTTAATCTATGTGCAAATAAGTCTCTCCATAGGATTTTTTTTTAGTTCTAACTAACATAATAGGTTCTGCACTTGTTTCCACTGTTTCCAACCAACTACTACTTTGTACTCCATTGCTATATTTGATCTCGTCAGCTTGTGGGCGAACTCACAAGCAGCCTCACCTGATGTTCTCATCTTATATGGTCCAACTAAGCTAAATTGTGAGAATGTTCGAACATGATTAAGAATGAAATTGATGTGAGCTTAGTTTTCCATGAAAGAAAGAACATAAAGTATATTTCCATAATGGAGGCTCATGTGATACTTTTAGAGCTTGCGGTATGTCTAAATTATATTCCCCCTGTCGGCCTGTCCCAATATAAGATGTTATTACCACCAGTATACTCCTATAATGGTTCTAATAACATCTTATATTATGTAACGGAGGGAGTAGAAAACAGAAGCTTCACAGTTGTTGGTTGATTATGTCTTTACAACAAGAACTATCGATGAGTGAGCTTATTACATTTTCTACATTGAAAGTGCAATTTAGCGCATTTCCAGTTGTTACTGAATCTACATATACTTTTTATGATTCCTAATGCACTTAAAATTTGCTTTTCAGCTCATCGCAAGGGCCTGCCTGCTGAATCCAACTTTCTGTGCTATTATGTGTGGTCCATTGAATTCATCATCGGATGCCAATGAAGTAGATTATGGTGGAGATGGGACTATTGTATCTGATATGTTTTCATTGCTGTCATTGTGTGGCTCATATTTGAACGAGTCAAAACAGAACAGTAATCAGAAATGCAAACTGTCCAATCCTCACGCTCTAGTAGTGCACTGTTGTCTGGCATTGGCAACAATAGCAGCATGTCTGAAGTTGGATGGGAAATCTTCAGCATCAATTATTTTAACAAGTTCAAACAAGAAACAGCGGTCCAGGCTTTCTGTTCTCGCGCACCTCTCTTCAGCCGATGATACAGTGAAGAGTTGCCTGCAGCCACACTGTGCATCTGCAACACTTGCACTATCAACACTTATTGCACTTGAAAATGGAGGACAAGCCAGATCTTCTCTATGTGAAACTGCCCTTGCTTTGTTTCCTCGTATGGCAACACTGCACACGTTGCTGAAGCTTTGGCTATCTGATGGAAGTGAGGAACTTTGTCGATATAATGCTGGTTTACTGAATCTGTTTGGCCTTCGTGATGGGAGTATTGGGCTGTTAGAGACTAGATTGAAATGGGGCGGACCATTGGCCGTCGAACAAGCCTGCTCCGTTGGTATCCCTCAGCTCCTAATTCGCTTGCTTACTGACGGATTCTCAAGGGAGCCCTCTGATGGGAAAGAAGGTTCAACACACCGCAGTGGATTATCACCATTGGGAGTTGCCTGGACTCTGTCAACTTTATCTCAATGCCTTCCTGGTGGTGTTTTCCGTGAAATTTTGTATAAAAAGGAACATGTAAAGCTTTTGACCGACATGCTCTCTGATATGCACCTGAAGGCGTTGTCAGCTTGGACTGGCCTTGGTGGTGGGAAAAGAGGAGTACGGGAACTGATAAATGCGGTTGTTGATGTTTTGGCATTTCCATTTGTTGCAGTGCAGAGCTCTCCAAACATGCCATCAACAGCGGCATCCATCAATAGTGGCTTTCTCCTCAACATTGCATCACCTGGGGGAAGAATTGGTACTGAGAACAAGGAAATGCTTAAAACTATAGAGCATAACATGCCTCAGTACATTCAAGTCCTCCTGGAGGTATGACCAACTGGCTCTAATCTCGCTCTTATTCAGTAGTATACATTTCCATAACCCCTCTCTTCCTTTCTTTTTCAGGTTGGTGTTCCTGGATGTATACTTCGCTGTCTTGATTATCTCAATATGGAAGACATAGCAAGGCCTTTGGCCATTGTGGCCAAAATGGTGGGCTATCGTCCACTTGCATTGAAGCTTCTAAGAGAAGGTCTTCTAAATCCATCTAGAGTAGCAAAGCTACTCAAAGGTCCTCTTGCTAAGGAGAGTTTGCTCGACTTCCTCATGATAGTTTCTGATCTTGCTCGCATGTCAAAGGTTTGTCTTTTGTTGGCCTGTTTGCACATGTCTTGGTTTGCTTAATGATGTCACATTGAGATACCAAAGCTGTGTTGGATATACATATATTGACACAAGTTACGTTATTGTCTCAGGACTTCTATGAGCCCATTGACAAGGCAGGCATGGTTGAATTTTTGAAGAACTTTTTATCGAACGAGGATCCTGATATAAGAGCAAAAGCTTGCAGTGCCATTGGCAACATGTGCCGTCACAGTCCCTACTTCTATGTTCCATTTGTAAGATAAAAGTTCATTTATTTATTGTCAGATTGAAATATCATGGCAGAGATATTTAACCTTGTTATCTGGGAACAGGCCTCAAATAAGGTGATTGAGCTTGTAGTTGAGCGTTGTTCTGACCCTGACAAACGGACGAGGAAGTTTGCATGTTTTGCTGTAAGTCTGTAAACATGTTTCTGATTGTATCTCAATCCTGCTAATGCTTTGGAGATTGATTTTGGAGCCTGATTAGCTATTTGCTATTTCAGGTAGGCAATGCTGCTTATCACAATGACATGCTGTACGAAGAACTTAGACAATCAATACCTCAACTCACTAAGCTACTTCTTGCTCCGGAGGAAGATAAAACCAAAGGCAATGCTGCAGGGGCACTAAGTAATCTCGTGAGGAACTCTGACATACTCTGCGAAGACATTGTCTCCCAAGGCGCTATTCAGGTTTGGCACAGCTTACTCATGACTCATATTCTCCCATTCCAGAGAATTTCACTTTTGGCATTGAGGGAGGAAAACACCCCTGATATTTAACTTACCCCCAATTTAGTGAAGCTGCTAACTGGCTATGACAGGACAAGTGATTATTGTTATCTCAATGTTAGCAGAAGTGGCAAATAGCCTGTTTTTGCTTCTGTTGAGTTCTTCTGTTTCTGACATCATTTTTAAGAAGTTGAATGGGTCAGATACATGTTCCACCAAAACTGAAATGTATGTAGTTGTACCATGTATCAACAAGAAACCATCTAATGCTTTGGTCTTGTATTCAGTGTTAATCTGCTTATTCTTAATTTCTAGGGGAATAGCTGTCGGACACTAATCTCTGGACTTATTCATGTGCAGGCTCTACTGAAGATGGTCAGCAGCTACTCCACGGTGGCCCTGAGCCCCAGCAGAAAAGATGCTCTAACTGAATCGCCACTGAGAATCGTGCTCTTCGCTCTGCGCAAGATGTGTGACCACACCGTCTGCAGGCTCTTCCTGCGGTCATCAGACCTGCTCCCTATCATCGTGCACCTCAGGCAGTCACCTGATCAGACGATCTCCGAGTACGCTTCTGCCATCGCCAGTAAAGCCTACCAGGCCTGACGTTTGCAGCGCGAGGTTCCTAGTATGTGTTAAACTGTAATGCAGTACCCGTTCAGCTTGTGCTGAACGATCCTGCAATCCCTTCTGTTCTGTTTTTGAACTGTGTAATTTAGAACAGCATCACGTGTGAGCGTACCGAATTGTGTATGTATATAAGATCTAATTTTGCCATGTATATATACAGATATTTAGCCCCAAACCGATACAGAGAAAGTCGCGAAATCACATGTGATTTATGTACTGTCCTGCTAACCAAGAGCTTCATCACACATAATGCAGGAGTCCGATTGGCTTCAGAAGAGCCAATGAGGAATCTTCCTGGGCTGCCACAGTTCTTCGATCGTCTTCAGGCTTGGTTTCCACGCCCCCCTGGACGTCATCTCCCGGCTCAGGAACTCCGGCTGTTGGTATCCAAGCCCTTCAGTCCTCGTCGGTGCCTCGTCCCGCTGCTCCTGTCCACCAGCCTTCTGGTACTGCGCCAGCGGCCGAGATGCTGTCGCGAGCACACGGCGGACTTCGTCGACGGAGACCCTGCCCCTGACGGCCGGGAGCACGACGTACACCCCAGCACCATGCAGCACGTCGTTGGCCGGCAGCGCGGCGACCTTGGCAGCAGCGCCGGTGGAGACGAGTCGCGCGTCGACGACGAAATGGCACGGGTGCTCCACCATCAGCTCGGCTACGGACACGGGCTCTCCCAGCGCCCGCACGGTCCCGTCAGGCAGCACGATCTTGCCGCCGCCGCCTGCCGAAACGAAGTTGCCCATGGCTTTGCAGAGTGTGGATTGCTCTTGGCCGAGGAAGATTGGGACTTAAGAAGACGGGGGTATAAAAATGGTGGCGGTTGCGAGGTTTAGTTGGTGTGGACTCGGTAATTTTCAAAGCTATGGTGGGTTCGGTGTGAACGTTATCTGACCCAGCTGCTCCGCTAGATCCAAGGTCGCGCCTGGCCGGTCACGGCGCGGGGGCAACGCCGTCGCCGGCGGACCGGTGACCAGGACAACTGGCAACTCTACGAGTAAATATGTGTCTGTATTCCTTCGTTGCACACGTTGATGGGAACGCGTGGTGTAAGCGGCGCGATCTGCGCTGAAATTTGTTTTGTTTTGCCACACACACACGAGCTTTTGCCGCTCTAAACTTTAGCATTTTGCTTTTGCCCTGCTAGTAGTTCGTACTTCGTAATAATAAAACGGAGTACATCATCTTTCTTCTCTGAGAGACTGAGAGTCTGAGGGGGAGATTTTATTTTGCTTTTGCCCACTGTGTTATTGCTGCCAATCAGAGAAGCGCTGAAGAAGAGTCCACGTCTAGCTGGCCAACATAGTATTGTTTCTTCGCGCGGAAGCACAGATCGGTGCTGTCACAAATCCTGATGCATCCAAGTCCTAGGATCATGTATGTGAGTTTCAACGCTATTGCAAAAGCAGTACCAACTAAGTGCAAAAAATCGTGTACACTAGATCAAAATGAGGTGTGTGCTAATATGAACCTAGCAACGATTGGGATCTACTCTTTTCTCGGGCTCACATATGCATCGTGCTTCTTTGTGAATCATGATCATATTCTATTTCTCATATCATGTTTAAATAGGAACAACATTAATTACAGTTCGATATCATATGGTGCAACAACCATACAATGGATGCTTTTATGCAGTTCAGTACTCCATGAAGAGCACATGGGCAATCATGCACTTAGTGAAGTCAGCTTCTTGATTGATGTTTTTAGAGCATCTCTAGCCGTTCCTCCAAAGCGGCCATTAAGAGCATCTCCAGTCAGGTCTCTAAAAGTGGTCTACAAAGATTTTTGAGGCGTGTCGGATATTTTATTGGCCCCAGTCGCACCCCAAAGGTTCCTTCCGCCCGGCATGGCTCAATATGTTGTCCGGCACCGAGCCCATCCTCACTCCATAGGGGACGCTCTGGGCGCTAGACAAAGCGAGAACATGCGGGGGGTGGCGGGCGCGATGCGTCATTGACACACGACATCCAACCGTCGCCTACCTCGCGACGAAAGTTATTGACGCGCAGCGATGGTGCAGTTTCCACAGAGGCGTAGTGGCACGTCTCGTCGCGCCCAGCTCTCGGGCCCGCCTGGCAGCGACCGGTGCTGCATGCGTCTTCTCAGCCAACTGCCGGGAAGGGGAACCGCTGGAGTGGCAACGACGTCGATCGACGCGCAAACCGCCGGAATGGAGCACGAACTCCGTGGAATAGCAACCGCATCCATATTCGATATCTGCGCCACCATTCATCCCCGCTCAATAAGACCCCTACGTGGGCATTCGGATCTCCAACCGGTCGGCGCCCTTCATCTCTACAACTGAGCAACCTCTCTTCTCTGACCATGAGCAACCTCTCTTTTCCATCGGACTCCGATAGCAAGGGGAAGCTGCCAGGATGGCGCCATTGGTGGGAAGAACCTCCACGCCTAGCAGCTCTAGCTCCCCACCGATGGACGACCAGGAGGAGGAGGGGGAGGCCATCGCCGATGATGACCAGGAGGAGGAGGGGGACACCGTTGCTGACGATGGCCAGGACGAGGAGGAGTAAGATGAAGAGGATGAAGATGCCAGGTGGAGACGGCTGGAGGCGGAGAAGGCGACTGAGGAAGCAGCGGTGGAAAATAAGGAGGCAAGGCCCGAGCGAAGGTGAAGGAAGAGGCGCAGCCAGCGTGCACCGACGACGACGAAGACACCAAGGACTACTCGTCAGAGGGGGACACAAGCTCCTCGGATGCGTCGAACGCCACTACCTCTTCGAAAAGGTGACGAGCAGGAAGCGCCTCGGTGAGGATGACGAGGCGGGGCCATCAAAGAAGAAGTAGCTTACTTTAAAAATTAGTTAGAACATATTTTTCGCAGTTTTTTATGTTTAATTTGTTTCAACATGTTGCAGTTTTTCAAAATCTTGATTCTACCTACAAATTCCTTCTCTCTATTGAAATGAAAATAAAAAAATAAACAAAAAAGAGTTATTTTAATGTTTTGGGGGCGCGTTTAGGGGCCGCGGCTGGGGAGCAACACGCCCCAAACGTGGCACGAAGTGGAGACGTCCCCCAAACGCTCAATCTGGTGCCATTTGGGGGCCGCTTTGGGGACGTGACTGGAGATGCTCTAAAGCGTGCCCAATTTAGCGTTTGGGGATCGTTGTTGCTTCGTGTCGCGTTCTCAAAGAGTTTTTGGAGCTCTGACTCTAATCCATAGAGTATGGCACACTGAACTGTGGAGTATTGGTTCTTCCGAGTGAGGTAAACATTTTTAACCTCATCGGGAGCAGTTTCTGCAGGTGGATCACCCAGCGATGCATCGAGCACATGGAGCAGTTGTCCAGCAGTGAGGACAATCCTCATGTTACAGAACCAGTCCGTAAAGTTGCTTCCATTGTTTTTCAGCTTTTCTTTCTCTAGGAACGAATTAAAATTGATGGTAGGGGCCGCCATAATCCTCAACATATTTGCAAAAAAATTAGACTAAGTTCATGTTAAATTGAGTTCAAATTTTAATTTTTTAAACAAACTAGGTGAAGTCCCACTCAAAACAACATCCCTCACAGTGCCTTCATGATTACATGAACCAAATTCACTACACCAAGTCCGATCATCATGAGAGATGATATAGCTTCGATGGCGAACAATCAACATGTTCATCATATCAATCATATGACTCATGCTCTACCTTTTGGTATTATGTGTTCCGAGGTCATGTATGTACACGCTAAGCTCGTCAAGTTAAACCTTAATTTCTGCACATGCAAATCTGGATTGCACCCGTTGTATGCACACATTGAATCTATCACACCCGATCATCACGTGATGCTTCGAAACAACGAGTCTTAGCAACGGTGCTAACTAAGGATGAACACTTTATTATCTTGAGTTTTAGTGAGAGGGATCATCTTATAATGCTACAGTCGTGATCTAAGCAATACAAGATGCATAAAAAGGATTAACATCACATGCAATTTATAATGTGATATGATATGGCCCTTTTATCTTGCGCCTTTGATCTTCATCTCCAAAGCACGTTCATGATCTCCACCATCTACGGGCATGATCTCCATCATCGTCGGTGGGGCGTCAAGGACAATGGCACCGTCTTCATGGTTGTCCACCACTTGTAGCAACTATTACAACTACTTTGAAATAAAACTACAACATGATGTATCGAAATGAAATTAAAGACAACCATAAGGCTCCTGCCGGTTGCCACTTTACAATAAGGATCATGGCATACATCAAATGCAATCATAATCACATCATGGCCATATCACATCACCAACCCCTGCAAAAACAAGTTAGACGCCTCTAATTTTGTTTGCATATTTTACGTGGCTTAGGGTTTTCGAGTAAGATCCGATCTACCTACGAACAAGAACCACAACGTTGATACAATTGTTGTCAAGCCACCAATGTAAATTGAATCTTAACTATGGTAAGAGAGACAGACACCCGCAAAGGCACTTGTGCAATACGAGTTGCACATCAAGCGTGGAGCAAATCTCATGAACGCGGCCATGTAAAGCTAGTCCGGGCCGCTTCATCCCACCATGCCGCAAGATGCAAAGTGCACAAGAGGCGATAACAAAAGCATCAACGCCCACAAACCATTTTGTTCTACTCGTGCAACCAATTTATGCATAGACACGGTTCTGAAACCACTGTAGGGATTCGTAGCATAGAAAAAAATCCTACCGCAAGAACAAATAACAAGCCAAGATATAATCTAGTAGATGGTAGCAATGAGATGAATATCAACATACCCTCGAAGATCGCTAAGCGTTAACGAGATAAATCTCGTGGATGATGTAGTCGATCACTTGCCGCTCTCAGGAGCGAGATGAAGATCTTGACGGTGCCGCAATTGGGAAGCACGCCTCCGCACTCGGTCACACGTACGGTCTTGATGAAGACTTCCTTATCCCCGTTCCAGCGGGCAGCAGAAGTAGTAGATCCTCCTTGGAATCCCGCCAGCACGACGGCATGGTGACGGTGGTGGTGGAGATCTCCTGCAGGGCTTCACCGTCGTTGTGCGGGAGTTAGATGGAGGAGGGGTGGTGCTAGGGTTTGGGAGAGGGGGTGCTAGGGCGCCACCCTTGGTGCCCTTGGGTGGTGTGGCCAATGTGGTGGCTGGCCCCCTCCCTTCTCCTCCTCTATATATAGGTGGAAAACCCTAGGGTCCAATCCTACACCACACCGAAGTCCAATTGAAAACCTACCATAATGGAAAACCTAGTCAAGGTGGGATTTCCTTGTGCTATGGTCGGCCATGGAGGTGGAGTCCACCATGGACTCCACCTTCCCACTTGGTGGGTCGGCTAGGGCTGGTGGAGTATTCCGGATGATTCTAGAACCTTCTAGAAACTTCCATAAATTCACCGGATCATTCCCAAACTTGGAATATGACTTCCCATATATGAATCTTATTCTCCGAACCATTTCGAAACTCCTCGTGATGTCCTGGATCCCATCCGAGACTTCGAACAATATTCAAACTCCATTCCATATTCCATATCTACTTAAAATGACATCAAAACCTTAAGTGTGTCACCCTACGGTTCGCGAACTATGCAGACATGATCGAGACACTTCTCCGATCAATAGCTAATAGCGGGACCTGGAGATCCATAATAGCTCCCACATATTCAACGATGACTTCATGATCGAATGAACCATCAACATACGATACCAATTCCCTTTGTCGCGCGATACTTTACTAATTCTAGGTTTGATAGTCGGTATGTCTATACCTAGTTCAACCTTGTTACCGATAAGTACTCTTTAGTCGTACCGTGATATGACATCCCTTGTGATCTAGTCACATGCTTGCAAGCTAACTGGATGGCATTCCACCGAGAGGGCCCATAGTATATCTATCGTCATTTGGATGGACAAATTCCACTATTGATCCATGCGCTTCAACCTATACTTTCCGAATACTTAATGATGCCTTTATAACCACCCATTTACGAAGTAGTGTTTGATGTCATCAAAGCATTCTTCCGATGTAGGTTATTAACATGATCTCATGGTCGAAGGATTAGGTTACTATGTATCTTAAAGCTTGTAGCAAAACGAACTAAATGACTTGATCATATGGTATGCATACTATGGGTGTGTGTAACGGCCCCGGGTAGGACCCCCTATAGATTTTGTATGTTCTTTTTCTTTCGTGCATCATCATGGCATATGCATCATATCACCCATGATTTTATTAAATAAAACTATTTATAAACCCTCCCTCGTCCTTCATCTAAATAAAAACCCTAATCTCTCCCTCTCATATTTCTTATTTCATAACTAAGCCTTTTCAACAAATAATTTTGGGTTACAAATGTGCTTTGATTTGCTTACAAATAAATTAACTATTTGAAAAACTAGATTTGAATCTCACTCCCATCTCTGGTTCAAATTCAAACTTAAAAGGTTTTGAAATTCAAATGGTTTAAACAAAAACATAAAAGGAGAAAAAGGAAAACCTACCCTAACCCTCTTTCCCTGGGCCACTCTCTTCCCCCTGGCCTTTTTCCTTCACCACCCCGGCGGCCCAACTCTTCCCCTCTCCTACCTTCCCCTCTGGCCCGTACCCCTTCGCTCCTCTTTTCTCCTCTCTCACTTCTCGTCCTCGTCAGCGTGGACAGCGACTGGAGCACCACCGCACGTGGCGTGAGGGCACCACGGCATCCCACCTGCTCCCTCCCCCTTATCTATCCTCCCAAACCCTAGCCACCCTCCTCTCTTCCTTCCCTCCTGCTGCCGCCTCCTTCTTTCCCCTCCTTTTCCACTTCTCTGTGAACACCGAACACCACCACGAGCTCGTCGTCATCGCCCCGCCATACCAGACCACCCCGCGCCCTTTTGGAGGCACCAGAAGAACCACCGCGTCCTCCTCTTGCTCCTGGCGCAAGGAATCGTCTCGGGAGGCCGCAAATCGACGTCGCGGTCCTCGTTTCCGCTTTCGGCTGCCTGCAGAGATTCAACGATTCCGGCCATCTCCGTCCTCCTCCACCCTTCTGAGCACGCCCTCGGCTTCGGGGTGAGCTCGCGCATCCCCTGCACCTCCTCTCCTCTCTCCTCGCTTCCTGGTTCGATTTCTCACCGTTGATGCCGACCGTGCCTCCGCAGATGCTCCCCGCCGGCGGCGTTCCGGTGACCTCCAGGTGTCGGCGCCACCTCCACATTGTCCACCCCGTCGAGGCGAACCCGACGCCCTCTCTCTCGCTTCCTGGCGCGCCCTGCACCGCCCGCACGCGCGATGACTGACCGTGGTCACCGCCCGTGCACAGCGTCGAGCACCCGGTGTGCGTGCGCGGATGGTTTGCCACGCTGGCGCCACGTCAACCCCCCTTGGCCCACCCGTCAGTGTCTCCGGCTGGGTCAACCCGCGGTGAGAAAACCCGCAACCAACCCAGATCTGCAGTTTTTGCATCTAGGCCTCTGCCCTATTTAATTTATCAACCCGCGATCCTACCGCTGATGCTTTTCCTCATAACCCCCTGCATGTTATGAAAAGTAACCCGTGGTCCTTCCCCCTTTTCAGAAATTAAAACCGGACCCTTTTCCTTTTAAAAATAAATTTGTTTATCTATTTTAAATAATAATAAACTAATCTCTTAATAACTTTTAATCTATAACTCGAAATAAAAAAGTGTTATATATGAAAATTTATCAGAAAAATGCAAGGATCATGAATATACCATCCATATATCTGTTTGCATGTCACATCATATTGAACCGTGATAGTTCGTGTATATTCACCTCACATATACACGGAGTATTTCGGACACCGACTAAGGTTTCCCCGCTCCGTTTAACTTTGAAGTAGATCACCTCTGCTATGTTATGCCATGTTAAGCAACCTTTAACTTTGCCGGTAAAAATGCAACTCCAACCCTAATTTGTTTGTCCGGGATTCCGATCCCGCTTAATTGGATAAGTTGCATCGCATCATATTTGCCATGCCATGCATATCATCTTGATCATGCCGGTTCTTATCCGTAGTTGTAAGATTTGCATCCGTTGTGTGTTACAGCATTTGCTTCTTCCCGGATAGGATCGCGAAGTGGTGTGGTGAGATACGACAAGTTCTCCGGATGTTCCTCGGCAATCTTTAACAGGCAAGCATTTCCTATACTCATGTCGCTACAGGAGTCGCTCACCCATTTTATTTTGTCTTCTCCCTCATGCTAGCCTTGAGTTGCGTTCTTGTCACGTGTCCTATCCACATGTTACCTTAAGCAACTCATATTGCCACCACCACCTCCTACAACTATTGTTTGCTTATCGTGTCTGTCTTGTGAGTCGTAGTGCATGCTAGTGCTGTTTTATCTTGTTACCGTTGTCGTTATCTTATCGGGTTATCTTTTGGGGAAACATGACACATGGTTTATGGACATATATGTTGGAGATACATATGCTTTACTTAAATGTTAACAACTAAAATTGTAAGCAGAGGCACCTGTGTGCCCCTTTGCGAAAGCATCGGAACTTTGACTCGCTAATGTCCCCTAGGACCCGAGTTCTTGTTATCTGTTCCGAGATTGAGCGCTCTACCCGTACGTGGGGACGATTATTGGGACCCCCTCCCCCCTCACCCTTTACCTTTTCTCAAGTAATTTGAAAAGGAGGCCACATTTGATTTGCCTATGCCATTTATGCCATGTTTTACTTACCGTTGCCTTCGGGTGTTTACTTCCTGTTGCCTTCGGGTGTTTATATTATGTACTGTACCCCGCGGAACGTTTAGCGAAGCATGTGGTTTGCACGCCTAGCCGTTAACGCAAACCCTGAGTCCGCTTCGGAGTACGGCCGGACTTCGTCACGAGTAGCTTAGTCGGGTGGCCCCCCTAGACTTTCTTGTTGAACTGGAACGATCTTGTTGTGAGACATCCACCTGTCGTAAGTGGGTCGAGCATGCGTATGGTTACATTTGGGCAACCCCTGCAGGGTGTACATCTTATCGATAAGCCGTGTCCGCGGTTATGGACGAACTGGAATTGTATAGCTCGATCATTGAACAACTTACACCTTTATGCTGATGTTAATAATTTGTTAATAACTTGCGTAGTAATATAGCATTACTATAACGACTACCTAATAAAACTTGTCCACCGTGTGAGTGCATTTGTAAGTACTTCCTTGCGAGGGGGGAACGCATCGGTTGTGTTATGTTTGCAGAATATAGAACTGTTAGTTTATGCGCTCTCTCATCTCCTGTGATTAGACGAATGTTGTAGAGTGTCTCTATAGGTTTTTAGTGCTTGCGCGCTGCCGCTTAACCCCACCATATTGCCTATGATGTTCCTCTTGCGTCCTCTAAGTCCCTTGCGTGCCTTAAGTACAAAGTACGACTGGTTGACGAATGCTTATATGTCTTGAAGTCTTGTTAAGTACGAACCCATACTTATTGTTGCTTCTTTGGGACATAACCGGGCGGGTATGAAGTTATGGTCGATGAAGACGACGTTAGCAAGGTTACCCTTCCGGCTTGGCCTGGGCAGGGTTATGGACGCCACAGGTTATCTTTAGGACTCTTAGTCCAATTTGTATCTTGTCCGTACTCGGGCGTATTTGATCTTCGGTGTCATTTGGATCTTTGTATTGTATATTTGTATCTTGACTCGTTGGAGTTGTTGTTGTAATATATGTTTCTTGTGGGCTCTATTGTAAACCTGTTGTAACGTTACTGCTCGTGGTAATTCCTCTGGCATCACGTGTGTGTTTCGTTGCGCACGTCGTGTCGGAGGGCGTCTCTGAATCGATAGTGTGCGGATTTTGGCGGGATCGCTGGAATCCTCATGGTACCGGTTCCGGGGGCGTCACAGTGTGTGTCCATCACATCATTCACATAATGATATGATCTTGCTATTAATAACATCTGGTCATGATCATGAAACTATGATCATCTATTAATCAACAAGCTAGTTTAACAAGAGGCTTACTAGGGACTCTTTTATGTTTACAAAACACACAAGTATTATTGTTTTCAGTTTAATATTATTATAGGATGGGATGTAACATTTATCATAAACACAAAGATATAATAATAACCACTTTATTATTGCCTCTTGGGCATATCTCCAACACATTTCGGCGTCGCGGATGGACATGGCAATTGCCGTGTTGATGTCGCCCCTCCAGGCGTCCTTGACGACGCCACGAACACTGCGTTCAGCCGTGGGCAGTCCTCGGGGTCATCGCTCTTGGCGATGAGACGCTCGTCATCCTGCTCCTCTTCGGGAGGAGGAGGGCGCCAGCACGCCTTTGCTGCTGCTGCTGCGCTGGTTTGTGGATGGTGATCATGTCGCCGCTGCTGCCGTGCCTCTGATTCGCGGGCGGCGTCACGTACTCCTGCTCCTCCTTCACCACGCGCTTCGACACGGTGTAGGGCGTGGCGTGGTGCGAGGAAGGCGCCTATCGCGCCGATCCCAAAGAAGACAAGTGCGAGGAGGATGAGCCCGTCCTCCTCGGCTGCTAGCACGCCGGAGCCCGAGGAGATGGCAGCGGATAAGGCGACATTACTAACCTGGGGGCGTCGTTGTGGATGCCGTCGACGACGTCCGGGAGGGTGCGCCCGGGAACTCCCCAGAAACGGAGGCGCCCCTCCCTGCTCCATGTGTTGGTCCTACCGACGAGGCCATCGGTGCTGACCATGTTGGTGTCGTACTTCGCCTGGAAGAAGTCCGCCCACCAGTCGTCGTTGCCGGTGGGGGCCTAGGTGGGATCAGCGCGCTCCTCAGCGCTGAGGCACATGCGCTAGGCTCTGATCGTGTCCCTCTAATGCTCCGTGCCCGGTGGCGGCGGAACACTGATCCTATTGACGACCATCCTCCATCCGTCGTTGCTTGGCAGGCTCATGTCTGGCGGGATATGGTAGCGCGCGTGGTACAACACCCACGCCTCCGCCACCGTGAGGCTACCGCGCCCGAAGCCGTTCGCAGTGAGCACGCTTTTGCGGGACGACGACATTGACGAGAAAAGGAAGGTGGCGAGAGGAAGGAAGGAGGCGGCGGCTGTCGAGAGCGGTGCAGCGAGAATGGAACGTGGAAGGGACGAGCAGGAAGGATAGGGCGCTCTTACAACCATGCGCGATGAGACGCTTCACTGCCCCGCCTAGGAAAGCCGCGATGCCATTAATGTGCCTTGACCAGAGGTAGGTGATGGGTTTTGGACTTCAGTGTCACTGACCCATCGGAGCCACCACTCACGACGTGGTTTCACGCTCTATTCGGCGCACCCGAAGCGTCCCCTGTGGAGTGAGAGGCGTTGGACAGCGTATTGGGTCGCGCCGGGCGAAAAGGACCTTTGGCACACTGTTGCGGTCAGAAACCCACCGGCGAGCAGCGACGGGCAACACTGTAGAGCCGGGAGGCTCCCAGGACTGCGGCTGGCCCTGGTCCCTCCGAGCGACGGCCCGCAAGACTCGGCACGCACGTCCGATGCTGGTGCAAGGCGTGCCACCTGACCTATACCCGGTCGGAAGGTGTTGGATTTGCCTCGCTAAGTTTCCTGCATGGCATACACGTAAACATTAAATACGAGCCTCGATCGGCTCTCAGGTTGTCCTGTGAATCGGCTCAAAGAGCCGATCCACCCATGATGCATACGAGGTGTACGATCAGATGGTGGTCCTGCTTGATCAAAATAAAGCTAAAACGACCTACTACGATTTAGGGTTTTCACCGCATAATCGGAACATCCTACTCGTGATTGAGCCTGGCGGCCACGCACGGTGATCGTAAACCGACCCTAGTCAAGGCCTAAAAACCAACACGGTTGATCCTCGGAACATCCTGTCTAGGGCTAGCAAACTACACCCTACGCGCTTCAACCCGTTTGTAAGGCCTAACTATGCAGATATTAAACTAATCCTTGACGAACAAGGAGCAATCATAACGGATTGGATCTACTAAATAATGATCAAGCGGGGTGCCGCCCTTACACCTAAGATAGGTGTAAGGACGGCTAGACGTCTAAGGGTTGCACGACGACAGCATATGATACGATGAACAATGCTAACCCTAACACATCTATGATAACTACGTTGCTCGCCATCAAAAAGGCTTCAACACGAGCAACGCATGAACAACGAATAAACGTGTCTGCCTAGATCGCAAGATGCGATCTAGGCATGATGCTTACCGGAAGAAACCCTCGAGACAAGGGAGTTGGCGATGCGCCTAGATTGGTTTGTGGTGAACGTGATTGTTGCTTATTTCATAAACCCTAGATACATATTTATAGTCCGTAGACTTTCTAACGTGGGAATAATCCCAACCGGGCACAAGCCAAACTCTATCTAAACGACACGTATCCTACTATGTTACAGATACACGGGCAAACTAGCCCAAACTTTGTATGCAAGGCCGATTCATGTATTTCTTCCATGTATATTCTTCAAGCCCATCTTCAATCGCGGCCCACCTCTGATCCGGTCAAATTCTGGTGATAACACATGCCCCCCTGGTTTTGGAAATAACAATTCCAAAATCACTCTGTTTTTTCTTCGTCGGGTCATGTCATGGCAGAGCAGAACCGCCGCAGTATCCTTCATCATGATGCCTTGCCTCCTCCACTTCCTTGCGAGATTTGATAGCTTTAACATCACTTCCTCGGCAACCGTAATGGCATTAAATCTCCACTATACCCCCTTTATTTAACCGTGCCGAAAGGTTCGCCACTTCATCCCCTTGCTCTGTTGCCATCGGCACCTAAAAACCCTCTTTCCCTGTAGCAATGTCTTCCTCTTCCTCCATCTCCTCAGGCCTCTCTTTCCAATCTTCCTCCTCGAGCGAGGAGTGGAACTTTGACCACGTGCCGGATGGCCCACCCGAAGCACTCGTCGGGTCAGATGGTGACTTGCCTCGACCGATGGGAGGACGACCTCGAGTTCCTCATCGAAGGGGAGCTGAAGAGCGAGAGCGAAGACGACCTCCACTCCTGGGCGAACCCCACCTCCTCCGACGAGGAGGAGGAAGAAGAAGAAGTAGAGGAAGAAGAAGAAGAGGAGGAGGATGATTCCTCCTCCTCCGCTGGGTATCCGCCGGCGAAGCGGCGCTTCGCGACGGGAGGAGATGATGATGACGAGGAAGAAGAGGCTCCGGCCGAGGGCTGGGGCAGCAGCGAGGGAACTCTCCGGAAGCAGGCCGACGGCAGCTACGATGCCGACGACGAGGCCAGCGAGGATTAGTAATGTAGGACTAGTAGCTCCTGAGCAGTCGGCTCTTCTCTTGTTCTTCCTTTCTTGAGAAATCGGCTCTTCATTGTAAAAACCCCCTTATTAATGAAGAAGAAATTTCTCAGCTGATTTTGTCCTTTTACCAATTTTGCCGATTGCTAAGATAAGTTAGCAAATCAAGAGCCGATGGCAGCGCATCGGACTTTGCCATGCAACGCGAGCAAAGCCAACTCTATTATCTATCCAAACGGTAATCTGCGACTTGTCCGAAAGAGCAAAACTCAGATCCCCAAATCGCCGCTTGAACAGATCCAACCCACGGCCATATGAACCTCAGACGTCAATCGTGCAGGTTTGCAACTGCAGCGGACCCAAGGGCAATATCACCCAATGCCCATGCTATGGTCTCCTTCCAGCAGCTCTGGTGATCTTCTTCTGCAACAACCCACCACTTTCTAAGAGATTTATGATGCAGGGTCAGCCGATGACACTCCAATCGGCTTCCAAAAACAGAGTGCCTACCAAATCAGCTGCCCCCCGAGCCTCAGTCAAGGCGAGAACGGCGGTGAGGACATACAGTTCAGACAAATGGACCCAAACTTGAGCGAATCTGAGCAAACCAACACGCAGAATCAGCCAAACTTGCCACCATCGATCACCTTTTCTTCCGTTGAAAGCCGATATTGTAGGCGAAACATCAACGGCTTAACCGACAAAGGGTTGGAAGTCCTCGAAGAGAAGGTTCTGGCACCAAAATCGGCTCATTGCCGCTGAGGAAGCTCTCACTGTTCACTCCCAGAAAAGAAGGCCATCCGCGTCTTGAACACGCAGCGGGTAGATCCTGTGTAATTGTACTAGAGTCGATGGCGTGCATCGGCTTTGTTTCTTAGCTCTAGAGTCGATGTCCGCATCGGCTGTATATCATGAGAATTTTTTCTCGCGATTTTTCTATCGCCCCAATATTTCACCGCACATGTATCGCACATGTTCATCGATTAGGTGCCCCCGAGCCGAATCTGCCGGTAATGCGGATATCGGCTCGTAGCTAGCCAAGGCACCGTATTTGAACGTCGGCTCCGTTAAGACCAATGTTGACTTTTTCCAGCTCATCCGACGTAAAACCGCTGCCCATTAGATCGACGTTGAACACAAAGAACGTATGGTGAGGATAATTTTGGCCGATTGCTGGAATCGGCCTCCACGTTGATTGAATCGCTCAATGAAGGTTTTGCAATGTTCCTCCATAGATCCTTGGGGCCGATCACATGGATCGGCACGTTTGTCCATAGATGTTGCTCTTGTTACACGGTCAGGCCGGTGGATAAAACCAGCCTAACCCGTCCTTCGTCACGTCGATGCGCTCAGTCGTCCAAATTGATGCCTGAGTGGCTCTTGGCCGATGTCTCCCAAACGTTCATACCAGCCGTTGAAATCTCGGCTGAATCATCTGCGTGGACGACCTCTACTTCATCTCCATCCCACTGTATTAAGCATTGGTGCATCGTGGATGGAATGCAACAAGCGTGGATCCAATCTCTCCCTAGCAGACAGCATAGGTGCTCTTGTGTCGACAATAAAGAACGTCGTAGGGATGGTTTTCCTCCCTACGGTCAGATCCACGTTCGTAACACCTTGTGCGTCGGATGCTTGGCCGTTGAAATCGCTCTGTCACGTTGGTCTTGATCAGATCCGAGCGTCCCAACCGACGTAGCACGGAGTATGGCATAATGTTGATTGCCGCTCCGGTGTCCACCATCTTGTTGACAGTTGCCCATTGATATAGCCTCGCAAGTACAGGGCCTTCGATGTCCAGCTTCTTTCTCGTGGCTTCTCAAAGATAACCGGCCGTGGGCCGCATCAAGTTGTGCCACAGGTGCTTCGTCTAATCCTGGAGCACTAAACTCCGTTGGAAGGATGAACACCATGTTTGTGCCAGCCGATGTCTCGTCATCGGCTTTCTTTTGTCTGGGCGCCACTCTTTCCTTTGTGGCCGACCTTCTTCGTCCGGGGTTCGCTGAATTTTCGCGGCCATCAGCCGCGCCTTCCTTAACGTGTGCAGGTATAACCTTTCGCTTCCTCCAAACCACGTAGTCGCTGAACCCTACGCTTTTGGGAACGGCTGAGTCCATCCACCACCTTGGCCGATGATACTTATCTTCTTCTTCATCATCGTCCTCTAGTTCCTCGAGATCTTCTACCCGAGAGGACTCAGCGTGCTTGTTCCGAGGCGAGAGGCCCTAGACGTTTGAACACGGACACGTTAGCTGCATCCTTCTTCTTACATTCTGGCAGTTGCCGATTGTAGGCAATCGGCTCATTCCCGAATCCCAGCTGTCCGAAGAAGGGGCAGTGCCTATCCACGTCGTCTTGCTCTCTCGACTTTTCCTTGGCGTGGCGCTCATATCTCTCCTCGTCGCGATCATGCCGACGGTGTCTCCTGGCGTCCCTAGCCACGATCTCTTTCATCATCGTCGTTGTATCGTCGGCGTTGGTCGTATTGACTCACATATTTGTTGAGGAGGTGATCAGAAAGAGGTCGCCGATATCTCACGTTCCTCACTTCTCCCTCTGTGATATAGCGCTTGCCATCGTGACGGAGCGATCGCGTGGAACGGCTTCGTGTCCTTGCTATGAGAGCAGCTGCCCTCGTCTCCGTCCTTACCAGTGGTGCCCAGGTCCTACCATGTTGATGTTGAACGAGAATCCTGGCTGGCACCCTCCAGGGTAAGTGCACTCCACCATGTTAACGGCGGGGAAGGGGTGTGTCGACCTTCATGGCGTACTGGCTGAAAATTAGACGCCCTTGTTCTATCGCCATTTGGACCTGCCGACGCACCCTGCAGTGGTTGGTGGCATGGGTGAACGTGTTATGCCACTTGCGTATGGCTTTCCGTTCAGCTCCTGAGCCGTGGGGATCTTGTGGCCTTCGGGTACCTTTAGCCGCTTCTCCTTAAGTAAGAGGTCGAAAATTTGCTCAGCCTTGGTGACATCGAAGTCAAACCCTCTTGGAGGACCTTGTGGCTTAACCCACTTACAGGACACGGGGCTTGCCCCCGAGTCCATTCAGCCACTGCTACCTCTTGATCTCCCGAGCCTTCATCTTCATCTGCCTCAACCAGGACCACCGCACGCTTGAATTTATCCCGGTATACATCCGGTGGCGCTGTTCATATCCCCCGCACCATGTGCCATGAAGGGTAGTCGCTTGGGAGGCCACGTCCTTAATCGGTGATGCGAGACCCACCACCGCCAACTCGATCGCTTCTTTCTCGCACACAGCCGAATAGCACGGTTCCTAACGGTCCGAAGCGCTGGACGTATTCTGAAACTGTTTCTCCGCGCTTCGTCGTACTTGTGCTAGATCGGCAATGCCGGCCTCGGAAGCCTCCGAGTGATACCGCATGTGGAACTGCTCTTCCAATCGCTTCCAAGTCCGGATTGAGTCGGTGGCAGCGATGTGTACCACCCGAAAGCCGATCCCGTGAGGGATGTGCGAAGAACCTCACACGCAGCTCATCTGATGCTGAGATCGTGTCAGCTGTGCCAATATCGGCTCACATGCTCGATGGAGCCGGAACCATCCGATCCATTAAACTTGGAGAAATCAGGGAGCCGATATTTGGGTGGTAGCGGGATCAACTTGTATTCGTTAGGGTACGGCTTGGAATAGCCGATTGTCCTCCTTTTCGGCACCATGCCGAACTGGTCTTTTAAGATGGTACTAATCTGATCCGCGGTCTGGCTGTAGGAATCGAACTCAAGATTCGCGAGTGGCATACTTAGCCAGCCATGCTTGCTTTTCCAGCTCGAGCCAACTGAGCTGGGCTCGGAGGTTTGTCGGAGTGGCATACTTAGCTAGCCGTCGCTTCTCAAGATCTGTTCCCGGTTCCTCCGCTGTTCCAAATCCTCATGCTCTGGTTTGTGAGTGCCCAGCGCATGGCACGTATGTGCACGTGTATCCGTGAGGGATCTCCTTAGGCGCCTCATGCAAGAACAGTCACTAGGGTCACCACCGATCTTGTAGACGACGTATGCCGGTGAATTCGGCACTTCTGGTGCTGCCAATGCGAATGGCCGCGGTGGACGGGACTGGAGTGGCATCTCTCCTTGGTGAGTCCCTAGAGCTGGTCCTGACGGAGAGTACTGATGCCTCATGATTTCCCGGATCACCCGAAGAGCGACACGCTCCAAAGTGTTCACCAGCTCTCGGAATGGCGGTGTAGCGAATGTGCTACCATGAAGTTAATCTCCGACGCAGGACTGGTGCGTTCTTCTGACGGGCAGACAGGTCCACTCCATCGAGCGCGCCTTCAGTGAGAACCCTTTCCACCCGATGCCGTGTGAGCGGGTTCTCTGAAAGAGCCGGTGAGATCGGCTTCGAGGATCGCTTTGACCTCGTCATGCTTCTTCTTGAGCTCCTCGGTCAGATCCTCGTACGTGACTCGGGTGCCTTCCGCCATCTCGATGTAGATGGCGATGCGGTTGATGTCGAAGATTGTCCCACCGGGCGTGCAATGTGTTGCGGTCGAAACCCACCGACGAGCAGCGACGGGCAACACGTAGAGCCGGGAGGCTCCCAGATCTGGTGGCCCTGGTCCCTCCGAGCGACGGCCCGCAAAGACTCGGCACGCACGTCCGATGCCGGTGCAGGCGTGCCACCACCTATAACCGGTCGGAAGGTGTTGATTTGCCTCGCTAAGTTTCCATGGCATACACGTAAACATTAAATACGAGCCTCGATCGGCTCTCAGGTTGTCCTGTGAATCGGCTCAAAGAGCCGATCCACCCATGATGCGTACGAGGTGTACGATCAGATGGTGGTCCTGCTTGATCAAAATAAAGCTAAAACGGCCTACTACGATTTAGGGTTTTCACCGCATAATCGGAACATCCTACTCGTGATTGAGCCTGGCGGCTGTGGTGACCCTGCATACCACTGCATGTTGTAGTATGCCAGTCGTTGATATAACATTCACGAAGTACCATTCTAAAATATTACATCCCCTCGAGTAGTACAAAACATAGGTCCATAACTCATTCATTTATTATTACAACTATCATACACATGTCATCTTGGAGCTCCTCTTGGGTCCTAAGAGGAATGCTCCTGGGTTCGAGGCGAACCCAACTTAACTTACAATACCGAGTCTCATTAAACTAAACATTTATTTCATCGAGCAGCGAAATACTAAGAGTTCGGGCTGCTCGGTTACTACTACTATCGGTTATCTCTAGGCTTGATCTCCTCCGGAAGCCTCCCGGATCCGTAGACTATGAGATAGTCTACGCCTTCAACTCCTCCCGAGAGGTCAGGGTTCATCATAGCCGATGATCTCGGCTCCTTCATTGTTGTCGTAGTCCTCCTCCAGACGATTCAGACAATCTAAGCATGGGATTTAAGAGTGGTATGAGTACGAGCGTACTCAACAAGTTCATTATAGATAAGAGGTGTTTAATGCACTAGCTACGATATTAGACCAGAAAGTCTAATACCAATGCAAGTTTTGATAAACATTTTTAAGCATGGGATTTAAGAGTGGTATGAGTACGAGCGTACTCAACAAGTTCATTATAGATAAGAGGTGTTTAATGCACTAGCTACGGGTATTAGACCAGAAAGTCTAATACCAATGCAAGTTTTGATAAACATTTCTTCAAGAGATTGCTTTTATTTCAAAGAGCTATGTCCGTCAGCCTTCACCGGTTTACTAGAACTTCATGGAGCTCCTTTCCCGCGTTCGCAGTTCCTTATCCCGAACAGGGAGTGACAGTCACGCTCTTTACACTCTGCAGAGGTGTGTTGCTTTACCCATAAGAGATCTTAACCTTGGTGCCAACCGGGCAGCTTTCCGTCCACACTTCCTTTGGTGTGAGGCCATAAGGTCTAGCCAATCATGTTCCTCCGCTACCTCGAACACCCACCCTTTGTTGCATGCCCCGACCCTGGGTCCTCGCCGGTCCCATTATTCCCGTAATTTCAGGGTGGACCCCGACCACGACAACAGTTTGGGACTCGTTAACCAAACTCCTTCGCCGGTAGCTGCAACCCATCATAGACCACATTACCGTGGGGAATTAGAAGGGGATCCCCACCCTCAAGTTGTTCCGCAAGAACCGCTACGGTAAGCAGCTATACCGTGGGGAATTAGAAGGGGCTCCCCACCCTCAAGTTGCTCCGCAAGACACAACTGCTACGGTAAGCGCATCCGTTGATGAACGAGAGGTGGAAACACTTTGACTACTCCGTCCCACTCCGGATCTTATGGTTAACACGGGTATTACGGCACAAGAATCATCGACATTTGTTGTTTAATCCTAGATGGATATAAACCCTGCAATGGAACCTCCACCATATCAACACAATCCATGGTTCCATTGCCCACCACATAGTCATATTCATAGTTATGAAAATAGTGGTTTTGATTTTTATGCAATAGTGATAACCATAATATTTTGCAAGTAATTTGATAGAAATACTCAAATGGCATGAGCAAGTGATGAACTTGCTGAACAACGCAAAGTTTTGCTTGGAAGGTGTGGACGACCCTTGTCCTCTGTCTGAAAAATAGCATCATTGTCCGATAAGGGCAATGGTTAAAGAAGCAATTATGCATGATTCCATTTTTAGGGTTTGTTCCCCCTTCCGATGTCGTTATTATTTCATGTAAGAGGTTAATACTAAGAATATTTTGGGGATACTTGATTTAAAATAAGAGACAACCTTGAAATGTTGTCAAGGTGTTTTTAAAGTCCAAGGATATTAATGGACTTATTTTTTTATTATTGAAAATAATATGTGTGCTTTAAATGATTATTTAAATCATCAAATTAAGACTTATTCAAAATTGTCTTTAAAAATTCTCTATTGTATTTTATTATGATAGAGAATTTTATGTTGATCTATTTTCATATTTTTCATTATTTTTTTAAAGCTTTGAATCATTTGCTATTCAATTTCAAAGTTTCTTGTTTATTTTAAAATGTGAAATGACACATTTACCCCTTGGGCCCACCTGTCAGGAGAGCCCAACTGGTTTGGGTTAAACCCGCCCGGTCCAACCGACCGGCGCGGTCGCTCCCCAGTCCACTCTCGCTGTGCCGCCTCGCCAAACCCTTCTCCTCCCCGTGCGCGACCCGCGTCGCCGCCGTCGTCGCCGAATTAATCCGGCCGACTCCGGCCCCGCCGCGAGATGCGGCGCATCTGATCCGCCGTTCGACGGCGCTTCAGATCCACCGCGCCGATCGTGTTTCGCCGCTTCCTCGCGCGTCCCCATCGTCTTTGCTCGCCTGCCGTGGTGTCTGCGGCGAGTTCGCCGCCGCCGATGCTCCCGATGCCGAGGCCGTGTGCCTCGATGTGCCTGCGCTGGAGCCTCCGCGCTTCGCCGGCTTGGCCATGGCTTGGCTGCCGTGGCCAGGCTGTGCCACCGTACCGCCATGGTGACGCCGTCGCGCTGCTCCAGGTTAGTACGCCTCCATCTTCTCCCTTTCTTCCTCCTCCTCTATGTCATGCTCTAGTTACAAGCCTGCCTCTCCTCATGGAGATGCCGGCACTGCCGTGCTGCTGTTGCTTCTGCGCCCCTGTGTGCCTTGTGCCAATCCAACCCTGGTGCTGTGCTAGCTGCTGCTATGCGTATGCTGCTGCTGTGCAATTGCCATGGATTCTGGCTGCTGTGCTATGCTGTTGTGCTCTGTAGCTTGCTGTTGCATCTCATGAACTCTTGCTCATGAGCATACTGTGATGCTTTGCTTTATTCATTTGTTATTGCTGCTGCTATCTTGCTCCTGACTCTCCTGTGTGAGCAATTACTACTCCCTGGCTTGATCATGGTGCATGATCCTTGCCTTTGGCAAGTGCCAGTGCTCTGGTGTGCTATCTCTGTGCTATAATTCATGATCATGCTCAATTGAGCATTTTACTGACTTGGCAGCTCCATCCCTTGATGGAGTGCTTCTGGATACAATTATAATGCTCTATTCACTTATCTATGATGCAATTGTTCAATTATATGGTTAATTTATTTATCTGGGCCATGTGATGATGCTATGCTAGACTGTGGTGACCTGTAGCAAGAGCTAGTGATGCTCCGATGATCAATTTATAATTTCTTGCTTGTGAGCAAATGTGTGCTCTTCACTGTGACTCACTGATGCACACCAGTGCTGCTTGTGCTTCATACAGGCTTAGCCTGTGTGTGCTGGTGCTTGTCTAAGCATCAGTGGATGCTTGCAATGATCCATTGGGTCATCTGCAAGATCCAGTGCATCATTAGCTTGCCTGCTTCATTTATCTGCTTAGTTTGCCTTGATATTTGGATATCTGATGTGAACTGCCTTGCAGTGATGATCATATAAGTGGATTTGGTTAGAGCTAGAAGGATGCCAACATCTGTTGGGAACCCTGGCTCCTTTTTGAACCCATCTGGGTGATGATATTAGTGCATGGCTTCTCTGTGGAATTTGGTATAGTGGTTGAGGTGGCCCTGACAGCAATTCCTTGCTGTTAGGGTAGCTCCCACATGTGTTGGCTTGCTGTGATTTGGGGAATATATTACTGGAAGAATCTTTGTGGTTTTTCCAGTTTCCTTTGATGTTGATAAACATGAATAGACACTTGATAGTCTATCTGTCTGATGGTGTAGTGGCTATAGGTGCTAAGTGAAACTGACTAGCTAGATAGGATTATCCCTTGTTGGATTTCTTTGATTATGTCACTGGTTTGGCATAGCCAATGTTCCCAGGGTGCTTTCCTATTTGTTTCTCTCTTGTTCACTTGCACCATTTTGGCCAGTAGCCATATGATGACTCACATATAGGGTTTCTACCCTTGTTTGTGTGCTGGAGACCATGCTTGTGCAATTTATGAACAAAACCATCTGGTTTGTTCATGTTAAGGTGTATACCTCACTCCAGCTCCTAGAAATCGTGTGTTGGTGTAGAGGTTTTGCTTCTGTGCTGATTTCTTAGCTTGCCCTGCTCCTCCTTGTGGCTTGTGCTTGATCTACTCCATGGTTTACTTCTCAACAGGAAACAGTTCCTTGCTTGAGCTGTTCCTGGATGAGGGTCCTAGCTATGTGTTCTTCCTGTTCTAAGTGTTCTTGCTCTCTGATGACTTACCAAGCTGCCTGTCGATGAATGAGCTAGGGTTTAGCTCTGAAAAGTTTATATATGATGCTCCCATACTCTCCCTGGTCGACACCTCTTGCTTGACACTTTGGTGACTCTCCCAGGCTGTGCATGTGCTGTGAGACATGCAGCTATCCCTGTGAGCTGCCTGTGTGCTTCACAGGTTGGGACTTGGTCCTATGGCTTGACACCCCGGCAGTGTTTGAGTTATCCTCTCAATTTGATCATATTTGCTAACCTGCCAAGTGGTTTTACCACTTGGCATAATCCCTATTTTCTTGTCTTTGTTATTTTACTATGCAGGTTTAAGGAAATGATCAAGAAGTTCAATCAAGTGATGTCCAAGAAAATCATGAAGATTTTCTTATCTAGTTTAGCCATTTACAATATCTTTGTAATTTTCATTTTTTTTTTTTTTTTTTCTATTCATTCAATTCTTGTAATGTGTTGTAATATTTTATATTACAATTCTGGATATTGTAAAGACAATGTATCAAGTGTGATTATTAATAAAGCTCAAAGTTTCCCTAATGAGCTTTACTAAATAAATGTAATGTTTATATTCTTGATTATTCATCTTTGTTTAATGAATAACCTCAATTTTGAATTCTGAGATATTCATATAATGTTTAAATTTGAAATTCAAAAGTTCTTGTGTTTGAATTCAATCATGCAACTTAAGTTGTAATGCAATACTCTCCTCTCTTCTCAAAACCCTAATTTAGTTAGGTGAGTTGCAAGTTTGTCGCACTCTCGAAACCCTAACCCTGTAAGGTGTCGAGAGAAACTTGTCCCCCTTCGCATTTTTGTTTAAAAGCGCGAAATTTCCCCAGAATTTACTATGAAATGCACATCCCTTTCTAAAATCTACCCTCGATCGTCTCTAAACCTGGACATTACAGCCTTTCCCCTTAAAACTTCGTCAAGTTGTGGTTATATCTGAACATTTCAGGTATGTTTTCCTCAGGTCTTCCTCTTTTTCCCAGGTGGCTTCCCTCTCGGGATGATGCTTCCATTGTATTTTGCAGTACTTGATAGCTTTATTTCTTAGTTGTTTCCAGCTCTCCTCGAGAATCTTGACTGGCTTCTCGATGTAAGTCAAATCTGGTTGTAACTCGAGCTCATCATGTGATATTGGCTCATCTGGGGTCTTCAAACACTTTCTGAGTTGTGACACATGGAACACGTTGTGAACCTGAGATAACCTTCCGGTAGTTCCAATTCAAAGGCTAACCCTCGGTTTTGACTCAATATCTTGAAAGGTCCTATATATCTAGGACTGAGTTTTCCTTTACTCCAAACCTCTGGAGTCCTTTCATCGGGCTTACCTTAAGATAAACCATGTCTCCAACTCGTGGCTCCCATGTCCTCCTCTTCTGATCGGCATAACTCTTTTGCCGACTTTGGGCTATCTTGAGCCTATCTCGATGATGTCAATGATTTGTTGTTTTTCCTTGACATAATCAGGGTTGAACTCCTTGCTTGCTCCGGCTTCATACCAACATATCGGTGATCTACACTTCCTTCCATACAGAGCTTCAAATGGTGCCATCTTGATGCGCTTTGATAGCTATTATTGTATGAAACTCGCTAGTGGTAAGTGCTCCTCCCATGATCCTCCGAAGTCTAGGGCACAAGCCCTAAGCATATCCTCTAAGATCTGGTTGGTTCTCTCCGTTTGTCCACCTGTCGAGGATGATAGGCGGTACTATAGTCCAACTTGGATCCTAAAGCTTCGTGTAGTTGCTTCCAGAATGACGTGAACACGGATCCTCGATCCGATACGATCTTCTTAGGTACTCCATGTTTACTCACGATCTCTTTGATGTAAAGATCGATGAGTTTCTCTCCTTTATCCTGTTGGTTTACCGCTAAGAAGTGGGCGCTCTTCGTCAACCGGTCCACGATTACCCATATCATGTCCTTCTTTTTATTAGTCATGGGTAGTCCGGTGATGAAATCCATCCCTATTTCTTCCCATTTCCACTCGGAATAGGTAAAGGTTGTAACTTCCCTGCCGGACTCTGGTGTTCAGCCTTCACTCTACAGGTATGGCATTCTGCCACATATTGTGCTATCTCCTCTTCATGTTATTCCACGAATAGTTCCTTTAAGTCCATGTACATCTTTGTACTTCCCGGATGTATTGAATATGGTGTTTGATGAGCTTCCCGGAGTATTACTTCCTTAATTTCAGCAATATCCGGAACGCAAATTCTTTTCTGGAACCATAATGATCCAGACTCTTCGATGAAATTCTGATGGTCTTCCTTCATCTATTCTTCTCATCTCCTCAATGATGAATGGATCGTCCATTTGACCCATCATTATCTCATTCTTCAGGTTGACATTAAGCTCATCGGCTACTTGCAATGCCGATAATCCTTCATGGGCTTCTTTCTCCCAAAGTTGTATTTGGGCTTGACTTATTTCCTTCCTCAACTCCGGTGATATTTCTTGTTCCACTCCTCCGGTGCTCTTCCTACTCAGGGCATCTGCTACAACATTAGCCTTCCCTGGTGTGTAATTGATTGTCAGATCATAATCCTTGATCAATTCTAGCCATCTTTTCTGTCTCATGTTGAGTTCCTTCTGAGTGAAGAAATATTTGAGGCTTTTATGATCTGTATAGAGCTCACACTTAGCTCCATAGAGAAAATGTCTCCATGTTTTGAGTGCAAATACGACTGCGGCTAATTCCAAGTCATGTGTTGGATAATTCACTTCATGAGGTCTGAGTTGCCTTGATCCATAAGATATCACTTTCCGATCTTGCATGAGTACACAACCCAATCCATGTTTGGATGCGTCACAGTACACGGTGTAATCCTTGCCAACTTCCGGAACTGCTAACACCTGCCGTGGTGAGTTTCTCTTTTAGAGTTTGAAAACTCTTCTCACACTCCTCTGACCACACAAATGGTGTATTCTTCCTTAACAACTTCTTCATTGGTCCTGCTATCTTGGAGAATCCTTCAATGAATCTCCGATAATATCCTGCCATTCCTAGGAATCCTCGGATTTCCTTGACAGTCTTGGGTGCTTCCCATTCTAGAACTGCTGCTACCTTACTCGGGTTAACATCGATTCCATCTTTGCTAATGACATGACCAAGAAATTCCACTTGATCTAGCCAAAATTCACACTTACTAAGTTTGGCATAGAGTTGATGTTCCCTTAGTGTTTGCAACACTAACCTCAAATGTTCGGCATGTTCCGCCTTGTTCTTGGAATATATCAGATATCATCGATAAATACGATGACAAACTTGTCTAGATATGGCATGAAGATCTTATTCATGAGATTCATGAATATTGCTGGGGCATTGGTTAATCCAAAAGGTACTACGAGATATTCATGATGTCCATATCTTGAAACAAAGGCAGTTTTCGGAACGTCTTCCTTCTTGATCTTTATCTGGTGATAACCGGATCTTAGATCAATCTTGGAAAAGACTCCCGCTCCTCTAAATTGATCAAATAGATCCTGTATTCTTGGAAGTGGATACTTGTTCTTGATTGTGACGTTATTCAGATTCCTGTAGTCTCCGCACATCCTTCTTCCTCCATGCCTTTTATCTACGAAGATCACAGGTGATCCCCATGGTGAAACACTTTCTTGAATGAATCCTTTCTGTTCCAAGTCATCCAATTGCTCCTTAAGTTCTTTCAACTCCTTGGGCCCCATCTTATATGGTGCTTTAGCAATCGGAGCTGTTCCTGGAATTAGGTCGATAGTGAATTCTATCTCCCTATCTGGTGGCATACCAGGTAATTCCGCAGGAAACACATCCTAGAATTCATTTACTACAGGTATATCTTCTAACTTCACCTCTTTCATGTTGTTCAACTGTAGCTCAACTTCGATCTGGGTATGTTTGTCTCCTTGGTATATCATTCTACTTCCATCGGGGCTTTTCAACGACATCGTCTTGCTCACACAGTCGATCAATGCTCCATTAGCTTCCAACCAGTTCATACCAAGAATGACATCAATGTCCTTCATCGGTAAAATGAACAGGTCCGCGTCAAACGCGCACTTATTGATCATGATGACTTGTTTTTGTTTGGTATGGGTTACTACTATCGTTCCCCCCGCAGAAAGTATGGTTATGGGGGTATCTAACTTAGTGCAACTAATCCCATGTTTGATGATGAATTGTTGAGAAATGAATGATGTAGTTGCACCAGTATCAAAAAGTACTTTGCCAGGATGAGTGAGTATCTGGAGCGTACCTATCACCGCCTGATCGGAGTTGACCACCTCCTCCAGTGGTGCAGTTCAGCTTGCCGAAGGGCTTCTTATTCTTCCAGCTCCCTCCGGTGTTTCCTCGATTTCCTCCTCCTCCAGATTGACCTCCTCCAGTGTTTCTCTTGGGGCAGTCCTTCACATGTGCCCCTCGACAACCGAAGCATATAATCTTTGGCTTCTTACAATCCTTCGAGGTATGACCTCGGAATCCACAAATGCGACAGACAATCTGGTTTGCAGTCTGAAACGCTTGGTTCCTCCTACTACCGTAGTAGTTGCTGTTGTTGTTGTTGTTGTTGTTGTTGTTGTACCGTGGCTTGAAACTCAAGCTGGTATTGGGCTTGTTACTAACAAACCTCTTAGGCTCAAACTTGGCCTTCTTCCTTTTCTCCTCCTGTAGTTGCTTGAAATCATCTTCCAGAGTGATGGCTGCATCCACCAACTCTTGAAACTCCGTCGCCCTCATCATACGGAGCTGAACCTTGAACTGGGGACTTAACCCCCTCAGAAATCTCTTTTTCTTCTTGTCCTCGGTGTTGACTTCTTCAACGGCGTACCGGGACAGTTTAGAGAACTCCCTGACATAGGTCAGGATTGCCTTGTCCTTCGCTCGAGACTTTCAAATTCTCGACGCTTCTCCACTATACTTTCAGGGACATTGGATTCCCTGAACTTCCTCGTGAATTCCTCCCAGGTAAATACCTTTCCAGCCGGATAAACGGCTACAATATTGTCCCACCATGATGCGGCAGGTCCACATAACAAGTGTGTAGCATAACGGACCTTCTCCAGGTCATTGCATCCAACAGTGTTGAGCTTTCGCTCTGTATCCATAAGCCAATCTTCCGCGTCCATTGGCTCGGGCGCGTATGCAAAAGATATAGGCTTAGTGTTTTGGAAGTCTGCTAATGTGACTCCCGGGTTCTCAGGTCTCTCCACCCTGTTTTGCTGCAGCAAATCATGGAAGAATTTGTTCTGCTGCTCCAGTGTTACACGCTGTCTCTCCTCTACCAGCATGTGGATAAAATTTTGCTGCGTCATGGGTGGTGGTGGTGGTGGAACCTGATTCCGGCTGCTTCGTCGGCCTCTTCCTTTTGTTTCGCTCGCGCTCCATGCGCTTCGGTCTCCTCTCCTAACGCTCCCGACATAACCCCTAGTTTTGCAACACAAGATGATACTCATAATTACTCCATGCGCAAGTTTTCTGAGCTCAACATTGTGCACAGAACTAGTCACGCAATGGAAATCAAGAAGCAAATCCAAATCATACAAAACATATACCATATATTTACATACTTAAGTGGTCTTATTACAATACTCAAGTCGATGTGAGTATGCAACTCACTTATTAAAGTATAAGTACAAATTTCTACAAAATATTACACTCTACAATACACGTGGTACTTGTGTATTGTAGCTTTGCTTCTCTTGGTAGTCTCTAAACGATCTTCACTCCCGATACATTCCAGGCTTCCATCCGGTCGAACGTGTTGTTCTCCTGACAAAACCTGGAACATAAGGTCTCCCCGTTGGCTGATAGTCGGAATCCGATGATGATCCTAGGGCGAAATCAGTGTTCACGAACTGATCATTCAGTGCGTCATAATCCACCCATCGGGTATACTCCCCTATACCTACACCATAGGTATTACCTACATTCGTATCCGACTCAACCTGTGTCGGATACCCTCCAACTTCCTCCTCATTCCATGGATAACTCTGGTACTGGGTCGTGGCATCTTCATTCATCTCACCATCATAATACGCTGTGGTACTATGAGTTCCAGTATCCGATCCCCAACGCCAACCCCTGGAATTCTCGATAGGAGTCTCGGAACGCTGGTGGTTTCCGGATTCCTCTCCGCTCGTATCCCCCATAGGAACTACCCAGGTAGTTCCCAGGTGTAACAGGTGTGGGTTCACGTGCAAGTGGATCAATGCTGATGTAGTCACCAGCTGAATAAACTGGTGTGTGCACCACATTCTCCATAGGTTCTTTCCCCCTACTCTCCTCCTTGGGTTCTGAATTCCTCAAGCATCGTATCAATTGCTCCTATCAGATGATGATTCAACTGAAAGAGTAATGATATGAAGTTACGGCTATTGTCCATGTATTTGGCTGCTTGGTTTGCTTTTGGCATATTTGAAATGGTTCAATGGGATCATTGTCCTCCTCCATATGAGGAATGTGTGTAAATTCGGAACCCATAAGCTCTTTCGTCTTATGCTCCCGAATATCGGTTATGGCTCTCATAACAGCTATATGGTAAGCTGTGTTGGTTGTCCTTGCTTCCCCAGCTGGCATGACTACGCTCATTCCCAAAGATTCGGGAAGTCGCAGTCCTACCCTACACTTGGCCAACACCGGACCATCATAGAACATGTATTTCTTTACTGGAATCGGGATCGCACCCAAATTCCAGTAACATGGCTCGTAGGATATCAGCAAGTCCTCCTTGGTACTCGTTCAGTGTGGAATCCATAACTTTCACGTTTCTTCCCGGTCGTGAACTTGCCATGTTGGCTGTAGAAATAGAAAGATTATAAGATTAGTAATAATGCATCATAATAGAGATAATAAAGAATTATCGCACTAAAAGATATGATTGTTGTATTCTCAATTGAATATACACCATATTTTTAGAGAATTCTTTACTAATCCTATTTGACTCCTAACGTTTGGTCCCATTTACTAGGTTCCAACCTAAGGTCAAAGCTTTTGCTCTGATACCAACTGTGGTGACCCTGCATACCACTGCATGTTGTAGTATGCCAGTCGTTGATATAACATTCACGAAGTACCATTCCGCAAATATTACATCCCTCGGAGTAGTACAACAGAACATAGCAGGTCCATAACTCATTCATTTATTATTACAACTATCATACACATGTCATCTTGGAGCTCCTCTTGGGTCCTAAGAGGAATGCTCCTGGGTTCGAGGCGAACCCAACTTAACTTACAATACCAGAGTCTCATTAAACTAAACATTTATTTCATCGAGCAGCGAAATACTAAGAGTTCGGGCTGCTCGGTTACTACTACTATGGTTATCTCTAGGCTTGATCTCCTCCGGAAGCCTCCCGGATCCGTAGACTATGAGATAGTCTACGCCTTCAACTCCTCGAGAGGTCAGGTTCATCATAGCCGATGATCTCGGCTCCTTCATTGTTGTCGTAGTCCTCCTCCAGACGATTCAGACAATCTAAGCATGGGATTTAAGAGTGGTATGAGTACGAGCGTACTCAACAAGTTCATTATAGATAAGAGGTGTTTAATGCACTAGCTACGATATTAGACCAGAAAGTCTAATACCAATGCAAGTTTTGATAAACATTTTTAAGCATGGGATTTAAGAGTGGTATGAGTACGAGCGTACTCAACAAGTTCATTATAGATAAGAGGTGTTTAATGCACTAGCTACGATATTAGACCAGAAAGTCTAATACCAATGCAAGTTTTGATAAACATTTCTTCAAGAGATTGCTTTTATTTCAAAGAGCTATGTCCGTCAGCCTTCACCGGTTTACTAGAACTTCATGGAGCTCCTTTCCGGCCGCGTTCGCAGTTCCTTATCCCGGAACAGGGAGTGACAGTCACAGTTCTTTACACTCTGCAGAGGTGTGTTGCTTTACCCATAAGAGATCTTAACCTTGGTGCCAACCGGGCTTCCCGTCCACACTTCCTTTGGTGTGAGGCCCGGTATAAGGTCTAGCCAATCATGTTCCTCCGCTACCTCGAACACCCACCCTTTGTTGCATGCCCCGACCCTGGGTCTCGCCGGTCCCATTATTCCCGTAATTTCAGGTGGACCCCGACCACGACAACAGTTTGGGACTCGTTAACCAAACTCCTTCGCCGGTAGCCGCAACCCATCATAGACCACATTACCGTGGGGAATTAGAAGGGGATCCCCACCCTCAAGTTGTTCCAAGAACCGCTACGGTAAGCTATACCGTGGGGAATTAGAAGGGGCTCCCCACCCTCAAGTTGCTCCGACACAACTGCTACGGTAAGCGCATCCGTTGATGAACGAGAGGTGGAAACACTTTTGACTACTCCGTCCCACTCCGGATCTTATGGTTAACACGGGTATTACGGCACAAGAATCACTTTTTGTTGTTTAATCCTAGATGGATATAAACCCGTGCAATGGAACCTCCACCATATCAACACAATCCATGGTTCCATTGCCCACCACATAGTCATATTCATAGGTATGAAAATAGTGGTTTTGATTTTTATGCAATAGTGATAACCATAATATTTTGCAAGTAATTTGATAGAAATACTCAAATGGCATGAGCAAGTGATGAACTTGCCTGAACACTGCAAAGTTTTGCAGTTGGAAGGTGTGGTGACCCTTGTCCTCTGTCTCTGAAAAATAGCATCATTGTCCGATAAGGGCAATGGTTAAAGAAGCAATTATGCATGATTCCATTTTTAGGGTTTGTTCCCCCTTCCGATGTCGTTATTATTTCATGTAAGAGGTTAATACTAAGAATATTTTGGGGATACTTGATTTAAAATAAGAGACAACCTTGAAATGTTGTCAAGGTGTTTTTAAAGTCCAAGGATATTAATGGACTTATTTTTTTATTATTGAAAATAATATGTGTGCTTTAAATGATTATTTAAATCATCAAATTAAGACTTATTCAAAATTGTCTTTAAAAATTCTCTATTGTATTTTATTATGATAGAGAATTTTATGTTGATCTATTTTCATATTTTTCATTATTTTTTTAAAGCTTTGAATCATTTGCTATTCAATTTCAAAGTTTCTTGTTTATTTTAAAATGTGAAATGACACATTTACCCCTTGGGCCCACCTGTCAGGAGAGCCCAACTGGTTTGGGTTAAACCCGCCCGGTCCAACCGACCGGCGCGGTCGCTCCCCAGTCCACTCTCGCTGTGCCGCCTCGCCAAACCCTTCTCCCCGTGCTCTGGCGACCCGCGTCGCCGCCGTCGTCGCCGAATTAATCCGGCCGACTCCGGCCATCGCCGCCGGCGAGATGCGGCGCATCTGATCCGCCGTTCGACGGCGCGCAGATCCACCGCGCCGATCGTGTTTCGCCGCTTCCTCGACGCGTCCCCATCGTCTTTGCTCGCCGTGGTGTCTGCGGCGAGTTCGCCGCCGCCGCTCCGATGCCGAGGCCGTGTGCCTCGTGTGCTGCGTTGGAGCCTCCGCGCTTCGGCGACCGCCGGCTTGGCTTGGCTTGCCGTGGCCAGCGTGCCGCCGTACCGCCATGGTGACGTCGCGCTGCTCCAGGTTAGTACGCCTCCATCTTCTTCCTTTCTTCCTCCTCCTCTATATCATGCTCTAGTTACAAGCCTGCCTCTCCTCATGGAGATGCCGGCACTGCCGTGCTGCTGTTGCTTCTGCGCCCCTGTGTGCCTTGTGCCAATCCAACCCTGGTGCTGTGCTAGCTGCTGCTATGCGTATGCTGCTGCTGTGCAATTGCCATGGATTCTGGCTGCTGTGCTATGCTGTTGTGCTCTGTAGCTTGCTGTTGCATCTCATGAACTCTTGCTCATGAGCATACTGTGATGCTTTGCTTTATTCATTTGTTATTGCTGCTGCTATCTTGCTCCTGACTCTCCTGTGTGAGCAATTACTACTCCCTGGCTTGATCATGGTGCATGATCCTTGCCTTTGGCAAGTGCCAGTGCTCCTGGTGTGCTATCTCTGTGCTATAATTCATGATCATGCTCAATTGAGCATTTTACTGACTTGGCAGCTCCATCCCTTGATGGAGTGCTTCTGGATACAATTATAATGCTCTATTCACTTATCTATGATGCAATTGTTCAATTATATGGTTAATTTATTTATCTGGGCCATGTGATGATGCTATGCTAGACTGTGGTGACCTGTAGCAAGAGCTAGTGATGCTCCGATGATCAATTTATAATTTCTTGCTTGTGAGCAAATGTGTGCTCTTCACTGTGACTCACTGATGCACACCAGTGCTGCTTGTGCTTCATACAGGCTTAGCCTGTGTGTGCTGGTGCTTGTCTAAGCATCAGTGGATGCTTGCAATGATCCATTGGGTCATCTGCAAGATCCAGTGCATCATTAGCTTGCCTGCTTCATTTATCTGCTTAGTTTGCCTTGATATTTGGATATCTGATGTGAACTGCCTTGCAGTGATGATCATATAAGTGGATTTGGTTAGAGCTAGAAGGATGCCAACATCTGTTGGGAACCCTGGCTCCTTTTTGAACCCATCTGGGTGATGATATTAGTGCATGGCTTCTCTGTGGAATTTGGTATAGTGGTTGAGGTGGCCCTGACAGCAATTCCTTGCTGTTAGGGTAGCTCCCACATGTGTTGGCTTGCTGTGATTTGGGGAATATATTACTGGAAGAATCTTTGTGGTTTTTCCAGTTTCCTTTGATGTTGATAAACATGAATAGACACTTGATAGTCTATCTGTCTGATGGTGTAGTGGCTATAGGTGCTAAGTGAAACTGACTAGCTAGATAGGATTATCCCTTGTTGGATTTCTTTGATTATGTCACTGGTTTGGCATAGCCAATGTTCCCAGGGTGCTTTCCTATTTGTTTCTCTCTTGTTCACTTGCACCATTTTGGCCAGTAGCCATATGATGACTCACATATAGGGTTTCTACCCTTGTTTGTGTGCTGGAGACCATGCTTGTGCAATTTATGAACAAAACCATCTGGTTTGTTCATGTTAAGGTGTATACCTCACTCCAGCTCCTAGAAATCGTGTGTTGGTGTAGAGGTTTTGCTTCTGTGCTGATTTCTTAGCTTGCCCTGCTCCTCCTTGTGGCTTGTGCTTGATCTACTCCATGGTTTACTTCTCAACAGGAAACAGTTCCTTGCTTGAGCTGTTCCTGGATGAGGGTCCTAGCTATGTGTTCTTCCTGTTCTAAGTGTTCTTGCTCTCGATGACTTACCAAGCTGCCTGTCGATGAATGAGCTAGGGTTTAGCTCTGAAAAGTTTATATATGATGCTCCCATACTCTCCCTGGTCGACACCTCTTGCTTGACACTTTGGTGACTCTCCCAGGCTGTGCATGTGCTGTGAGACATGCAGCTATCCCTGTGAGCTGCCTGTGTGCTTCACAGGTTGGGACTTGGTCCTATGGCTTGACACCCCGGCAGTGTTTGAGTTATCCTCTCAATTTGATCATATTTGCTAACCTGCCAAGTGGTTTTACCACTTGGCATAATCCCTATTTTCTTGTCTTTGTTATTTTACTATGCAGGTTTAAGGAAATGATCAAGAAGTTCAATCAAGTGATGTCCAAGAAAATCATGAAGATTTTCTTATCTAGTTTAGCCATTTACAATATCTTTGTAATTTTCATTTTTTTTTATTTTTTTTTCTATTCATTCAATTCTTGTAATGTGTTGTAATATTTTATATTACAATTCTGGATATTGTAAAGACAATGTATCAAGTGTGATTATTAATAAAGCTCAAAGTTTCCCTAATGAGCTTTACTAAATAAATGTAATGTTTATATTCTTGATTATTCATCTTTGTTTAATGAATAACCTCAATTTTGAATTCTGAGATATTCATATAATGTTTAAATTTGAAATTCAAAAGTTCTTGTGTTTGAATTCAATCATGCAACTTAAGTTGTAATGCAATACTCTCCTCTCTTCTCAAAAACCTAATTTAGTTAGGTGAGTTGCAAGTTTGTCGCACTCTCGAAACCCTAACCCTGTAAGGTGTCGAGAGAGAAACTTGTCCCCCTTCGATGCAGTTTTTGTTTAAAAGCGCGAAATTTCCCCAGAATTTACTATGAAATGCACATCCCTTTCTAAAATCTACCACTCGATCGTCTCTAAACCTGGGACATTACAGCGGCCACGCACGGTGATCGTAAACCGACCCTAGTCAAGGCCTAAAAACCAACACGTTGATCCTCGGAACATCCTGTCTAGGGCTAGCAAACTACACCCTACGCGCCACCGGATCCTTCAACCCGTTTGTAAGGCCTAACTATGCAGATATTAAACTAATCCTTGACGAACAAGGAGCAATCATAACGGATCGGATCTACTAAATAATGATCAAGCGGGTGCCGCCCTTACACCTAAGATAGGTGTAAGGACGGCTAGACGTCTAAGGGTTGCACGACGGATATGATACGATGAACAATGCTAACCCTAACACATCTATGATAACTACGTTGCTCGCCATCAAAAAGGCTTCAGCACGAGCAACGCATGAACAACGAATAAACGTGTACTGCCTAGATCGATCTAGGCAGCATGATGCTTACCCGGAAGAAACCCTCGAGACAAGGGAGTTAGCGATGCGCCTAGATTGGTTTGTGGTGAACGTGATTGTTGCTTATTTCATAAACCCTAGATACATATTTATAGTCCGTAGACTTTCTAACGTGGGAATAATCCCAACCGGGCACAAGCCAAACTCTATCTAAACGACACGTATCCTACTATGTTACAGATACACGGGCAAACTAGCCCAAACTTTGTATGCAAGGCCGATTCATGTATTTCTTCCATGTATATTCTTCAAGCTCATCTTCAATCGCGGCCCACCTCTGATCCGGTCAAATTCTGGTGATAACACACACGCGAATGGAACCGGTTAAATGTTCGGCGCGCCAAAAAAACCTTTGGAGGTCGGTTTTAGGGACGCTACTGAAGATGGTCTAATATTATCAATCAATTGAAGTTTAGAATGTAGCTTCTATCGAAACCATGTTCGATGCCTCACGAGTTAATTCCAAAAAACCACCACGTTAAGATGTGTAGTTCGCAAACCCATCAGTATTCGGCGAAACTACAAAAAATTACTAGTATTACGCGAATTCGTTACAATATCCATGGAGGTGCCGAGGAAGAGTCCATGTCTAGCTGGCCAACATCAACATGGTATTGTTACTTCGTTTGAAAACACAGATCAGTGCTGTCACAGATCCTGATGCATCCAAGTCCTAGGATGTATGTGAGTTTCAACGCTATTGCAAAAGCCGTACTGCCAAATTTGTGTACGCTACAGCAAAACGTGGTGTATGCTACTATGCTAGTATGAACATAGGCACCTAGCAACGATTGGTCTCTACTCCTTTCTCTGGGTCACATACGCATCACGCTTCTTTGTGAATTGTGATCATATTTCATTTCTCTTATCATGTTTAAATAGGAACAGCATTAGTTACAGTTTGATACTATATATATGGTGCAACAACCATGATGGATGCTTTTACACAGTTCAGTACTCCCATAAAGATCGAGCACATGGCAATCCTGCACTTGTGTGAGGATCGCTCCCCTCGGTGAAGTAACTTCTTGCTCGATGTTCTTATATTATATCAATCAATTGAAGTTCACAATGTAGCTTATTTCCAAACTACATTTTGTGAAAAACATTGGCGTTCGATGCCTCACAATATGACATTGTCACCAACGAGGAAGAGCAGGACTAAGAAACCACGGTAAAAGTCTCATGCAATAATGTATAGACCAAAAATCATCAAAACATCATTTTGTAAAAGCCGTAACCAATTCTCCTTGTCTAAAGATGAACTGACTAGTAACTGCAACTAGGTAGGGATCTGCGGCTCTATCATCGGTCTTACATGGACCGGTACAATGTGCGGAAGTATTTGCTCGCCCGTGATCACTACATCCTTGCTTACCACTCCGTTGATTGTGTTAAGAAGAGGTTTGCAATAGCTAGATTTTTATATTTTGCAAAAAAATAGAGTATGTCCGGGCTATAGTGGAGCTCTATCTACCACACGAGATCTGCCTGTGCGCTCAACCCGGCACAGTTTGCCCCCATTTATTCAGACTTGCATCAAAGTGATTACGAATGGTAAGTCGATGTTGTCAATTTAGTAAGTATTGAATTTCCGATGTCGTTGCTCCATGTTTCAACAATAAAAACAGCATAATGCTTTGGTCTTCTATTCAGTATTAAATTGCTTAAATCTTTCTTTGTCTTGAACCGTAGCTCTGAGATACCATCATCTCTCGCTGACAAACTAAGGGTAACTTAGATGGTTAGGTTCCTTGTGGTGAAATCAACTCACCCAGATTCAAATCCTGGATTTGGCCTAGGTATGTTCACATTTCATTAGATTTAATCCAAGAATCGGCGATATTTTTAGTGGTAGGTGACGTGTCTGCCGATAGTGAGACGCACAGGGTGACTTCGTTACCCTCAAAATTTACCGGCCGAGCCTCTCCAAGATACTCATGGAGTAGCCATGTAGGGTGTATGTGTGTTTTC
This sequence comes from Lolium multiflorum, assembly GCA_030979885.1. Classification (NCBI taxonomy): domain Eukaryota; kingdom Viridiplantae; phylum Streptophyta; class Magnoliopsida; order Poales; family Poaceae; genus Lolium; species Lolium multiflorum. The sequence goes on from CM061748.1 coordinate 20,685,087, forward strand.
ATAGGGTGAGAGTACATGCATGTTTATCAGCATCCGCCTTTGTACCGTGTTTATAAAAATAAAAACCCTCATCTCTCGACTTACTCATCTGCAGGCTCTAGGTTGTGCGTACGGTCATAGAAGAGTTCGTGTGTGTTTACCAGCATCGGCCTTTGTACTATGTTTCTAACAATAAAATATCTCAACTTATGTTTCTAAAAATAAAAACCCTCATATCTCAACTTATTCATCTGCAGGCTCTACTGAAGATGGTCACAAGGTACCCGTGCTGCTTTTTCGAACGGAGGGAGTATTATACGAATATATGCTAACAATATGAATAGACAGACGGAGCTTGGACCGTCCCTATATCCCGCTACAGTGTTAGATAGGCGATTTCTGAATCTCCTCCTCGATCCACCTCGCCGCTGCGCGATTCGGGCGATTCCTCGCCTCCGCCGGCCGCTCCGGCGGCGGGAGGTCGGGGAATCACCGGATCCCAGCGTGTACATAGTGTAGGGTCAAGTTGGTGGCTTGCCGGCGGCGTTGAGGAGGTGACGGCGGCGTTGGCGTGGCCTTTTGTGGAGGCGGGATCCCTCCCTGTTGGCGGTGCTCTGCTGGGCGGCGCTGCAGGTCTGCCTCCGTCCTGGCGTTCGTGGCTCGGTAGAGCAACGACGCGCCCTTCCCCCGTGCTGGAGGCCGAGGAGCGGCGGCTCCGGCAGGCGATGTTTCTGGAGTTGATGGTGATGGCGAACCAGATCGAAGCCGATGGTGTTGATGCAGGGTGGAGGCTCCTTCGAGCCGAGGTCCGTGGACTTCCCGTCCGTCAGGGGGCTCCTTCCATTCCAAGGTTGCAGAGGAGGAGCGACGGCGGCGCGCCGGCGGCACGTCTTCTTCGACGCCGGTGGCTTTGGTTTCCTTCAGGACTGTGCTGTAATTTTGCTTTTCTTGTGGGTTGTCTTGTAAGGTTCCTGGTTTAATATCACTGTTTTCTTCCCCGCAAAAAAAATATGCTAACAATATGGACAGCACACATAGCAAGACGCCGCAGGTTGTAGACCCAATTAAGTAACAGTAAAACTTACCTAGGTAGGAGGTTTTGCCTGACGTTGAGATGGGATTGAAGGCATATGCATATTCTGCCGCTGCATCATGGCAGTGGCGTCTCATCCGTGCATCAAGGCACAATGCTTAATCTGCAGGTCTAAAGAAGAAACTGGTTCACAGGCACTAGAATTTATTACAATTTTCTGTTGTTAATCGAACCTGGTGATGTCTGTACAAAAGGTGCTAGTCAAGACCCCTAGAATGCCGACAACAAAAATTTGCAAATGGGCATATCACCAGGTCTCTACCTACTGAAATCTCTGCACATCAAATAATCAGACTAAAATTTATATCCCATCTTTTAAGAAACTAACAATTCATAAGACACAGAAAATTGTAAAAGCCGCAAAACTTGTGCATTCTGTTTTTGTTCTCCCCAAAAGAGAATTTCTTTTCTTATTCGAGATACCTCCTCAGCTACCTAGCTACGAACATTTTTACCAAAATTTCCTCAAGTCTTGCCACATTGAGCACTAGAAAAAAATAGGTTACAACAATAAGTTACTCTTGATGTTGCTAAGAATGGTCTAAGCTGCAAACTTCTTGAGTTTTCAGTCCTTGTGCAATCTGAACATTTTGTTCTGAAGTGCTTGCTAGCTTGTTTCTGACTCGCCCTTGAAAGCTAACTCGTATATTTCACTGTATGTGTCAACAAAATGAACCTCCAGACCCTCCTTCACGTTAGGAGCAAGCTCGTCGAAATCCCTTTTATTTGCTGATGGAAATATAATTGTCTTTATCGAGCTTCGCCGTGCAGCAATGGCCTTCTCTTTTACCTATTTCAGGAGTAATTATAATCAATCAATTAGAGTTTTAGTGAATAAGTGAAGTTCACAAGTTTATAAAGGGATTCACCAAACCAAGTTTGGGTTAGCAGTAGAGGAAACATACCCCGCCAATTGGGAGGATTCTGCCAGTCAGTGTTACTTCACCAGTCATTGCTAGGTCCTTCCTGGCAGGTTTTCCCATAGCTAAGGACAACATTGATGTAATCATGGTACATCCAGCACTAGGGCCATCCTTAGGGGTGGCCCCTGCAGGAACATGCAAGTGCAACTTTGAGTTTGCAAAGAACTGATTCTCCGGCTCCCTGTCTCGTAGTATAGCTCTACTAACTGTGTGAGCAATCTGAGCGCTCTCTTTCATGACATCTCCAAGCTGCCCCGTCATCACAAGTGCACCTTTCCCTTCTCCTTCCTCCACTTTCGTTGTTTCAATGTATAAAGTAGAGCCACCCATAGAAGTCCAAGCTAAACCCATGACCACTCCAACAGGAGTTTGCTCATATATACGCTCAGCTTGGAATACAGGTTTCCCAACAAAATCATCAAGGTTTGATGAGTCAATTAGTACCTTCTCAACTGCCTTGCCTGCTGCCTCTTCTTGTGCTTCCTCTGCGTCTTTGTTGCCCTGCAAAATACAGAACTTGGGTAAATAGGTGACCCACATAAACTTGTAATACATTATCATTATCAATTCTCAAAACAGTTCTTAAGTCAGCTAGAAAAATAAACTTTTGTTAAGTTAGCAACAGTGGCATCCATGGTTTTTCGAAAACCAACAATTGTATCCAGTATTTACGTAATAAATTTTGATGAAAGTATGAAACATCAATAGATTCATTCAAGAGTCAAGACAATTCCTTGAATACACCAGTTTATCAGATCTGCTACCTCTAGGTCATCAGATGTGTCAATTAGCACCACATAAATACCATGGAAATCATTGGGTTTGCACGTTACAGTAGAGCACCATATTCAGGATCAAGCTATCAATGTTTTATCTATATGAAACACAACCAGAATGAAAGATGATTATATACTACCTCTGATGTGTTCAATTTGTCCACTGATAGAGTTTGCTCAGTTACAAGAGTTTCTTCTGTCAATGGTACCTCCTTAACTTCCTCAGGGGCAGGATCAATTATACTGTTGACCAAGGCGGCATCTTCGATAGCAGGATCCTTCAAATTCTCATCTTTCACCATTGTTTCGCTACCACCAACAGTAAGTTCATCGCTTGCTGTGGCAATCACAGCCACTTGGGCTGGCTCGTTTGATACCCCTTGGCGGACAAGCTGCAGAGCTATCTGGAAGAAGGGTAACAGGGTGTATAAATTATGTAGAAGGATAAGTTATGTTCATTAATGAAGAGCTACAGAATAACGGTATGAATGGGAGCATTAACTCTCAACTAGCAGCCTTTCATGAAATGACTTGAAGACTGATTAAACACTGTTGCAATCAGTTTAAACTGTAGATAGCTTCTTTTAGCAGAACTAGTAAAAAAAGGTGCAAATACATACTTTTCTCAAGACTAAGCAGACACACAAAAATAAGATGTCATGATGTTTGAATTTAGTATTGGACAAACACTAATCTTAAGTTGTATCACCCTCCTTTAAAACTGTATTGAGCATAGTAGACAACTTCTCCTTGCTCCAAAACTAATAGATCAAAGATCATTAGGCTAACACTATGTTGAATACCTTCCGGTAAATTTTCTCAATCTGCTTTTGAAGGTTCCGAACCCCTGCTTCTCGGCAGTAATTTTCAATTAAGGCAAGGAGGGCAGCATCTGTAACTTCAACCTGTACATGTTTGTAGATGGGCCGTTAAAGCTGCTGAAATTAACAATGTACTTGCAAAGAACATGCAAGGCTTATAGTTCTATTTCACATATCACTAGAAGTCCCGTACTCTAATTGTCAACTAGTGCAGTTACATCCAAATTTCATAATTAAATGTGATCATTATTTCCTTTTTGTTCTTATTAATGACAGGAAGCCGTATAACAGGAGTGTTAACCTTAATAAGGAAATCAGAGATGGATATGTTGAACTATTACTTATGCAATGATCACGGAGTAAGTGCACAAGGCTTAAAAAAATCAGAAACAGGTCTAGTAAGTTGCAAATAGATACAAAAAATATCTGCCAAAAATAAACTGGACACTGTTGAGAAGCATTCAAATTACAAGACCACATGCATATACAGTTTTCCAAATACAGCCCTGGAATCTGCCCCCCCCTAAGTCGATGTAAGAAAAGTCCACTGGGAGCCTTATAGTGAACTAGATTTGGTAAGTTATTACGATGACCACAGTTTCACAACATTATTAGAAGAAAACTTATGCGGAGCAATAATGCACAAAAAGCTATAAGAATTTAGAGGCCATACCTAACAAGCATAACTTGGTAAGATTTCAACTGCGTTCAACATATCATAAAATTAAAGCATGATCAGTTGATCACTAGTTTTTCTTGGTCATGTTGTCAACTTCCATTTCGTAGAAAATTAAACTATAATGTGATAGCCAATACTAGAAATAAAGTAAATTGAATAGCTAGTCTGCAGATACCTGTTCAGGTTTAATGCCACAGGCCTCTCTGGTATTCTTCTCCAGATAATCTCGAGCAATATGCATCTTCTCATCAGTTATATAACCAGCTATTGAAATGATCTCCATTCTATCCAGCAATGGATTAGGTATTGTATCAATAACATTTGCTGTGCAAACAAACAGAACCTGGTTTTCATAAAACAACGTATTAGATGATGTTTGCAATAATTAAGTTCAAAAACTTACTCAATAAAGTACATCATAAACAGAAAATAGTATGACAGTCGAGTCATGAAGCACAAGCAAAACAGCACCAATAGTAAGAGAAGAAAAAGGGAGTCAGGCAAAAAGCAATATTGCATTATGTTACCTACGGAAGTACATGGCCCCACCATGGCAGCTCCCATTTATGGGATTAGATCTATAATCTTCCAAATAGTTAGTTTATCTTAGATAGATCTACGACTTGGCACCTAGAATTAATTGTTAGGCATCTATATAAAAAGGACCCTCTGAGGAACAAAGAAGGCAAGAATTAGAAGAATGGTTCTTCCATCTTGCCTCCAGGGGTGTCTACAAGCTACGACACATTAACTGAACCAGAACTCTCAAGGCGTCAAGTGTATTGTTCTATTGTGCCACATCAATTAATAGCACAAACACTGCATGTGATAGCACAGTAACAAGCATGCAGCACGCCCAAGCGTAACAGCCAGATGTATGAATATGCCAAGAGATGCAAACTGAAATAAGGCCTGTTACAACTGGTGAGGGGACTTTTAAAAAGTTGCTTTGAACTGTAAACTGAAGTTACCCAAGTGTATATATAGGTAAAATGAAAAAAATGACCTTGAGAAAGAAACAGCCTAACCTTGGATAAGTCAATAGGAACATCAAGGTAGTGGTCCAGAAAATTAATATTCTGCTCAGGGTCCAGAAGTTCCAGCAATGCACTCGCTGGATCACCAGAATGCCCTCTCCCAAGCTGCCAGCAAACAAAGATATCCAGTTGAATAATCGAATTAATGCACATGAACCAAAATTTTCCTAGTGGCTAACAAGATAAATTGTTGTTGAATATGTAGTTGATGTCTAAACGAATCACAAAATATTATGCAAAGTAATTGGCATCTCAAACGAATAGAACAGAACCAATTTGTTACAGTACCTTATCGATCTCATCTATCAATACTAGAGGATTTGCTGTCCCGACTGATTTGAGACATTGCACCATCTTCCCTGGCATTGCACCAACATAGGTACGCCGGTGCCCCTAAGATTGTTAAAATGTTATTCGAGCGTCTGCTCAACTAGTTTTAAACAATACTGGCACTTGATACAAGACATGACATGGATATTTGTTGTGTACCTTGATTTCGGCCACATCAGCCAAACCTCCAACAGAAAATCTGTAAAACTGCCTGTTCAATGCACGTGCAATAGAGCGGCCAATACTAGTTTTACCGACTCCTGGTGGCCCAGAAAGACATATGATCTTTCCTGTTATAAATGGTAAATGAACAAAGTCATTGGTTGAATACAGGCGAGACATGAAGCAAGGTGCTCCTTCCAGTCACATAGAAGTGTTGTTTAGAGTCAAACTTTAAACTGCTACTAGTATATCTCTGAAATATTGATGGCATGCAAAAACACTGTGTAGATTATATAAACAAGTATGTTCACGATATTATCGTTTCACTGGTATTGTGAATATATTACAATGAAGCCTAGAGACTAACATTACGTTCTGAAGATCATGTATGTCAGAAATGACACTCTTCATGATCGTAGGGAGTACCAAATTTTAGCAAGAACGAAGTGAGCAATCTAGTTACAGTATGTCTATCAGAAGCGTCTGCAGCAACTTTCAAAATCTAGCTTTACCAAATGGTGAGCTAAGATGAAGTAGAGAAATCAGATCATTTATTTGTCATTGTTCATGAATGTGGTATATATGAGGATGCCAAGATAACATTTGAAGCATCTACACCTTGCATATAAATGGCATACTTCAAAACACAAAATAGAAAGAATATGATAGGGAGAAATAAAACCTTGGGAAGTCCCTCTTAGCTTCCCAACTGCTATGAATTCCAATATTCTCTCTTTAACATCACTGAGACCATAATGATCTTCATCAAGGATTTCTTGGGCATGATGAACATCAAAATTCTCGTTGCTGCAACAAAAGGACAAACAAGTACATAAAGGCCCTGAGCCCCCTGAACTATGTTTCGCAAAGAAAGGCGGATAAAGGCAAACCTATAATTTCCCCATGGCAATACCGTCAGCCAGTCCAAATAATTACGAGTTACGTTGAACTCACTAGAACTGGCTTCTAACAGTTGTAGCTTGGTGAGCTCTTCTTCAATGACTTGCAAAACATGAGGAGGACACTTGTCTTTCTTTGCCTCAATCCTTTCCCTAAATTTTGCTGCAACCCATAGATAGTTGGTTGATTATGAAGTGGAATGAAAAAAATTAATAAACAACACATTAACTGCCAATAAGTGTGACAGTTCAAGAACAAACCAGACAATGCTGTCTTGTCGTCAGTCTCCAAACCTAGCTCCTGCAAACGTGAGACAAGGTGAGTAATAGTGAAGAACCAACAAAATATCAACCTGACAGATTAAAACTCTTATATTTCACATTTGGGATGCACATATGGTTCAAGAAGCATAGACCAGATGTTTTCATTGGTCAATTTATAGTTCTAGCATGGGCATGAAATGATTGGTCATTCTACCACTTTATGAAAATCAATAGCATCATGGATCACTAAAAGTGCTAGATTAGACATCAGTAATTATTTAAAAATCATACTGTAAGGAGAATAATCAACGTAGTAGAAGAAATAGCGAGTAATGAAGTACCTTCTTGATTGCTTTAAGTTGTTCATTCAATAAATAACGTCGCTGATCCCCACTAATTTTTTCTTCAATTGCTTTTGCAATTGCTTGCTGGACAAAGTATAAGTACATTAGAATCAAGAAAGCTCTAACTAAGAGTTGAAACTAAGAACATGAGCTAAGACAATGAATTACCTGTAACTTACTGATCTCCATGTCTTTCTTTACTAACTCAAGAGTTAACTTCAAACGCTTATCTACCTGTTCCAGAAATACAAGTACAACATTTGAATAAAAAGGAAGACAAGAAAGATAGCATGCACTCTGAACAACATATTGTTCTTTCAAGAGCACATAACTGAGTGCTGCATTGCTGGTGCAAAGACATGTATCTTATAGTTATTTTTCACAATTGATTGTGTTCGTGAATTTGGGAGCATAGTTTGCTAGTCCAGGGACCAGTATTATCGTTTCACCAAGTATTCTTGTGCTTTCAAATTGGTTTGAAGAAGGCCAATAAGTATGATCAGTGGAGAAGAAGCAAAAGAACGTAATCTCCTGCTGAGCCCTATGACCATGAGAATACTGTTCAATTGGTAGATGAAGTGATCATATTTCACAATTTAATATTTAGATTGTAAAGTCAAACTGAAGAACAAATAAGACCAGTGCACATGGGAATTTACAGTTTCCATGTCCTCTAAACATCAATGAATGCAGAAGTATACAATTTTGAGTGGATAAGAACTTTGTAGGTTTGAAGAAACATCCAGATTGCTTAGGGAATTAATTTAGAGTAGAAAATAAATGTAGAATGAAAGGAGTTAAACAAAAGCTTCTTACATCTAATTCCTCGAGCACTTCCTGGCAAAGCAACTTGTTGGCACCAGAAATAGCAGCACCAAAGTCTGCTAACCGTGGGTAGTTAAAATCACCCACATGCTGAATCAAGTGAAAGGAGCAAAATAATCAGAAAGTCAATGTGTAAGCGAACAGCGTCCAAGAAATAAGAAACACCTAGGTATACAATGAAAATACATGTTAGATTTATGATCAGGGATTTCCTGACATGGCCACTGCTTAGAGTTCTATTATATATTGTCATTACAGCCTGACACTAACTGACTACCAGCAGGGACTGGTAACCGGGAGAGAAAAATACGCCTCTCCTAGTCATCATACTACCTGTTATTCACTTTCAGCAACTAAAAAGGATGGAAGGACTTAATAGGATTCCTTATCATGCTTAGCCTGCCTATGTTGGATATTTCACACATCATTCCAACAATCAAAACACCAGCTGTGTTTTACAGGTTTGAAAAGTTCTATGATTTCGATACAATAATCAAAAATAAATGATAGAAGATACATTCATCCACAGATGAAGAAGTTAAGGACCTAATTCACACCTGTATGTAGGTTTGGACATGATCCTTCCAAAGGGAACTTGTCTTGAGGACCTCCCTTAAAGTTGATATAACTTCAAATGAGGTTGCTTTTATGACATCATCATCCTTATTGTAGGTATTTTCCTGTGAATGACAAGTTAAATTATTTAAAATGCAAGGTATCTTCTGACAACACATAGCAATGAAATAATCTTGCATTTAGTTCATGGTGAAATCAGGGTTAACTAAGCATACAGATTGAATTAATCATGTGCCATCAAAAATTATACAATGCGAAACAAGCTAGAGAAGTTCTAAATCATCAAAAATCCCACAACGGTGGAAGAGCAAATGCAAAATAAGAAAAAGGAGGGTGGTCTAAATTCTGGTATGTAATAAAGTAGTACTACATGGATGCAGCTAAAATTCGCAGCTATAGCAGAACTTAGGATCATACACAGACTTCCCTTTCGCTTCACCAAACAAAACTATAGTGCACTTGTTCATTTTCTGTGTGAGGGATTTGAGCAGCAATTTCCAATTTGGTGGAGGAGGGAGGAATTAGATATATCCATAATGGCAGATACAATAATAAAAGAAAACATGGGAATCAGTGGTATCATTGTAGAGTTACCTTCAGATGGTCAACTTTAACTGTAAGTGGGTCCTCCTCGACCTGCAATTTTTTTGAATTTTGATGTAAACAAAGTTACTGACTCTAACTAGTAGAAACTGAATGGTAGTGGATTTTAACGTATCTCACCATCTCAGTTATCCGCAAACGTCGGTGGCCAAGCAGCACCACCTGATCCCCTTGGATGCTGGTTATCTACAGAAACAACAAAGACCAGTTACAGAAAACATATTAAGATAACACCATGTTAGCACAAGACAATCCCAGTCTTTCCAATCATCAATTACCTGAGCAAGTGTGCCAATTTCATGAAGACGCTTCAACAACTCCTTCCCTTTGAGATTATCAATGCTTTTATGGTCTGAATCTGGACTGGCCACGATACTAGGGTCAGTACCTTCTTCATCCTTTACAAGAAAGGCCCCAGCATACGGGATTGATCTTTTGCGATTTTCTATTAAGGCTTGCAACAGCTTTGGGTCCTAAAGGATATTTAAAGGAGAGGAAAATTTACCAGGTTAATAGGAGGCAAATGAAGGAAATTACAAAGCGAGGAGATGTTACCAAATAGCTCAGCAACATACCTTTACATAGATCGGCATATAAAATCCTGGAAAGAGTGGTCGATGTGGAAGAGGCAGTGCTATGACCTGTGGTAAAGTAAGAGAAGGGCACGCCTATTAGAACACGTGATGAAAATATAATCACACAGCAACTGTTCACTCTACAAGTTTTTCTCGCAGCAATTAAGTTCAATAGAAATGTAGCATGAAGTTTCAAATACATTTTGAAACCTTCACTATACAACTCAGATGGATCAATCAAATCGGCCCCAGAATAAATACTCCCTCCATGCTAAAAGATATATCTCAACTTTGTCTAAATTTGCATGTATCTAGACGCATTTTAGAGCCCATTACTTCCTTTACCACTATATATAAGCCAGTTTATCTGTTCCTATTTCCCACCATATATAGGTCGTTCCACAATTTGGAGGCGTTTTTTCTGTCAAAGTTCCTAGCGTCTCATGAATATTACTCCCGTTACTAATTGGCTCTGCTTTCCAATCTTTCCCCTCTTGGCGTAAGTCGCCTTCCACAGAATATCAAGGGTTCATTTACCAAACATTCCGAGCTCACACCGAATTACAGATTCTACCACTACATCACAAAATTCCACCAAATGGCTGATCCAGGGAACTAAACATGGCGGCTATTATCGAAAATGAGAGAGAGGGCGCACCGAAAGGAAGTCCTCGGGGCGGGGGTTGGTGGACACGATGGCGGAGGACGCCTTGCCTTCAGCCTCGCCCTCCGCGGGAACCGCATCCTCGGCCTTCGCCTCCGCCGCCGCCGCCGCCGCGGCCTCGGAATCGCTCCCGGAGGAACTGGAGCAGAAGCGCACCCTCGTCCTCAGCGCCGAGCTCCGGCCGCTTCTCAGCGTCCCGAAGACCCTGAGCAGCGGCGACCTCATCTCCTCCGCCGCCGCCACGGCCGGCGCGGCGGCGAACCGCGCCGGGAAGGCAGCGGCGGCAGCTGCCGCCGCCCGCAGCATGGAGGATTCGGGAGGTTAGGCGATGGGACGCTAGGGTTTCGGCGAGCAGCCGCAGATGTGCGCGCGTGCGGCGTGCTCTGCAGTTGTGGTTTGGGGAGGAAGAAAGAAATGAGCCAAGCGGCGAGCGAAACCCTTCCAAAACCCTTTTTATGATTTATTTATTTTTTGTTTAAAACACTATTAAGTATCGGAACTGGGGATCTATTCGGTTTTGCTCCCTCAAATAGATGAATAGTGATAACCACATTCACCTTAGACTTAAATATGGCTGAACCTGCATCTGCAGCTTTAGAAACTTGCGGTACTAGGAAAATGTTAAAGTATATATATATAAAGATGTTAATAGTGCTTCCATTATTTTAGTAAAATAAAATTGCATGGATATTAAGTGATTACCTACATAATTGTTCACGAAAGTTAAAATTGAACGCGACCAAAATTAATTGAATTTGATTATCCTTCCTTATTTTGGTAGGCTCGAATGTCATCAAGTTAGAGGTTGACGTGTCATTCCCTTCTATGTGTCATCTTCCTTCCAGCGTAGCCTCCTAGGGTAAATTATAATTCTTTTTTTTGTTTTAGACCATTTATCTATAATCTATAATAATATCTAAATAGGTCAATACCTAGGATAGCATTTGGAATAATCTACATCAACATTGTCAACAATTATCACTAATCATGTAAATTAAGTGTCACCCTTTCCAGCTAGAAGCATTTTATCGAATAAGAAAAAAAATCCACATAGCCAAGCAGCAATGAAGGAACTGGACGGACACACTCTTCCGAGCAGCAAGTAGGGTTTCCTCTACGTGCACCCGGTTAGATCTCGAAGCCTTCGGGTCCTTTCTTTGGGTGCTACAACTTTCATCCCTAGGTGTTGTGGAGGGGACCTAGAGCATCTTAGTCTCCTTCGGGCTGGAGATCGGGCTGCGGGGTGATGCCCGAGCTAGAGCCTTTGGACCTTTCCTTTGGGTGCACTTGGTTATGTCCCAGAGCCTTTAGGTCAGAAGTTGTGATCGTTAAAGGAAATATGCCCTAGAGAAAATAATAAAGTTGTTTTATTACATATTTATTGGTTTATAATTAAAGTTTATATTCTATGTTATAATTATATTAGCTCCGGTTATTGTGATATTGGAAGAAAACCTAGTTACATGTGTTGAATCATAAACATCAAATAAGATATCCTTAGTCATGCTTCTATGATTGGTTCATGTGATATTGATAGTCTCGTTTTCCCGACTATAGGGCAATAATTAATATTTGTTACGAGGTTGCCGGCAACATATGAGATCAACATTGTTTATTGTTTGTAGAACGATGATGGATACTCGTGAAACTCATTATCAATATAGTTATTGGTGTTTTTCCAAAGACTAAGTATCTCATCTACTAAGATCGCTATACCATGATATTATTATGAAATATGTTACAAGATCTTCAAACGTCACCCTGTAACCGAGTAACAATAAAGATGAACTTATTGCATTTTTAGATAATATGTCATAGTGTCATTTTATATGATCATGGGAATTCCTATTCCGACAATGGAAAGATACACTCAGGGTGCCTATTCATGCATCATGATGTTCGTCATCCTTTGGTCGGACACGTGAGTAATTTTTTTATGTCACAAGAACATCGGTGGTACAAGATGAGTGAAGGAGTACATGTTGGGTAACGAGGAACCTATTGTTTCACCTTAGGCTATGTAAAGTATCGATAAGCAATGCGACATGTATCGAATAGTAATACCAAAGGTTCACACGACTGACATCTCCATGTTATATGTGGGGATCATTGCGGTTATGAAGCACACGACATAGATCATTGTTGCGGAAGGTTGTTTTAGACAAGTATTAGTATATCCGAACCCATATGCTCGCAAGCTTAAGGTTTAACAACATTTGGAATGTGAGTACGAATGAAGAAAGAGGGAAGTGATCCCAAAGGTTGTTCGGAAATTCTTAGAATGTTTGGGAGATGTCCAAAATAATGACGAGAGTATTTAGAATGGTTTTCGGATATTTCTAGAAGGTACCGGAAGGTAATACAACAGCGTGAAAGGTCTTACAAGATCTAGAATAATCCGCGAAAGGGTTCAAAAGCTTCGCGTGAAAGGCCTGGAGGGGCCCAATAGGCTATGGGCCGCCATGTCCCCCTCCCCGCCTCCACCCTAGTAGTGGGTGTTGGTCATGGAGAGACATGACATCAAGCTCGACCTGATCAAGGACAACATTGTCGTGAAGAAGAGGAAAGAGGACATGGCGATCCTGCTCATCGACACCAGTGCCATGACGACAACGTCAAGGCTTGGAGTGCGGCGCAGCGCACCATGATCGTAGCCGAGAGTCGAGCTCCACCCGCGCCCCATCCCAACACCGCGACTCCAACGACGGCTACTACTCCACCGGCCACTGATGCTTCCCCGTCGACTGCCTCACCGCCATCGGCGATCGCTACGTGGACGACGCCCACCATCGTCTCCGATTCCCGTGGAGGAAATTGCTTGATTTATCTAATGTCGGCGGGCCTACGTGCCTCCTTTTTTGGTTCTCTAGACATTTCTATGCCACGATGTGTTCGTCGAGACTTGCCATTTATGACGATGTGTTTCGTCGAGACAATGATCTTTTTGTGGGCCAGAAATCTGATCGGCGTAAGTTTTTATATTTCAAATTTGGGGGTGGACGTTTGCGGATGCGATTGGGTGCCGGTACCCCTATTTAGGGGTTACGCGCCAGCACCCCCTATACGGTCAGGCGTCGGACGCCATAAGGGGATCATGAGTGGAGATGCTCTTAGCTGTTGTGTTAACGTGACTTCATGAATTTCTTCATTGGCTTGATCCCCAGGTGTGTGGGTGGGTGTATGGAAAATGTTTAATACCTCTAATTAGCATATTTCTATAAAAACTGGTTGCTTTAATTGATTTGATTACCAACCTCTTTATTTCCGAGATCTCGGTGGAACAAGCAGAATATGTGCATCTCAGCGCCGTAAAATATCAAAACACTACTAATGCCAAAACATAAGGTAAAACATGATGGAAAATGCACTCATTGGGAACAATGGGCGAGGAATGGGGGAGAAGTGACAGAAAACCTTGCGACCCGTAGGCACTTCCAAGGAGCAGGCCTTAGCCACCGGTAGCTCGTGTGTATGGAGGCATGGCGTAGGGGCAGATTCGTGCATACGAGGTTTGTATATGAGAGCCATTCTTCTACGCGGATATGACCCACCACATGATATCATGGCGTGGACCCTCGTACGGCCACGACCAAGAGGGTTGGCCACGATCCATGTTGGGCCCCACAACATGGGAGAATCCATTCTCACCCGCTCTCACCGAGATTCGCTTGTATTGTCCACCCGTACCAATTTCAGAATGGCTTCAATGTGCTTAATTAGAAAAACACAAGGAAAACAAGAACGGACACTAGAGCATTAATATAGGAAATTAGCTTATCATAACATTTTAAACTAAACTAACAAGTGAGACCTAACTTTGTGGAATGTCATATGGAGAAATTTCATCCTTATCTTTACCACGAATATTATTTTTTCGTAGTTGATAGACAACCCTTTGCAAGACTATCGAAGTTGTTGCATATCAAATACGATGAAGACTTGGGCAGGGGCGGGGGCTAGCATCCAGCAACTCGAAGTAGTACATGGGTGCGTGCGAAAGGCTCATGGGGCTTTGTCCTGATGATTACGCGTGTCCTCACGGGCTGGCCATTGGATGTCATAATGCTTTTGGGAGACATGGATTGAAAAAATTGCTGAAACATTCGAGAAATCTTATCTACTATGTTATTTTGTAGCTATACTTCTGAAGTATACATTTTTTCCTTGTCACTCTTCAATTATAACAAAATAAAAGAAACATGTTGATCCATAGTAATTTTCCCGAGACAGTCTAAGGAACATCACAGATGGCACAATTTGATAATGGATTCTACCATTTTGTGATGGATCTGCTTCAGGCCCATCAACCCATATAAGCGGATGAAGATCCCATGCGACATTTTTGCTCCCATCCATAGAGAAATTGGTATGGCCCATCAAAACATAGCAGGCCCCGTCGCTTTCTTCCCTCTAAAACTTAGTTATGTGAGGCCTGCCAAAAGAGATCACCCTCGATTCCCTTCTTATATAAACTAACCCTAGCAGCATCTCTCGTCTTCCTCCTAGCCGCCACCACAAATCCCAGATCTAGATCACATTCCACCCATGCCTCCTTCCATCCAACGACGCTCTCCACAAATTCCCCCCATAACATCCAAATCCGATCCCTAATCCAGACGCACTAGCTGCCTTTCCCTATGCGGCCAAATCTGCCTGATCACCGTCGGAGAAGAGAAGGGGCGCCACCATGTGGATGCAGTCTTACCCATCGTTATGATGCCTTCCGTGTTTGTGCGACGCGTAATATGGTACCGTGTTATAGCATTTGTACTTACCCAAAATTAGAAGGAATTCATTATGCCAAAACACAAGGTATTTAACAACAATTCTCTTTGCAGCTCTTATTTGCATATTCTATTTTTAGCATTTGTTTATGTAATTCTTAAGAGATTTCTGAAATACACATCCCCGCAGCAACTTGTGGGATATCAATTGGTTGAATTAATTTGGTCATACATGCTTACACCTTATTTTGGATGCATTCATAATTATCAACTATGTATGAAGGGATGCATTTCTCCTATTGAAGAAAAAACATACCCTAATATTGACCGACTTCTCCGGTTCCCCACGTTGTTGCTCCTTACTCTGCTTTTACCAGTTATATGTGGCCACCTATTTTTAGTATTTTGTCTATTGTGGGACTCACATTTACTCTTTATCTTTGTTATGTGTGTTTTTGGATATAGAAGCGATAAGTTCTTCTATCGAGCATATCCTCATTCATTATCCATTTTTGTGACATGTATGTTTGCACATGCAGATATACTCAACACGATACTAGACATGATCAAGATGGAGTCCGGAAAGTTGCAGTTGGAGGAGGTACAATTCAACACTACATACGTGCTTGACTGCTTGAGGAGTCCACGGATTTGGCAAACGTCCCCGACATGAACATAGACGTCGAGGTGGTCTGCGACCCTATGACTTTTCTATTTTTCGATGCGATGTCGTCGTCGGTGACTTCAAGAGGTTCAAAAAAAATCTCGTCAACGCCATCAACTTCATGATCAAGGCCATGTTGTGCTCCGAGCATGGGCCAACGTCCCCATCCCTAGGACTCTCCATGATAAGAACCCCCTTGAGGTTCTCAAACACCTACTACCTCTTTTCCTTTGGTATCCCAACACCTGTATCAGCCACATCAAAATAAAATTTAACTGAGTTGGGATCATTGTTAAGTGTCATGCAAGGGAGGACGAAGCCGCGCAAAATACTCGCATGCCACTTTAGAATGATCCCAAATCGGCTGGGTTTACTTCATGGTTGTTGATACTGGTGCGGGATACCAACGGAGAAGAGAGAATTGGTGTTTGAGAACTATATTCATGTGAAGGAAGGGCGTGGCAGCACCAGCCTCGGGCTTGGAATTTTATAATCCTTTGTAAGTGGCATGCCCCTCTTTTTCATGCATGTTAAAATTATCACAAGCACCCCGAGTGATTCTAGATTAATTTTACACTTTCGCTAGTTGCCAGTTCTCTCGGTGTGGACTAAAATTATAAAACAACTAAGCCTTAGAAAGGAATGAACAAGTATCTTGCTCAGTTTGAGGCAATTGCACATATTTCGTGATTTAGAGTAACATCTTATTTTCTAGAAATATATCTTTTGATTTGAATGTAGTTCTCCATTTTTCCTATAATAAGTACATTGGTGTCCATACATTCAACCAAATGTTACCATGGTCATGCTATCGATCGTTACTAATTTGGTATTATGTTACAACATTTGTACTTAGCACCAACTTCGTCTTGGGAATTCTTTTGCGCAAAGCGCCAGGTATTTAACAAGACATTATATTTTTATATCATATACACAAATTATCCTTTTAGAATTTTTATGTAATTATTTAGTTTTTTTACCAACACATTCCTGCAACAACATATGAGGTATTACATAGTTGGATTAATTTGGCCGTATGTGTCTATATTTTTTTTTGGGTGTTCATGATTGTCGGCTTTCTGAACGGGCAATATTTCTCCGATAAAAACATATGATATATACCCAAAAAATATTTGTATAGATCATAAATGTTCACCATTACGAACAAAATAATATGCATGCTCAAATATTACTACTGGAGATCAAAATTGGTGAGAGTAATTAAATATTTTTAGAGTTAAAATAAATTGATGTTTTAAAAGGAAGGTGAGTCTAGAAGAAATCTTACGAAACTTAATTATGCATTGCAAAAACAAAACATATCTAAACAAAATAAGGCATGATGAATTTTCCTAAGAGAGGTGAGTTGGATTGCACGTGATCTTTATAGTCTGTGATTATGAAGGTGGAACCTTGGCTTCAAGGAGAGGTTGCATGGTAGGCCGCAACATACTCCATTCACGCATCCATGCGGATCGCCGCGGCAACACTAGTGGATTCTTGTAGAACTTGATGATTTCCCTTGCATCGTAGTAAATATCACAATATTTTAGCGTAGAGATTTCTAGCTCCCGTGATCCCTTTATTTAAAAAATAAATAATCATATTAAAAAATTGTAAGAGATCTTTATGTAGCCAATGATGTACGGAGTAACTAAAAACCTCAGTTTGCAATACTTTGTTTGAGCTACACAAAAATGATAAAATTATTTTATTTATACTTTTTTAATAATTTCCCCCCTGCATGGGCTAGATAACTCATATTCGTCTTATATGAAGAGATATCATGTGTACATGAAACATATCCTATATGCTGAAGAAATGATGTCATTTTTAGTATATAATTTGCATCCACTTTCTAAATATATAAATATCATTTATTAATATGCAATCAAAGTCATAATTATTTCACATGTTTTTAAAAAATAGAAATGGCACACTCATAAACTCTTTAATGGTTTACGAGGCCCCACAAGGGATGTTGCAACTTGTTCTACGAATCTAACCATAACATCTATAATAACGAAAAATGGCGCAGTAGGGAGTTTTTCCTATTGTTTATGCTAAAAAAATGTATAATAACATTTGATATGTAGATGTAAGTATTAAGTCAAAAAATCAAGTCTCTCCACTCATCTAACGGTAACATTTGTCGTGACATTCGATCAGTAGATATAAGTAACAAGTGAACTTTTCGAACGTTTATACTCATCTAGCGATGTCATGTGTCGTGACATTCCAAGTCAACAGTCAAGTGTTTCTACTCACCTAATGATATGATTGTCCTAACATTTGATCGGTACATAAGATTAATCGGATAACTTCATTTATCATGACTTCATATCAATAGGTGTAGTACATCATGACACGAAAACATTATTGGGGCATCTAATAAAAGATGTTTCCCTAGTTGTGGCAGGAGCGGGCTAGCTCACCACCATAAAGTAGACGTGGATATATAAGTGTTGTACAATGTGCGAGCTTACACGGTATATGTGGCGGGATTTTCCCGGTGAAATCTATGTTGATATAATTTGCGAGCTCATGCCTCACATGGTTGGGATAATATATTGTAATATAGGGTGAAATCTTGCAAGATATGAAAACTATCTAGATCGACCTTTGGAGTCTATGTATAACACATGTAGAAGGTCGTGTAATACAAGGCGGAATCTTACAAGAGAGGAAAACTAGCTAGATTTATTTTTTAAGGCAACATCCCACACATGTAGGAGGATATACCTGATCGAAAATCTAACAAAGTAAGACTGCCCTACCCTAATAACGAAATACCTAACATTAAATTAATACTGGTAGATTCACTTTGACATGTAGTTTAATAATATAGTAATTTCATGGCACATATTGCTATTTTTTTTTGTAAAAAGTTTGTCAAATTTTAGAACTTATTATTCGCTGACGGAGGAAGGAGCAATGAAAAAAAGGCGTTTGGATTTACTTCATCCACACAAAGCGCAGCGCAGCACAGCACGAACACCTGAACACCTTCGGCCCTTCGCCAATGCTGCCTCAGAGCTTAGACAAGCGCCTATGCTTCGCCTATTTCAGTTCCATAGCCGCATCATCTTCCTCCGCTTTGTCCCATCGGCGCCTGCGCCTCCTGCCCTACCGGAGCCATGCCACGCCCACCAGCTTCTCGGCGAAATGCGCCGCCGGTTCTCGGCCCGGCCCCGCTGCGCAGCAAGACGACGAAGGTGAGCGTGAGATCCGAGCTTTAGTTGATTATTATCGGGCGCGACGAAAATATTAGTTCTGGCTAGGGTCATCTGGTTGTCTTGGTAGAAGGTCGGAGATTCCGTTGACTCGTATGCAGTGTGCTAAACTTTGGTCGGGACCTGTTTGTTTTGAGAATATTCAGTTCACTAAGTGATTCGAATCTCCTTGATTAATCAGGTAAGCGCTGTAACTTCAGATGCTTCGTGATGTTAGAGGAGTAAAATTGGTTGAAATCTTTATAGTTTAGCCAAGGAAAATATTGTTTTTGCCCTTTTCATTTCCCCCCGAAAGTGCAAGTTCATAGTTAAATATGCTTCACCTATCAAAATGAAGCTGCTCACACTGTCACAATCTCACTTCCTAAGAAATTGGGAAATTTAGACAAGGACGTGTTAAGTTCCACATAATTAGCAGAACCACTGTTCCGTTGTACATGATGTGCATATCTGCAGCGCCAGGATATCGCCTCCCTCCAAAGGAAATCCTGGAAATCATGGATGTGCCACCGAATCCAAGTTACTATGTCTCCCCTCGCCGAGATAGGATCATGTTCCTGAAACGTAGAGCTATGCCTCCATTGTCCGAGCTTGCAAAGCCTGATAAAATACTCGCTGGTATTCGGATCGATCCCAGTTCTAACGCGAGGAGTCGAATGTAAGTAACATGCCTTTTGTCATTTTGAGAGAGCATGTGATCCTAACCTTCTTGCAGCTAAAGCCTAAAGATTGGCTGATTTCCAGGTCCTTTTATACTGGGATTAGTGTCCATCTGCTGATGGATGATGGAAGTTTGGGTCCAGAGAAAGTAGTCCATGGGTACCCAGATGGTGCAAAGATTAATTTCATAACATGGTATTTTTTGCAAACATTCTTCAATGTAGTATACATGTGTTGGTCCTTTTTGCTCAACCATGTTTCTTCTTGTATCTGTGGATTTCATTTTCAGGTCACCAGATGGTCAGCACTGTGCACTATGGAGATGAAGTGATTAGCTGATGCTCTAGATTATGAAATGGGAGCACCGTTTCCCAGGTTAATGGGTTGCTGATTCTGTCATCTAGTTGATGCCTTTCATGACTCGAGTAGGTGAGCAAAGGTAGCAATTTAGCATTGTGGGTCGCCGATGCTGAATGTGGACAAGCTCGTCCACTTTTCAAATCAACAGACATAAGACTGAATGCTATTTTTGAGCTGTGAGTGCCATTGTTTTTTCAGGTGAACTGTCTTTCTGTTATTTGATTCTCTCATAAATCAACGCTCATCTTGTGATCTTTTACAGATTTGTATGGGTGGATAATTCCACTCTGTTGGTTTGCACTGTTCCTTCATAACGTGTCGATTCACCAAAGAAGCCGTTGATTCCTATTGGTCCAAGGATTCGTTCCAATGAGAAGAAAAATGTCATCCGGATGCGAGCCACGAAAAAAATGTTGAAAGATTTGCATGAGGAAGAATTGTTCAATTACTATGCAACCTCTCAGTTAGTACTGATCTCGTTGGATGGGATAGTGATGCCAGTAGCCTCCCCTGCTATATATGTTTCTCTTAATCCTTCACCAGATGAGAAGTACTTGATCATGATCCTGATCAAGTACTTCTCATCTGGTGAAGGATTAAGAGAAACATATATAGCAGGAAGTGGCCCCGAAGGTTTAACAACATTTGGAATGTGAGTACGAATGAAGAAAAAGAAGGAAGTGGCCCCGAAGGTTGTTCGGAAATTCTTAGATTGTTTGGGAGGTATCCGAAATAATGACGAGAGTATTTAGAACGGTTTTCGGATATTTCTAGAAGGTACCGGAAGGTACTACAACAACGTGAACGGTCTTAGAAGGTCTAGAATAATCCGTGAAAGGTTTCAAAAGCTTCGTGTGAAAGGCCTGGAGGGGCCCAATAGGCTATGGGCCGCCATGTCCCCCTCCCCGCCTCCATCAGTAGTGGGTGTCGGTCATGGAGAGACATGACATCAAGCTCGACCTGATAAAGGCCAACATTGTCGCGAAGAAGAGGAAAGAGGACATGGCGATCCTGCTCGTCGACACCAGTGCCATGACGACGACGTCAAGGCTTGGAGTGCGGCGCAGCGCACCACGATCGTAGCCGAGAGTCAAGCTCCACCCGCTCCCCAGCCCAACACCGCGACTCCAGCGACGACTACTACTCCACCGGTCACTGACGCTTCCCCGTCGACTGCCTCACCGCCATCGCCGATCGCTACATGGACGACGCCCACCATCATCCCCGATTCCCGGTGGAGGAAATTGCTTGATTTATCTAATGCCGACCGGCCTGCGTGCCTCCTTTTTTTTTTGGTTCTCTAGACATTTCTATGTCGCAATTTGCGACGATGTATTCGTCGAGACTTGTCATTTGCGACGATGTGCTTCATCGAGACAATGATCTTTTTGTGGGCCAGAAATCTGATCGGCGTGTGTTTTTATATTTCAAATTTGGGGGTGGGCGTTTGGGGATGCGACTGGGCACCGGTACCCACTATTTAAGGGTTACGCGCCGGCACCCCCTATACGGTCAGGCGCCGGACGTCGTAAGGTGGTCATGAGTGGAGATGCTCTTAGCTCTTGTATTAACGTGACTTCATGAATTTCTTCATTGGCTTGATCCCCAGGTGCGTGGGTGGGTGTATGGAAAATGTTTAATACCTCCAATTAGCATATTGGTATAAAAACTGATTGCTTTAATTGATTTGATCACCAACCTCTTTATTTCCGAGATCTCGGTGGAACAAGCAGAATATGTGCATCTCAGTGCTGTAAAATATCAAAAACCTGCTAATGCCAAAAACATGATGGAAAATGCACTCATTGGGAACAATGGGCGAGGAATGAGGGAGAAGTGACAGAAATCCTTGCGACGCGCAGGCACTTCCAAGGCGCATGCCTTGGGCACCGGTAGCTCGTGTGTATGGAGGCATGGCGTAGGGGCGGATTCGTGCATACGAGGTTTGTATATGAGAGCCATTCTTCTGCGCGGATATGACCCACCACATGATCTCATGGCGTGGACCCTCCTACGGCCACGACCTAGAGGGCTGGCCACGATCCATGTTGGGCCCCACAACATGGGAGAAGCCATGCTCACCAGCTATCACCGAGATTTGCTTGTACTGTCCACCCGTACTAATTTCAGAATTGTCTCAATGTGCTTAGAAAAACACAAGGAAAACAAGAACAAAAACTAGAGCATTAATGTAGGGAATTAGCTTATCATAATATTTTAAACTAAACTAACAAGTGAGACCTAAATTTGTGGAATGTCATATGGAGAAATTCCATCCTTATGTTTACCACGAATATTCTTTTGCCGTAGTTGATAGACAACCCTTTGCAAGACTACCGAAGTTGTTGCATATGAAATACGATGAAGACTTGGGCAGGGGCGGGGGCTAGCATCCAACAACTCGAAGTAGTACATGGGTGCGTGCGAAAGGCTCATGGGGCTTTGTCCTGATGATTACGCGTGTCCTCACTGGCTGGCCATTGGATGTCATAATGCTTTGGGGAGACATGGATTGAAAAAATTGCTAAAACATTCGAGAAATCTTATCTACTATGTTATTTTGTAGCTGAAGTATACATTTTTCCTTGCCACTCTTCAATTATAACACAATAAAAAACATGTTGATCCATAGTAATTTTCCTGAGACAGTCTAAGGAACATCACAGATGGCACAATTTGATAATGGATTCTAACACTTTGTGATGGATCTCCTTCAGGCCCATCAACCCATATAAGCGGATGAAGATCTCATGCGGCATCTTTGCTCCCATCCATAGAGAAATTGGTATGGCCCATCAAAACATAGCAGGCCCCGTTGCTTTCTTCCCTCTAAAACTTAGTTATGTGAGGCCTACCAAAGAAGATCACCCTCGATTCCCTTCTTATATAAACTAACCCTAGCAGCGTCTCTCGTCTTCCTCCTAGCCGCCACCACAAATCCCAGATCTAGATCACATTCCACCCATGCCTCCTTCCATCCAATGACGCTCTCCACAAATTCCCCTCCATAACATCCAAATCCGATCCCTAATCCAGACGCACTAGCCGCCTTTCCCTATGCGGCCAAATCAGCCTGATCACCGTCGGAGAAGAGAAGGGGCGCCACCATGTGGATGCAGTCTTACCCATCGTTATGATGCCCTCCGTGTTTGTGCGACGCGTAATATGGTAACGTGTTATAGCATTTGTACTTACCCAAAATTAGATACTAGGAATTCATTGTGCCAAAACACAAGGTATTTAACAACAATTCTCTTTGTAGCTCTTATTTGCATATTCTATTTTTAGCATTTGTTTATGTAATTCTGAAGAGATTCATGAAATACACATTCCGGCATCAACTTGTGGGATATCAATTGGTTGAATTAATTTGGTCGTACATGCTTACATCTTATTTTGGATGCATTCATAATTATCAACTATGTATGAA
This sequence comes from Lolium multiflorum, assembly GCA_030979885.1. Taxonomy (NCBI): domain Eukaryota; kingdom Viridiplantae; phylum Streptophyta; class Magnoliopsida; order Poales; family Poaceae; genus Lolium; species Lolium multiflorum. The sequence continues at coordinate 20,708,708 of CM061748.1, forward strand.
GGGATGCATTTCTCCTATGAATAAAAAACATACCCTAATATTGACCGACTTCTCCGGTTCCCCATGTCGTTGCTCCTTACTTTGCTTTTACCCTCGTCCCCCACCCTATGATTTACAATATTTTTTTCAAACTTCATGATTTAAAAATTTACATCTGTCTAGTTCTCTGTCTTGCCATCTAAGAAATTTGTATCAATTGTGTGATGTGTGTTTCTAGATATTTTTTGTGTGTTCAACTATCTTCCATCGCCAGGTTTGGCTGGGGCAGGCTGAGTACAAGTATTTTCCCTCAATCGTGGGTAAGATTGTACTCAATGTCGGTGTCGCCATTCCTGGAACCAAATTTATGTGTTTAGTGATGTTTGCTTTCTTCGTGTTGGATAAATATTGGATGTATAAAGTGGCATCCAAAACCTTTTTGTTGGTAATATATTACTTTGTTGCGGTAACTTTTTTTTTAAACTTTTTTATTATCTCATCTCCAATGTAAAAGGAGAACAATTAATGCTCTTCTTATTGTCCCATATAGGAGGTGCCTCCAGTAGGTAAATTAAGCTTGTGCGCATATTAATGGGTTGCTCTTTGGATGCTTTTTTGTGTGAGTTTCTTTTGCCTGACCAAACCATAGTTCCTGGGTCCGTCAATGCATATATACACAAATGCTATTTATTACCCGCTACTTTATTTAGTTGATATACTTTGTACTTTTTAATTTTTCTTATGTAATCTATCACTACGTATTTTTCATGCCATAAAAGGTAAAGTTACACAAATAACTTTTTTACAATTTTAGGTCTAAAAGAGTAAAAATTTACACATTTATTTTGTTCTTTTTGATATGAAAATGCAAATGATTGCATCAAAATAAATATCAGATTGGTAAAGAATTAGATTCTAGTTTCTAAATATATTAACGTTGAAGGTAGTTGAAATAGATGGTCATACAAAAAAAATAGGTGGCCACATATAAATGGTAGTCAGGCCATATCTTTAGTATTTTTTCTATTGTGGGACTCACATTTACTCTTTATCTTGGTTATGTGTGTTTTTTGATATAGAAGTGGTAAGTTATTCTATCGAGCATATCCTGATTTATCGTCCATTTTTTTAACATGTATGTTTGCACATGCAGATATACTCAACACAATACTAGACATGATCAAGGTGGAGTCCGGAAAGTTGCAGTTGGAGGAGGTACAATTCAACACTACATACGTGCTTGAGGAGTCCACGGATTTGGCAAACATCCCCGGCATGAACAGACATCGAGATGGTCTGCGACCCTATGACTTTTGTATTTTCTGATGCGATTTCGTCGTCGGTGACTTCAAGAGGTTCAAGAAAATTCTCGACAACTTTCTCATTAACGACATCAACTTCATGATCAAGGCCATGTTGTGCTCCGAGCATGGGCCAACGTCCCCATCCCTAGGACTCTCCATGATAAGAACCCCCTTGAGGTTCTCAAACACCTACTACCTCTTTTCCTTTGGTATCCCAACACCTGTATCAGCCACCTCAAAATAAAATTTAACTGAGTTGGGATCATTGCTAAGTGTCATGCAAGGGAGGACGAAGCCGCGCAAAATACTCGCATGCCACTTTAGAATGATCCCAACTCGGCTGAGTTTACTTCATGGTTGTTGATACTGGTGTGGGATACCAACGGAAAAGAGGGAATTGGTGTTTGAGAACTATATTCATGTGAAGGAAGGGCGTGGCGGCACCAGCCTCGGGCTTGGGATTTTCTAATCCTTTGTAAGTGGACTGCCCCTCTTTTTCATGCATGTTAAATTTATCACAAGCACCCCGAGTGATTCTAGATTAATTTTACACTTTCGCTAGTTGCCAGTTCTCTCGGTGTGGACTAAAATTATAAAACAACCAAGCCTTAGAAAGGAATGAACAAGTATCTTGCTGTTTGAGGCAATTGCACATATTTCATGATTTAGAGTAACATCTTATTTTCTAGAAATATATCTTTTGACTTGAATGTAGTTCTCCATTTTTTCTATAATAAGTACATTGGTGACCATACATTCAACCAAATATTACCATGGTCATCCTATCTATCGTTAGTAATTCGGTATTATGTTACATCATTTGTACTTACCACCAACTTCGTCTTGGGAATTCATTTGCGCAAAGCACCATGTATTTAACAAGACATTATATTTTTATATCATATTGTTGCCTGCCAAAACTCACCGGCGAGCACCGACGAGCAACACGGAGAGCCGGGAGGCTCCCAGGACTGCTGGTGGTCCCTGGTCCCTCGGGACGCAATGCTCGGCACACGTCCTGGCTAATGCAAGCGTGCCACGACCTATGGTCGGGAAGGTGATGGATTGCTTCGACTAGTTTCCTGCATGGCAGACACGTAAACATTAAATACGAGCCCGATCGGCTCTCAGGTTACCCTGTGAATCGGCTCAAAGAGCCGATTACCCCATGGTTCACGTTGGATTTACGATAACATGGGGGTCCTGCTTTATCAATATAAAGTTAAATCAATCTACGACAGTCTAGGGTTTTCACCGCATAACCGGAACATCCTACGCGTAGTTGAGCCTGGGAGATACGAAAGATAATGGAAAACTAGTCCTAAAGAGGCCTAAAAACCAACACGAAGTCGATTCCCGGAACAATCCCTCTAGGATCAGCAAACCATACCTTTACGCACTACTGGATCATTCAACCCGTTTGCAAGGCCTAACCATGCGGATATCAAACCAATCCTTGGAGAACAAAGAACAACTATAACAGATCAGATCTACTAAATAAAGACCAAGCAAGATGCTGCCCTTACACCCAAGATAGGTGCAAAGGCAGCTAGATATTGAGGGGCAGCATAGCTAAGCAAGCATATCACAAAAGTATCGACGTTAGCCCCAAAACATCTATGATAAGGGTGTTGCTCGCCATCAAAAAGGCTTCAGTACGAGCAACACCAACAACGAATAAACTGATACTGCCTAGATCGCAAGATGCGATCTAGGCAGCATGTTGCTTACCGGAAGAAACCCTCGAAACAAGGGGTGGCGATGCGCCTAGATTGGTTTGTTGTGAACGTGATCGTCCTCCTTTCTCAATAACCCTAGGTACATATTTATAGTCCGTGGACTTTCTAATTTGGGAATAAACCTAACCGTGTACGAGCTAAACTCTATCTCTTAATTCGAACAAAAGCTACCATAATGTACAAATACAAGGGCAATTTAGCCCAAACTCTCGTACAAGGCCGATTCAGAAATATTTTATGTGCATATCCTCTAAGCCCATCCCAATCATGGCCCATCTCTTGATCCGGTTAAAATCTGGCGATAACACATGCCCCCCTGGTTTTGGCAATAATAATTCCAAAACCACTCTGTTTTTTCTTCGTCGGGTCACGCGTGGCAGAGCAGAACCGCTGTAGTATCCTTCATCATGATGCCTTGCCTTCTCAACTTCTTTGTACTGCACGACTTGACAGATTTGACACCACATCCTCGGAAACCGCCGCCGCATTGAATCATCTCCACTATATCCCCTTTATTTAACCGCATCGAGCAGTTCGCCTCTTCATCCTCTTGCTCCGCACTAGCAATCGAGAAACCCCTTCCTCTGCAGCCATGGCCTCCTCCTCCTCCTCCTCTGCCTCCTCTGGTCTTTCCTTCAAGTCCGATTCCTCCAGCGAGCCGATGCCGGAGTACGACCCGATAAGGGCGTACGAGGCCCGCGCCCCAGAGTGGTGGGACGAGAGGGATTGGGACTTCACCGTCGGGTCCGAGGATGAGGAATCCTTGACCGACGGGGAGGACAACCTCCAGTTCCTCGTGGACGGGGAGTGGGAGGAGGAGAGCGACGACGACCTCTTCTCCTGGGGCGACTTCTCCTCTTCCGACGAGGAGGAGGAAGCGGAGGATGACTCCTCCGACGAGTACCCACCGGCGAAGCGCTTCCGCGCCGGGTCGGAGGAGGACGACGACGACGAGGAGGAAGAAGGAGCGCCTGCCGACGGCTTCGGCAGCAGCGACAAGGACTTCGCCGGCAGCAGCGCCGACGACAGCTACGACGGCGACGACGAGGGCAGCGACGGCGACGGCGCCGGCATCTAGACTAGGGCCTACTAGAGTAGGACTAGTAGTAGTAGACTAGGCAGTAGATCCTCCTTTTGTGAGCAATCGGCTCTTCTTGTAAAAAACCCTCTTTATCAATGAAGAAAATGTTTCCATGTTGATTTTGCCGATTGTCAAAGTAAGTCAACGCTCAAAGAGCCGATGGCAACGCATCGGTCTTTACTAAAAACGCCAGCGAGGCCAGACTCAGTTACCCCTTTCGACCGGTCCAAGCGGTCATTCCCCAAATTTCAAACGGTAACCTGCGACCTTCCAGCGAGGAACAAACTCAGATCCCCAATTGCCCACCGAGCAGATTCAACTCGCGGCACCGCGAATCCCAGATCCCCAACCGCGCAGATTCATCTCCGCCGGCGAATCAGATGGCGGAATCATCCCACGCCAACGCAACGGTCTCTGGCCTGAAGGTAATCCTTAACTGCCCCTCGCCATTCGAGCATAGTGTTAGAACTAATCGCAAACATCTGAATTAATGCTTCATTCCACCATTAATTTTTAGGTATCAGACATTCTGTTGCCACATCCGTCCCTTCCAAACTCCCTCTGTCTTGGCCCCCGTTCTGTCGAGAGTCCTGCCGATCTGATTTCTTGTGAGGCCAATAGGATCCCTTTCGTGAGCCAAAATTTAGATCTAACTTCTTGGGCCGACTGCTTACGAGCCTGGCCTAACCCTCCTGAAGATTGGGTGTCATGGTACAGTAGAGTATCCAAGACCCACCAAGCCAAATGGGAAACCACAGGAATAGCCGATGCTTTATCTTTATCACTGTCTCCCCTTGAGAAACATGAAAATCTTCTAAAAACCATCGGCTACTTCTGGTCAGATGCTCTGAATTGCTTCATGTTTGGCCACGGCCCCATGACACCAACTCTACTAGATGTGGCCATGATCACTGGTCTAGACATTGCATCCCCCAGCCCCTCTGCCTTTAGGCTGCCAAAGGTCCCCTTCAAACTCTCTTTCAAAACAGAGTGCACAAACCGGGGTGCTTATCTTCGACGCCACATGAAAAACAAAGGCCCTGTAACAGAGAAAGAACACACGGCCTTCCTGAATTTCTGGTTGGAACACTTCATATTCTGTGGCCCTTCACTTGCTCCAACCAAGAACTATCTTTCCTTGGCCTATGAACTTGCCAGAGGCACCCAGCTTGGCATTGGCAAACTGTTCCTTGGAGAGGTCTATCGATATCTCCAACTAATGTCTGTCAACCTGTTTTCCCAAAAGACAGTCAAAACAGGAGGTCCCTGGTGGTTTATTCAGCTATGGGCTCAGCTGTATTTCCAGAGCCATGTCCCAAACTTTCCACCTTTGGCCACTTGCACCTTTCCAGATACTAACGGGAAGCCAATCCGGTGCACTAGCTACGGCCAAGCTCTATATAGCCTTCCAGGTAGTAAACGACCCTCAAGGAAGCATCGAGTGGTTCAGAACTTTCTACCAAGGCCTGGACAATCCTCTCTTCTTTCCTTATACGAGTCTGAAAATTTTGAAAATCCAGTCTCCTTCAGGCTAGACAGCTTTGCCGATGACGCCAGCACCCGGCAATTGTATTCCATCATGATCCGTCCCTGCTTCCTTCCAGTTGGCATGAGCACCTCAAACAGGATCATCAAACCTGGTTATGAGTCTTATCAAGGTCGTAGCAGCCCAGCAGTTTGGTCTTGGGCAGGTATCTCCCCATTTCTTCCTCCACCACTTAACAGAGAGCATAGCTGAGCTGCCCGATGTCCTCACCGGTCAGAGGTGTTACTCTTTCTTTGATGTTCTAGCCATCCCCGTTCCTCACAACCTCTCCTTTACCTCATCAACCGATGGTTTTGAGACCTGGTGGTCAATGTGGAAGACTCATGCCTTCGGAGAGCTGGGACCGTTGCTGAAACAACTTGATGCTGAATATGATATCCCTGCAGAACAGGTACCACTACTCACACATTTTCTTGAAGTGGCTTACAATGATTTTTATAACCTTGCTCTGTCTCCTTGCAGCAACAAGATGGTCCAGAACACATACATGATGACGGCTCCCCTTGATTCCTCCCACCAGCTCCGGTGGTCCTCTTCTGCAAAAACTCACCACCCTTGAAAAAGGTTGTGATGCAGAGCCAGCCGATTTCACCCAAATCGGCTTCCAAGAGCAGAGTATCTTCTGGGCCAGCTACCCCCCGAGCCTCAATCAAGGCGAGAACAACAGTGAGGAAAGTAGCTGCTGATACGTCTCCGACGTATCGATAATTTCTTATGTTCTATGCCATATTATTGATGATACCTACATGTTTTATGCACACTTTATGTCATATTCGTGCATTTTCTGGAACTAACCTATTAACAAGATGCCGAAGTGCCGTTCTGTTTTCTGCTGTTTTTGGTTTCGAAATCCTAGTAACGAAATATTCTCGAATCGGACGAAATCAGGACCCGGGTTCCTATTTTCACGGAAGCATCCGAACACCGGAAGGACCGAGAGGGGGCACCGGGCCCCCAGACCATAGGCCGCGCGGCCAGGCCCCGGCCGCGCCGCCATATGGTGTGGCCACCCCTTCGACCCTCCTGCGCCGCCTCTTCGCCTATATAAAGCCTCCGTCGCGAAACCCCGATGCGAAGAACCACGATACGGAAAACCTTCCGAGCCGCCGCCATCGCGAAGCCAAGATCCGGGGGACAGAGTCTCTTTCCGGCACCGCCGGAGCGGGGAAGTGCCCGGAAGGCTCCTCCATCGACACCGCTGCCATCTCCACCGCCATCTTCATCACCCTGCTGCTCCCATGAGGGGGGAGTAGTTCTCCATCGAGGCTCGGGGCTGTACCGGTAGCTATGTGGTTAACCTCTCTCCTATGTACCTCAATACAATGATCTCATGAGCTGCTTTACATGATTGAGATTCATATGAGTTTTGTATCACTACTATCTATGTGCTACTCTAGCAAAGTTATTAAAGTAGGTCTATTCCTCCTGCACGTGTGTAAAGGTGACAGTGTGTGCACCGTGTTAGTACTTGGTTTATGCTATGATCATGATCTCTTGTAGATTGCGAAGTTAACTATTGCTATGATAATATTGATGTGATCTATTCCTCCTACATATGCATGAAGGTGACAGTGTGCATGCTATGCTAGTACTTGGTTTAGTCTTTTGATCTATCTTACACTATAAGGTTACTTAAACATGAGCATTATTGTGGAGCTTGTTAACTCCGGCATTGAGGGTTCGTGTAATCCTACGCAATGTGTTCATCATCCAACAAAAGTGTAGAGTATGCATTTATCTATTCTGTTATGTGATCAATGTTGAGAGTGTCCACTAGTGAAAGTGTAATCCCTAGGCCTTGTTCCTAGATCTGCTATCGCTGCTTGTTTACCGTTTCTTGTTACTGCATTACTACGCTTGTTTACTCAGGCAAAGCACTTTTGTGCCGTTGCTACTACTTATTCATACCACCTGTACTATCTCTTCGCCGAACTAGTGCACCTATTAGGTGTGTTGGGGACACAAGAGACTTCTTGCTTTGTGGTTGCAGGGTTGCATGAGAGGGATATCTTTGACCTCTTCCTCCGAGATCGATAAACCTTGGGTGATCCACTTAAGGGAAACTTGCTGCTGTTCTACAAACCTCTGCTCTTGGAGGCCCAACACTGTCTACAAGAATAGAAGCTCCGTAGACATCAAGCACTTTTCTGGCGCCGTTGCGGGAGGGAAGGTAAACGGCACTCACACATTGGCAAGCCCGGCAACTAAGCACTTTTCCTCCCTCGTCAACTACGCGCCAAGCACTTTTCTGCGCCGTTGCAGGAGGAAAGGTAAAAGGCACTCATACTCCGGTTCCAGGTAACAGTACTTTTCTGGCGCCATTGTGTTTGTGCTCAAAGTTATTTCCTTTAGATCCTGCAATTGCATCTTTTTGTTTCTTGTTTACACTAGTTTGGCATAATGGACAACAATGAGCTTCTTATTCTATTTCCTGATTTAAAACATGGATTGTTTGATGCGAAAATTAAAAAACCTATGGAATCATATTTGCATGCTGGTAGTAATATTAGTATGAACGCTTTGAACACCATTGTTGATAATAATATAGAAAGTTCTAAGCTTGGGGAAGCTGGTTTTCATGATCTTTTTAGTCCCCCAAGCATTGAGGAGAAAATTTTCTTTGATGATACTTTGCCTCCTATTTATGATGATTATGATGATAGTGGTCTTTTGGTGCCACCTACTATGGAGAGTAAATTTTATTGTGATTATACTATGCCTCCTACACTTGATGAGAATAATAATGATAGCTACTTTGTTGAATTTGCTCCCACTACAATTAATAAGAATGACTATGCTTATGTGGAGAGCAATAATTTTATGCATGAGACTCATGATAAGAATGCTTTATGTGATAGTTATATTGTTGAGTTTGCTCATGTTGCTACTGAAAGTTATTATGAGAGAGGAAAATATGGTTGTAGAAATTTTCATGTTACTAAAACACCTCTCTATGTGCTGAAATTTTTGAAGCTACACTTGTTTTATCTTTCTATGCTTGTTACTTTGCTCTTCATGAACTTGTTTATTTACAAGATTCCTATGCATAGGAAGCATGTTAGACTTAAATTTGTTTTGAATTTGCCTCTTGATGCTCTCTTTTGCTTCAAATACTATTTCTTGCGAAGTGCATCATTAAAACTGCTGAGCCCATCTTAACGGCTATAAAGAAAGAACTTCTTGGGAGATAACCCATGTGTTATTTTGCTACAGTACTTTGTTTTATATTTGTGTCTTGGAAGTTGTTTACTACTGTAGCAACCTCTCCTTATCTTAGTTTTGTGTTTTGTTGTGCCAAGTAAAGTCTTTGATAGTAAAGTAAGTACTAGATTTGGATTACTGCGCAGTTCCAGATTTCTTTGCTGTCACGAATCTGGGTCTACCTCCCTGTAGGTAGCTCAGAAAATTAAGCCAATTTACGTGCATGATCCTCAGATATGTACGCAACTTTCATTCAATTTGATCATTTTCATTTGAGCAAGTCTGGTGCCCTTTTAAAATTCGTCTTTACGGACTGTTCTGTTTTGACAGATTCTGTCTTTTATTTCGCATTGCCTCTTTTGCTATGTTGGATGAATTTCTTTGATCCACTAATGTCCAGTAGCTTTATGCAATGTCCAGAAGTGTTAAGAATGATTGTGTCACCTCTGAACATGTGAATTTTTATTATGCACTAACCCTCTAATGAGTTGTTTCGAGTTTGGTGTGGAGGAAGTTTTCAAGGGTCAAGAGAGGAGGATGATATACTATAATCAAGAAGAGTGAAAGCTCTAAGCTTGGGGATGCCCCGGTGGTTCACCCCTGCATATTCTAAGAAGACTCAAGCGTCTAAGCGGGGCATCCCCTTCTTCATCGACAACATTATCAGGTTCCTCCCCTGAAACTATATTTTTATTCCATCACATCTTATGCACTTTGCTTGGAGCGTCGGTTTGTTTTTGTTTTTGTTTTGTTTGAATAAAATGGATCCTAGCATTCACTTTATGGGAGAGAGACACGCTCCGCTGTAGCATATGGACAAGTATGTCCTTAGGCTCTACTCATAGTATTCATGGCGAAGTTTCTTCTTCGTTAAATTGTTATATGGTTGGAATTGGAAAATGATACATGTAGTAACTCTAAAATGTCTTGGATAATTTGATACTTGGCAATTGTTGTGCTCATGTTTAAGCTCTTGCATCATATACTTTGCACCCATTAATGAAGAAACACTTAGAGCTTGCTAATTTGGTTTGCATATTTGGTTTCTCTAGAGTCTAGATAATATCTAGTATTGAGTTTTGAACAACAAGGAAGACGGTGTAGAGTCTTATAATGTTTACAATATGTCTTTTATGTGAGTTTTGCTGCACCGTTCATCCTTGTGTTTGTTTCAAATAACCTTGCTAGCCTAAACCTTGTATCGAGAGGGAATACTTCTCATGCATCCAAATACTTGAGCCAACCACTATGCCATTTGTGTCCACCATACCTACCTACTACATGGTATTTCCTGCCATTCCAAAGTAAATTGCTTGAGTGCTACCTTTAAATAATTCAAAATTTATCACCTCTGATTTGTGTCAATGTTTTATAGCTCATGAGGAAGTATGTGGTGTTTATCTTTCAATCTTGTTGGGCAACTTTCACCAATGGACTAGTGGCTTCATCCGCTTATCCAATAATTTTGCAAAAAGAGCTGGCAATGGGATTCCCAGTCCCAAATTAATTAACAAAAATAGACACTCCTCCATGGTATGTGATTGTTGGACGGCACCGAAGGATTCGGTTAGCCATGGCTTGTGTAAGCAAAGGTTGGGAGGAGTGTCATCATAATAAAACTAAAATAAAAAGGCACTCCTTCATGGTATGAGATTGTTGGCAGGCACCCGAGGATTCGGTTAGCCATGGTTTGTGAAAGAAAGGTTGGAAGGAGTGCCATCCAAAAATAAAATAAAATGGGAGCCGCTCTTTGAAGGTTTGTCTGGCAAGGGGGTTAGAGTACCCACTACCATTCGTTGACAACAACAAACACCTCTCAAAATTTTACTTTTATGCTCTCTTTATGTTTTCAAAATAAAAGCTCTAGCACAAATATAGCAATCGATGCTTTCCTCTTTGAAGGACCATTCTCTTTACTTTTATGTTGAGTCAGTTCACCTATTTCTCTCCACCTCAAGAAGCAAACACTTGTGTGAACTGTGCATTGATTCCTACATACTTGCATATTGTACTAGTTATATTACTCTATGTTGACAATTATCCATGAGATATACATGTTATAAGTTGAAAGCAACCGCTGAAACTTAATCTTCCTTTGTGTTGCTTCAATGCCTTTACTTTGATTTATTGCTTTATGAGTTAACTCTTATGCAAGACTTATTAATACTTGTCTTGAAGTACTATTCATGAAAAGTCTTTGCTTTATGATTCACTTGTTTACTCATGTCATTACCATTGTTTTGATCGCTGCATCCACTACATATGTTTACAAATAGTATGATCAAGGTTGTGATGGCATGTCACTTCAGAAATTATCTTTGTTATCGTTTTACCTGCTGATACGTCTCCAACGTATCGATAATTTCTTATGTTCCATGCCACATTATTGATGTTATCTACATGTTTTATGCACACTTTATGTCATATTCGCATTTTCGGAACTAACCTATTAACAAGATGCCGAAAGGCCAGTTGTTCTGCTGTTTTGGTTCCAGAAAGGCTGTTCGGCAATATTCTCGAATTGGACGAAATCAACGCCAAACCTCCTATTTTTCCCGGAAGGCTCCAGAACACCGAAGAAGAGTCGGAGAGGGCCGGGGGGCCACCACACCACATGGCGGCGCGGGCAGACCCGGCCGCGCCGGCCTAGGGTGTGGCGCCCAGTGCCCCCGCGCCGCCTCTTCGCCTATAAAACCCTTCGACCTAAAAACGGTACCAATTGACGAAACTCCGGAAAGACTCCGGGCGCCGCCCATCGCGAAACTCCAATTCGGGGACAGAACTCTTTCCACTGCCGGACGGGAATTGCCCCCGGAGCCATCTCCACCGCCGTCTCCACCGCCATCTTCGCCGCCATCGCTGCCTCCATGATGAGGAGGGAGTAATCCACCCCCGAGGCTTCGCTGTAGCTATGTGGTTCATCTCTCTCCCATGTACCTCAATACAATAATCTCATGAGCTGCTTTACATGATTGAGATTCATATGAGTTTTGTATCACAATTCATCTATGTGCTACTCTAGTGATGTTATTAAAGTATTCTATTCCTCCTGCATGGTGTAAAGGTGACTAGTGTGTGCACCATGTGGTTCTTGTCGTAGGCTATGATCATGATCTCTTGTGGATTGTGAAGTTAACTATTACTATGATGGTATTGATGTGATCTATTTGGTTATGTTGATCTATCTTGCACTAAAGGTTACTAAAATATGAGCATTCTTGTGGAGCTTGTTAACTCCGGCATTGAGGGTTCGTGTAATCCTACGCAATGTGTTCATCATCCAACAAAAGTGTAGAGTATGCATTTATCTATTCTGTTATGTGATCAATGTTGAGAGTGTCCACTAGTGAAAGTGTAATCCCTAGGCCTTGTTCCTAAATACTGCTGAGTTACTACTGCTTGTTTTGTTTTCTTTGCTTACTGCAATACTACCACCATCAACTACACGCCAGCAAGCTATTTTCTGGCACCTACTGTTCATACTTATTCATACCACCTATTTCACTATCTCTTCGCCGAACTAGTGCACCTATTAGGTGTGTTGGGGACACAAGAGACTTCTTGCTTTGTGGTTGCAGGGTTGCATGAGAGGGATATCTTTGACCTCTTCCTCCCGAGTTCGATAAACCTTGGGTGATCCACTTAAGGGAAAACTTGCTGCTGTTCTACAAACCTCTGCTCTTGGAGGCCCAACACTGTCTATAGGAAAGGAGGGGGAAAGTAGACATCAAGCACTTTTTCTGGCGCCGTTGCCGGGGAGGAAAGGTAAAAGGTACTCACACTCGGACCTCGGCTACCAAGCTATTTTCCGCCATTGTAAGTACTCAAGCTATTTCCTTTAGATCCTGCAATTGCAACTTTTTGTTTCTTGTTTACACTAGTTAGGCATAATGGAAAACAACAAAAAATTGGTGAGCTTTTTAATCTTTTTCCTGATTTAGAATTGTTTGATGCGAAAATTAAAAAACCTATGGAACCTTATTTGCATGTTAGTAGCGATGTTATTAGTATGAATGCAATTACTGCTAATGCTATGGAGAAGTCTAAGCTTGGGGAAGCTAGTTTTTGTGGTCTTTTTAGCTTCCCATCTTTAGGGGAGAAAATTTGTTCTGATAATGCTTTATCTCCCATATGCGATAACTCTAATAATGCTTCTGATATTTTAAATCCACCTGCTGAAAGTATTCCGTATAAAATACCCATGAAAATTATTGAACGTGTTATGGACAACCACTATAAAGGGGATGGAACTGTCCATCCTAGAGATCATTTACTGTTTTTGCACGAATTATGTGGGTTATTCAAGTGTGCAGGTATCTCTATGGATGAAGTGAGGAAGAAGCTATTCTCTCTGTCTGGTAAAGCGGCGCATTGGTATAAATTGTTGGAGAATAGGCATTCTCTTGGTTGGGAGGAAATTGCATCTCTCTTTTATTCTAAATTTTATCCTCCGCATGAAGTGCATATTGATAGGAATTATATTTATAACTTTTATCCTCGTGATGGAGAGAGTATTTCTCAAGCGTGGGGGAGATTGAAATCTCTAATGCTCAAATGTCCCATTCATGAGCTCCCGTAATGTTATTGTTAATAATTTTTATGCGAGGCTTTCAGGACAACACAAGGACTATCTGGACGCGTGTTCGGAGGGATCTTTCACAAGCAAGGAGGTTGAAGCTAGGTGGGACCTCCTGATCGGATTGAGGACAACGCTGAAGGATGGGAGAACAATGAAGGTAAAGAGTCGTATAAATTATGATTATGAATGCATTGAAGCTTTTATGGATACCGATAAATTTCGAAATATGAGTGCTACTTATGGTCTTGACTCTCAAGTTGCTGCAAATCTTTATAAAGCCTTTGCTTCTCATTTCGAATTGCCTAAAAATAATTTTGATAAGTATCATGAACCTTTTAAAGAGGCTTGCATGAAGAATGAAATTGTTGTTAATTATTGCAATAAGCATGCTCAAACTCCTAAGAATGCTATTTCCTATAAGCATGTTAATTTTTGTGGAATACATAGACCTTGTGGAATTAATCAAATCAAAGATGAATATTGTATCCATCATGCTAATGAAAAAACTAGAAAGTGGTTTAGGGCTCTAGATGATCTTGGTAAAAAAGTTTGTGCCCTCTATCCTTTTATTTGTGAAGTTTGCCATGAAGTGGGTCATTTTAATTTTCAATGCTCCTCCAATAATAATTTGAACCCAATGAGTGCTGCAAATTTGTATTGTGATGATGAAATTACTCCTAATCAGCATGATGAACTTACTTTATTTTTGGGGTGTGAAGAACTGAGAAAAATCTCTTTGTTACATATGAGTGATCTTGATATTGATGATGTCCTGCATGGGTGTTTTTCTTATTGCATTGATAATAGCCATACAAATACTTACATACAAAATATTTTAGAAGATGACACCTTGCCAAAATATGATAGGACCGCTGTGTGTTTTCAACTAATTAACGAAAAGGAGGGATCTTCCCAAGTTTCTTCTATTGTTTCTGAAAGTAAATCAGGTTATGCGGACAAGCCACCCTTCAAGCCTCTTCTTCCTGAAGGAAACGAGGAGAAGGAAGAGAAAAGAAGAAGAAGGGAATGAAGAAGAAGAAGAAGAAGAAGGGGAATAAAAAGAAAGAGGTAACATCATATCCCCGCGTATATGAGATAACAATAGGTAACCGTAAGTATGTTGCTCCTAATGATTATTGTGATAATGAATCTGAATATGATGATCTTCCTATGCCCTTTACATACATTAGCAATCATGATTTGAATGAGAACACTACTTTTGATATTGCAAATCTCTGGGAAACTAATTCTGAAAATGATGAGGATAATAATTGCCATAGTGTCAGTACTATCCATACTTCCTCCCATAATGATATAGAAAGCTCTAAGCTTGGGGAAGAGGTGTTTGCAAATCCTTTAGCTACTGGTCATTATGTTCTTGATACATCTCCTTCTAATAACAATAATGGTGTGGACACAGATAAATCGATTGTGAAGGATAACTATTCTATTTCTTATGATGACACTATGCCTCCGATCTCTAATGATTATTATAAAGAATGCTATGATATAGGTTCTAACTATCCTTATGAAACTTGTCATAGTCATGATTGGATTACCAAAAACAATCCCCTTAATAGGCAACTTGTTTACCATGTTCAAATTCTTCATAATAATCTTGCTCCAATTACTATTAATGAGAATAACTCTTCTTATGCCAAATTTAATGATACTTCTATGCATATGAACCATGATAAGAATGTTTTAAGTGATGGGTATATTGTGGATTTCATCAATGATGCTACTGAAAGTTATTATGAGAGAGGGAAATATGGTTATATGCATCTTAATAATATTAAGTTTCCCCTCTTTATGTTGAGAATCTTGAAGTTACTCGTGTTTTATCCTCTTATGCTTGTCACTTTGTTCTTCATGAATTCATTTGTGTACAAGATTCCTCTTCATAGGAAGCATGTTAGACTTAAATTTGTTTTGAATTTGCCTCTTGAAGCTCTCTTTTGCTTCAAATACTATTTCCCGCGAATGGATTATTAAAACTGAGCCCATCTTAATGGCTATAAAGAAAGAACTTCTTGGGAGATAACCCATGTGTTATTTTGCTACAGTAATTTGTTTTTATTTTGTGTCTTGGAAGTTGTTTACTACTGTAGCAACCTCTCCTTATCTTAGTTTTGTGTTTTGTTGTGCCAAGTAAAGCCTCTAATCGAAGGTTGATACTAGATTTGGATTTCTGCGCAGAAACAGATTTCTATCTGTCACGAATCTGGGCTGTTTTCTCTGTAGAAAAATCAGAAAAATATGCCAATTTACATGCGTGTTCCTCAGATATGTACGCAACTTTCATTAGTTTTGAGTTTTCTGATCTGAGCAACGGAAGTATTTATTAGAAATTCGTCTTTACGGACTGTTCTGCTTTGACAGATTCTGCCTTTTATTTCACATTGCTTCTTTCGCTGTGTTGGGTGGATTTCTTTGTTCCATTACCTTCCAGTAGTTTTGAGCAATGTCCAGAAGTATTAAGAATGATTGTGTCACCTCTGAACATGTGAGTTTTTGATTATGTACTAACCCTCTAATGAAGTTTATGAGAAGTTTGGTGTGAAGGAAGTTTTCAAGGGTCAAGAGAGGAGGATGATATACTATGATCAAGAAGAGTGAAAGTTTAAGCTTGGGGATGCCCCGGTGGTTCACCCCTGCATATTCTAAGAAGACTCAAGCGTCTAAGCTTGGGATGCCCAAGGCATCCCCTTCTTCATCGACAACATTATCAGTTCCTCCCTGAAACTATATTTTTATTCCGTCACATCCTATGCACTTTACTTGGAGCGTCTGTATGTTTCTTGTTTTTGTTTTTATTTGAATAAATGCTTGTGTGGGAGAGAGACACGCTCCGCTGGTTCGTATGAACACATGTGTTCTTAGCTCATAATATTCATGGCGAAGTTTCTTCTTCGTTAAATTGTTATATGGTTGGAATTGGAAAATGATACATGTAGTAATTGCTATAATGTCTTGGGTAATGTGATACTTGGCAATTGTTGTGCTCATGTTTAAGCTCTTGCATCATATACTTTGCACCTATTAGTGAAGAAATACATAGAGCATGCTAAAATTTGGTTTGCATAATTGGTCTCTCTAAGGTCTAGATAATTTCTAGTAAGGTGTTTGAACAACAAGGAAGACAATGTATAGTCTTATAATGCTTGTAATATGTCTTTTATGTGAGTTTTGCTGTACTAGTTCATACTTGTGTTTGTTTCAAACAACCTTGCTAGCCTAAACCTTGTATCGAGAGGGAATACTTCTCATGCATCCAAATCCTTGAGCCAAACAACACTATGCCATTTGTGTCTACCATACCTACCTACTACATGGTATTTCCTGCCATTCCAAAGTAAATTGCTTGAGTGCTACCTTTAAACAATTCAAAATTTATCACCTCTGATTTGTGTCAATGTTTTATAGCTCATGAGGAAGTATGTGGTGTTTATCTTTCAATCTTGTTGGGCAACTTTCACCAATGGACTAGTGGCTTCATCCGCTTATCCAATAAATTGCAAAAAGAGCTGGCAATGGGATTCCCAGTCCCAAATTAATTAACTTAAATAGACACTCCTCCATGGTATGTGATTGTTGGACGGCACCCGAAGGATTCGGTTAGCCATGGCTTGTGTAAGCAAAGGTTGGGAGGAGTGTCATCATAATAAAACTAAAATAAAAAGGCACTCCTTCATGGTATGAGATTGTTGGCAGGCACCCGAGGATTCGGTTAGCCATGGTTTGTGAAAGAAAGGTTGGAAGGAGTGCCACCCAAAAATAAAATAAAATGGGAGCCGCTCTTTGAAGGTTTGTCTGGCAAGGGGTTAGAGTACCCGCTACCATTCGTTGACAACAACATACACCTCTCAAAACTTTATTTTTATGCTCTCTTTATGTTTTCAAAATCAAAGCTCTAGCACAAATATAGCAATCGATGCTTTCCTCTTTGAAGGACCATTCTTTTACTTTTATTGTTGAGTCAGTTCACCTATTTCTCTCCACCTCAAGAAGCAAACACTTGTGTGAACTTTGCATTGATTCTTACATATTTGCATATTGCATTTGTTATATTGCTTTGCATTGACAATTGTCCATGAGATATACATGTTATAAGTTGAAAGCAACCGCTGAAACTTCATCTTCTTTTGTGTTGCTTCAATGCCTCTACTTTGAATTATTGCTTTATGAGTTAACTCTTATGCAAGACTTATTGATGCTTGTCTTGAAGTACTATTCATGAAAAGTCTTTGCTTTATGATTCAGTTGTTTACTCATGTCATTACCATTGTTTTGATCGCTGCATTCACTACATATGCTTTACAAATAGTATGATCAAGTTTATGATGGCACTCAGAAATTATCTTTGTTATCGTTTTACCTGCTCGGGACGAGTAGAACTAAGCTTGGGGATGCTGATACGTCTCCAACGTATCGATAATTTCTTATGTTCCATGCCACATTATTGATGTTATCTACATGTTTTATGCACACTTTATGTCATATTCGTGCATTTTCTGGAACTAACCTATTAACAAGATGCCGAAAGGCCAGTTTTTTTCTATTTTTTTGGTTCCAAAGGCTGTTCGGGCAATATTCTCGGAATTGGACGAAATCAACGCCAAACCTCCTATTTTTCCCGGAAGGCTCCAGAACACCAAAGAAGAGTCGGAGAGGGGCCAGGGGCCACCACACCACATGGCGGCGCGGGCCAGACCCTGGCCGCGCCGGCCTAGGTGTGGCGCCCCAGTGCCCCGCCTCTTCGCCTATAAAACCCCCTAAAAACGCAGTACCAATTGACGAAACTCCGAAAGACTCCAGGGGCGCCGCCATCGCGAAACTCCAATTCGGGGACAGAACTCTGTTTCGGCACCACGGGACGGGGAATTGCCCCCGGAGCCATCTCCACCGCCGTCTCCACCGCCATCTTCGCCGCCATCGCTGCCTCCATGATGAGGAGGGAGTAATCCACCCCCGAGGCTGAGGGCTTCGCTGTAGCTATGTGGTTCATCTCTCTCCCATTGTACCTCAATACAATAATCTCATGAGCTGCTTTACATGATTGAGATTCATATGAGTTTTGTATCACAATTCATCTATGTGCTACTCTAGTGATGTTATTAAAGTATTCTATTCCTCCTGCATTGGTGTAAAGGTGACTAGTGTGTGCACCATGTGGTTCTTGTCGTAGGCTATGATCATGATCTCTTGTGGATTGTGAAGTTAACTATTACTATGATGGTATTGATGTGATCTATTTGGTTATGTTGATCTATCTTGCACTAAAGGTTACTAAAATATGAGCATTCTTGTGGAGCTTGTTAACTCCGGCATTGAGGGTTCGTGTAATCCTACGCAATGTGTTCATCATCCAACAAAAGTGTAGAGTATGCATTTATCTATTCTGTTATGTGATCAATGTTGAGAGTGTCCACTAGTGAAAGTGTAATCCCTAGGCCTTGTTCCTAAATACTGAGTTACTACGCTTGTTTCTGTTTTACTGTGTTACTACTGCTGCAATACTACCACCATCAACTACACGCCAAGCTATTTTCTGGCACCGTTGCTACTGCTCATACTTATTCATACCACCTGTATTTCACTATCTCTTCGCCGAACTAGTGCACCTATTAGGTGTGTTGGGGACACAAGAGACTTCTTGCTTTGTGGTTGCAGGGTTGCATGAGAGGGATATCTTTGACCTCTTCCTCCCGAGTTCGATAAACCTTGGGTGATCCACTTAAGGGAAAACTTGCTCTGTTCTACAAACCTCTGCTCTTGGAGGCCCAACACTGCCTAAAGGAGGGGAAAGTAGACATCGCCGGGACGAGGCAAACTAAGCTTGGGGATGCTTGATACGTCTCCGACGTATCGATAATTTCTTATGTTCTATGCCATATTATTGATGATACCTACATGTTTTATGCACACTTTATGTCATATTCGTGCATTTTCGGAACTAACCTATTAACAAGATGCCGAGTGCCAGTTCTGTTTTTGCTGTTTTTGTTTCGAAATCCTAGTAACGAAATATTCTCGGAATCGGACGAAATCAGGACCTGGTTCCTATTTTCACCGGAAGCATCCAGGCACCCGGGAAGGACAGGAGGGGCACCGGGCCCCCAGGACCATAGCGCGGCCCGGCCCGGCCGCCCGCCATATGGTGTGGCCACCCCTTCGACCCTCTGCGCCGCCTCTTCGCCTATATAAAGCCTCCGTCGCGAAACCCCGATGCGAAGAACCACGATACGGAAAACCTTCCAGCCGCCGCCATCGCGAAGCCAAGATCTGGGGACAGGAGTCTCTGTTCCGGCACCCGCCGGAGCGGGGAAGTGCCCCGGAAGGCTCCTCCATCGACACCGCTGCCATCTCCACCGCCATCTTCATCACCGCTGCTGCTCCCATGAGGGGGAGTAGTTCTCCATCGAGGCTCGGGGCTGTACCGGTATGTGGTTAACCTCTCTCCTATGTACCTCAATACAATGATCTCATGAGCTGCTTTACATGATTGAGATTCATATGAGTTTTGTATCACTACTATCTATGTGCTACTCTAGCAAAGTTATTAAAGTAGGTCTATTCCTCCTGCACGTGTGTAAAGGTGACAGTGTGTGCACCGTGTTAGTACTTGGTTTATGCTATGATCATGATCTCTTGTAGATTGCGAAGTTAACTATTGCTATGATAATATTGATGTGATCTATTCCTCCTACATATGCATGAAGGTGACAGTGTGCATGCTATGCTAGTACTTGGTTTAGTCTTTTGATCTATCTTACACTATAAGGTTACTTAAACATGAGCATTATTGTGGAGCTTGTTAACTCGGCATTGAGGGTTCGTGTAATCCTACGCAATGTGTTCATCATCCAACAAAAGTGTAGAGTATGCATTTATCTATTCTTATGTGATCAATGTTGAGAGTGTCCACTAGTGAAAGTGTAATCCCTAGGCCTTGTTCCTAGATATCGCTATCGCTGCTTGTTTTCTTTTTTCTTTCGTTACTCTTTTTTTTGTTTGCAAGCACTTTTCTGTGCCGTTGCTACTACTTATTCATACCACCTGTATTTCACTATCTCTTCGCCGAACTAGTGCACCTATTAGGTGTGTTGGGGACACAAGAGACTTCTTGCTTTGTGGTTGCAGGGTTGCATGAGAGGGATATCTTTGACCTCTTCCTCCCCGAGATCGATAAACCTTGGGTGATCCACTTAAGGGAAACTTGCTGCTGTTCTACAAACCTCTGCTCTTGGAGGCCCAACACTGTCTACAAGAATAGAAGCTCCCGTAGACATCAGCTGCCAGGAAGACCTTGAAGCGCCAAAACCCTACTCTAGCTCAAGAAAGTTTGCATGTAAGCTGATCAATGTCTTGACTGATCTATCTACCCTTATGAGCTTCCGTAAATATGCTGGGGCTTACTAACTCTTCTCTTATAGGCCTCCACCGAAGATGACTCCAGCGAGGAAACGCAATCCAGTCGAGGGAATTCGAGCTCAGGCAACTCTGGGAAGATCACCACGCAGAGCCAGCCAGATTTGCCACCATCGGCTTCCAAGAAAAGGCCAGTTCCTGAACCTGCTGTCCTTCAAGCTCCAACCAAAGTGGGGCAGGGTGGTCTACGCACAAAGAGCCGATGCATCAAGAGAGCTCGAAAGGAACCGCAAGCCCCTTCATCAAACCAAGAGGCCTCACATGTAATCACCCTCCAACTCTCCCTGGCTCATCTTTTATGCCAATCCATTGCTGCTCACATCGGCTAACTATCTCCTTTGCAGACTGATGACACTTCTAGTGGGGAAGTCGAGGAAATACTGATGCCCTCCACAGACCTGGATGTGGCAACCTCTGAAGGTGTTGTTGACAAGGTTGCCAACTTGGCGAAGCCCCAAGCAGAAACACAAGAGCCGATCACCTCATCATCGGCTGTTCCCCTGGTCTTAGGAGAGGTATACTCCCTTTATTTGGCTTGCCCTTTGCTTTCGCTGCATACTGACGCTGCTCTTGCTATTTGTCAGGGTTGTGACCTCTCGGGCTTGCTATCGTTCGATCCTGAATCCATCGAACCAGCTCCTTCTACAGTATGCGATGAACCAGGACCCGGTGCTATCCTTGGTCAATTCCAGCGTCTCAAAGCTCTGCTTTCCTCCTCGATCGAGACGTTGGTCGAAGACCCCGAGGAAGTGAAGAGCATTCTTGAAGAAATCCAGCCCCACCTCCCGGTAACGTTGCAAGTGAAACTCTGGCCAGTTGTGACTCTATCTGCTTACAGATCAAGGGTGAAGTCAGCTCGTCAGAGAATCGATCTACGCCACGCTCAACTTCCGCTGAAGGCCGATATTGCAGACAAATGTCAGCTCAATGAGAAAAAGGCGGCCTTGGACGCCAAAACGACACCTCTGTCCACCGCCGAGCTTGAGACCTTGCGAAAGGAATTGGAGGACCTTGAAGAGAGGGTCCGGCAACCAAACAGCTTATCCACGATAAGGAAGCTCTTATTGCCCGCTCCCAAGAGGAGGAAGGCCTCAAAGCTCAACGAAGACTATCAGAGATACGTGCCCTGAATAAACAACTGGTGACGGGCAAGGATGAAGATGATGAGGCCGAGATCGCCGAAGTGGATCGCGTCCGTGCTGACGCCCTTAGTGCCTTCGAGGCATTCCTTCAGTAGAGCTTGTCCACGTAACCTGATACTTGCTCATAACCTCTAGAGTCGATGGCTGTGCATCGGCTTTTGTACTTCTAAAGTCGATGGCTGCGCATCGGCTGTGCTTGTATTTTGTCCTGTTGCTTTGTATTATTTTTTTTTACTGGCCGACTTTGTGCATCGGCCCCCATATTTCGATGTCAGTCATTATCCCATATTAGGTGCCCCCCGAGCCGAATCTTTCAAGTAATTGAAGATATCGGCTCTCCAGTTATTCGATTCCAGGAACTGTATCTGAACATCGGCTCCATCTGCTACGTCCTTGTAGCCTCTGTATTCTTTCAACAAAGCTATCATCAGGCTCCTCCGATGCGGATTTAACCTTTTGCTGATAAATGTTGGTCGTGGCTTATCCCCAGGACCAATGTCAATCTCTTCTAGCTCATCACCATGTAAACCCATACCCTAACTTTCCGTTGCCTGCTAGATCGATGCTGAACACAGGCAGAACGTATGGCGAGGATAATTTTGGCCGATTGCTGGAATCGGCCTCCTTTTTGATTGTATTGCTCAATGAAAGTTTACAACTTATTTGTGCTTCCCTACGGGAGGGAGTCTCCCTACTACGACTACGTGACATGCCTGAGGTGGGATCATCGCTTTTTATTTTTGGGGCCGATCGCAGGGATCGGCCTTGCCACGTACGTCGATTGATGTTGCTCTTGCTACTCTGTCAGGCCGGTGGATAAGACCAGCCTCACCCGTTTTTTGTAACCCGATGCGCTCACAGCCGTCCAAACTGACTCCAAAGAGCGGCTCTTGGTCTTCCGAGTCCCAAATATTCATGCCGGCTATCGAGACCTCGATCGAGTCGTCTGCATGAACGACCTCCACTTCATCTCCTTCCCATTGTAGCCGGTGCATTGTAGATGGAATGCCAGTTGGCGTGAATCCAATCCCTCCCTAGCAGGACAGCGTAGGTGCTTTTGTGTCGATGAAGAACGATGTAGGGATGGTTTTTCGCCTACGGTTAGATCCACGTTCAGAACGCCTTGTGCTCTGATGCTTGGCCGTTGAAGTCGTTTAGTGTGACGTTGGTTTTGATCGATCTGCGCTAGAGCGTCCCAAACGCCGTAGCATGGAGTATGGCATTATATTGATTGCCGCTCCCGTGTCAACCAACATCTTGCCGATAGCTGCCCATTGATATAACCTTTTAGGTACAGGGCCTTCAAATGTTTGTAGCTCTTTTCGGTGGCTTTTCAAAGATAATGGCCGTGGACCGCAGTCAAACTGCTATCGGCACTTCTTCGGTTCTTGGAGCACGAAACTCGGAAGTATGAACACCATATTTGTGCCAGCCGATGTACTCGCATCGGCTTTTACTTGCTTGGGCGCCATTCTTTCTTCTGTGGACGACTCTCCGCGTCCAAAGTCTGCTGAATTTTCACGGCCAGATCGGGCCGCTTTCCTCAACGTGTGCAGGTATTGCGCCCTCCAAGCTATGTAGCCGCCGAACCCTACGCTTTTGGGAGTGGCTAAGTCCATCAGGACACCACCTTGGCCGGTGGTACCTATCCTCTTCTTCATCTTCGACTCTCAAAGTCTTCCTCTTGAGATGACTCAGCTGTCTTCTGAGATGGGAGAGGTCCTGCGCTGAAAACTGAAACTTCTCCCCGTCCTTCTTCTACACTCCGGGCACTTGTCGATTGTAGGCAATCGACTCATTCCTGAATCCCAACGTTGCAAAGACAGTCCAGTGTCTATCCATGTCCTCCTGCTCTCTTGACTTTCCCTTAGCGCGGTGCTCATATCCTTCGTCGTCTCTATCATACCGACGATATCTTCCATTATCTACGTCAGACCGATGATATCTTTCGTCATCTCTATCGTACCGCCGATGTCGGTCGTACTGACGCTCATACTTGTTAAGGAGATGCGCGGAGAGCGGACATTGGTACCGCACGTTTCTCACCTGTTCCTCGGTGAGGTATCGTCTGTCATCATATCGGGGCCGGCCGCGTGGGGCCTCCTCCTTTCCTTGCCACGGGAGTGACCGCTTTCTTCTTTATCCTTGCCATGGTGGTATACAGGCCCTGCCATGTTAACGTCGAATGAGAAATCTAGCCGATGCCTCGTGGAGTGATTGAGTTCCACCATGTTGACACCAGGGAACGGGTGTGTGTCCACTTTCATGGCAAACTGTCCAAAGATCAAACGGCCTTGTTCTATCGCCGGATCTGCCGACGCAACTCTTTGCAGTCATTGGTGATATGGGTGAACGAGTGATGCCACTTGCAGTATGGTCTCCCGTTCATCTCTTGCGCCGTAGGATTTTATGGCCTTCGGGTAACTTCAGCTGTTTTTCCTTAAGCAATAAATCGAATATCTGCTCAGCTTTGCTCACATCGAAGTCAAACCCTTTTGCAGGCCCTTGTTGTTTCACCCATTTGCAGGACACGGGAGCTGCCCCCGAGCCCATTCAGCCACGGCTACTTCCAGGTCTTCTGCAGAATCCTCAGCTTCTTCTGTCTCGACCAGGCCTACCGAACGCTTAAACTTGTCTTGGTACAATTCTGGGTGGCGCTGCTCATACAATGTTAACCGAATAACATCGGTTCTTGACAGTCCTGAAACGTTGAATGTATTCCGACACCGTTTCTCCCCGCTTCTGCCGCACCTGCGTTAGATCGGCAATGCCAACCTCGGTAGCTTCTGAGTGATACTGAACATTAAACTGCTCTTCCAGTTGCTTCCACGTCCGGACTGAGTTTGGTGGCAACGAGGTGTACCACCCAAAGGCTGATCCCGTGAGAGATTGTGCAAAAAACCTTACATGTAACGGGTCTGATGCTGAAATCATGCCCAACTGTGCCAAATATCGGCTCACGTGCTCAATTGAGCTAGACCCTTCTGATCCATTGAATTTTGAGAATTCAGGGAGCCGATACTTGGGTGGCAGCGGGATCAAATCATACTCGTCGGGGTACGGCTTGGAATAGCCGATTGTTTTCCTCTTCGGCAGGATGCCGAACTGGTCTGCCAAGATTGTACTGATTTGTTCCATGGTATGAGCTGCAGGGACCGAGCTTTCATGACTCGTTCCGGTGGCATATTTAGCTAGCCATGTTTATCGGCGTCGCTCCAAAAATCCCTCCCGCATCTGGTTCGTGCGCGCCAAGGTATTGCAGTCCGGCACGTATGTGCACACGTATCCATGTGGGATTTCTTTAGGTGGCTCATACAGGAATTGGCAATCGCCAGGATCGCCTCCAACCTTGTAGACGACGTAGGCCGGTGAACCTGCGGCTCGGAGCTGCAAGCGCGAATGGCAGCGGCGTCCTGTGAACGGTATTTCCCCGGTGAGTCCCTAGGGTAGGTCCTGACGGAGAGTACCGATGCTTCATGATTTCCTGAACCACGCGAACAGCGCTCAAAAGCGTTCACTAGGCTCTCGAATGACGGTGTAGAGAATGAGCCACCATGTAATTAACTTCCGGCGCAGAGCTCGTGCGTTCCTCTGAAGGGGTAGACAGGTCTACTTCATCGAGAGCGCCTTCGGGTGAGAACCCTTTCCACCTAATGCCACGTGAACGGGTCTTCGCGAAAGAGCCGATGAGATCGGATTCGAAGACGGCTTTAATCTCATCATATTTCTTCTTGTGCTCTTCAGGCAGATCTTCGTACGTGACTGGTTCGTCCGCCATCTCAGCTGCAGATTTTGACATAGTTGCTGTAGAATGTCCCACTGGGCGTGCCAGAATGTGTTGCCTGCCAAAACTCACCGGCGAGCACCGACGAGCAAGACGGAGAGCCGGGAGGCTCCCAGGACTGCTGGTGGCCTGGTCCCTCGGCGACGGCCCGCAATGCTCCGCACACGTCCTGGCTAATGCAGGCGTGCCACCTGACTATACCGGTCAGGAAGGTGATGGATTGCTTCGACTAGTTTCCATGGCAACACGTAAACATTAAATACGAGCCCGATCGGCTCTCGGGTTACTGTGAATCGGCTCAAAGAGCCGATTACCCCATGGTTCACGTTGGATTTACGATAACATGGGGGTCCTGCTTTATCAATATAAAGTTAAATCAATCTACGACAGTCTAGGGTTTTCACCGCATAACCGGAACATCCCACGCGTAGTTGAGCCTGACAGATACGAAAGATAATGAAAAACTAGTCCTAAAGAGGCCTAAAAACCAACACGAAGTCGATTCCCGGAACAATCCCTCTAGGATCAGCAAACCATACCTTTACGCACTACTGGATCATTCAACCCGTTTGCAAGGCCTAACCATGCGGATATCAAACCAATCCTTGGAGAACAAGGAACAACTATAACAGATCAGATCTACTAAATAAAGACCAAGCAAGATGCTGCCCTTACACCTAAGATAGGTGCAAAGGCAGCTAGATATTGAGGGGCAGCATAGCTAAGCAAGCATATCACAAAAGTATCGACGTTAGCCCCAAAACATCTATGATAAGGGTGTTGCTCGCCATCAAAAAGGCTTCAGTACGAGCAACACCAACAACGAATAAACTGATACTGCCTAGATCGCAAGGCAGCATGTTGCTTACCCGGAAGAAACCATCGAAACAAGGGGTGGCGATGCGCCTAGATTGGTTTGTTGTGAACGTGATCATTCTCCTTTCTCAATAACTCTAGGTACATATTTATAGTCCGTGGACTTTCTAATTTGGGAATAAACCTAACCGTGTACGAGCTAAACTCTATATCTTAATTCTAACAAAATCTACCATAATGTACAAATACAAGGGCAATTTAGCCCAAACTCTCGTACAAGGCCGATTCAGAAATATTTTACGTGCATATCCTCTAAGCCCATCCCAATCACGGCCCATCTCTTGATCCGGTTAAAATCTGGCGATAACACATATACGCAAATTATCCTTTTAGAATTTTTATGTAATTATTTATATTTTTTACCAACACATTCCTGCAACAACATATGAGGTATTACATAGTTGGATTAATTTGGCCGTATGTGTTTATATTTTTTTGGGTGTTCATGATTGTCGGCTTTCTGAACGGGCAATATTTCTCCGATAAAAACGTATGATATATACCCAAAAAATGTTTGTATACATCATAAATGTTCACCATTACGAACAGAATAATATGCATGCTCAAATATTACGGTTTTGCTATGTCTCAGTCAACTGAGATTTTCTTAAGTCTAAGTCACTTGCAAAAAAGTACTTGAGTTGCACTTTTCTGTTAAAAAAGTGCAATTGCACTTTTCTGCCAGAAATGTGCAACTGGACCGAGTTGCACTTTTCTTTGAACTGCAGTTGCACTTTTCTGAGGTGACTGAGACTTAAAAAAATCTCAGTCAACTTAGACATAGACACACCCCAATATTAATACTAGAGATCAAAATTGGTGAGAGTAATTAAATATTTTTTAGAGTTAAAATAAATTGATGTTTTAAAAGGAAGGTGAGTCTAGAAGAAATCTTATGGAACTTAATTATGCATTGCAAAAACAAAACATATCTAAACAAAATGAGGCATGATGAATTTTCCTAAGAGAGGTGAGTTGGATTGCACGTGATCTTTATAGTATGTGATTATGAAGGTAGAACCTTGGCTTCAAGGAGAGGTTGCATGGTAGGACGTAACATACTTCATTCACGCATCCATGCGGATAGCCGCGGCAACACTAGTGGATTCTTGTAGAACTTGATGATTTCCCTCGCATCGCAGTAAATATCACAATATTTTGGAGTAGAGATTTCTAGCTCCCGTGATCCCTTTATTTAAAAAGTAAACAATCATATTAAAAATTTGTAAGAGATCTTTATGTAGCCAATGATGTAACTAAAAACCTCAGTTTGCAATACTTTGTTTGAGCTACACAAAAATGATTAAATTATTATTATACTTTTTTAATAATTCCCCCCTACATGAGCTAGATAACTCATGTTCGTCTTATATGAAGAGATATCATGTGTACATGAAACATATCTTATATGTTGAAGAAATGATGTCATTTTTAGCATATAATTTGCATTCACTTTCTAAATATATAGATATCATTTATTAATATGCAATCAAACTCATAATTATTTCACATGTTTTAAAAAATAGAAATGGCACACTCATCAAGTCTTTAATGGTTTACGAGGCCCCACACGGGATGTTGCAACTTGTTCTACGAATCTAACCATAACATCTATAATAACAAAAAATGGCGTATTAGGGAGTTTTTCCTATTGTTTATGCTAAAAAAATGTACAATAACATTTGATATGTAGATGTAAGTATTAAGTCAAGAAATCAAGTCTCTCCACCCATATAACGGTAACATTTGTTGTGACATTCGATCAGTAGATATAAGTAACAAGTGAACTTTTCGAACGTTTATACTCATCTAGCGATGTCATGTGTCGTGACATTCCAAGTCAACAGTCAAGTGTTTCTACTCACCTAATGATATGATTGTCCTAACATTTGATCGGTACATAATATTAATCGGACAACTTCATTTATCATGACTTCATATCAATAGGTGTAGTACATCATGACACGAAAACATTATTGGGGATCTAATAAAGGGTATAGCTCACCACCATAAAGTAGACGTGGATATATAAGTGTTGTACAGTGTGCGAGCTTACACGGTATATGTAGCGGGATTTTCCGGTGAAATCAATGTTGATATAATTTGTGAGCTCATACCTCACATGGCTAGGATAATATATTGTAACATAGGGTGAAATCTTGCAAGATATGAAAACTATCTAGATCGATTTTTGGAGTCTATGTATAACACATGTAGAAGGTCGTGTAATACAAGGCGGAATCTTACAAGAGAGGAAAACTAGCTAGATTTATTTTTTAAGGCAACATCCCACACATGTAGGAGGATATACCTGATCGAAAATCTAACAAAGTAAGACTGCCCGACCCTAATAACGGAATACCTAACTTTAAATTAATACTGGTAGATTCATTTTGACATGTAGTTTAATAATATAGTAATTTCATGACACATATTGCTAGTATTTTTTTTTTGTAAAAAGTTGTCAAATTTTAGAACTTATTATTCGCTGACAGAGGAAGGAGCAATGAAAAAAAGGCGTTTGGATTTACTTCTGCACGATAACTCAACGTGCCAGTCCATCCACACAAAGCGCAGCACAGCACATCACAGCACGAACACCTTGTTCGGACCTTCGCCTAGAAGCTGCCTCAGAGCTTAGGGTCTGTTTGTTTGGGCTGCAGCTGTTGAAAAGCAGCTATAGCTGTTGAGCTGTGGAAAAGCAGCTGTGGGAAGCAGCTGTGAGAAGCAGATATTTGATGTTTGGCAAGAGTGCTGTTGATAGGTGCTGTTGCTGGTATGAAAGATGAAATGTCTAAAATAACCCTAAATATTGAAGAAGTTGTATAAATGTTGATTTTACATGAATTAGCTAATTTTAAACTTAATTTTCATGCTTAAGAGTTAATTACGTCAATTTCAATTTGGATGTGTACGTATTAAATAAAAAACATCACATATATTCATAGATCATACGAGAGTGTCATGAAATTTATGTTACAAGATTTGTCCATATAAACCGAAAAGAGCAACAGAACCAGTGCTTCGCTACACATATATTACACATCTTTTTGTCTACAAATTGGTTTTTCCAGTAAATAACATCGCTCGATTACACACAACAGATTTTAGAACTGAAATTTTTGAGTAATTAACACCATCGAACAGAGCAAAAATGCACATCTTTTTGTCTGCAAAATGGTTTGGGGGAGAAAATTCACACACGGAAACAATCAGCACCACAGCATAATACGGGACCAGCGTAATACGCACTAAGATCTGGGCCAGCCAGCTAAGCAGTAAGGGGATTTTTTTCTCAGATTCCCATCGCAGGTGCTTCGTGCAGGGATTGGAGCAGGACGTCGGAGAAGTCCCCAGGGACGGCGGCAGACGAGGAACGGAGGAAGTACTCCCGTGTCTGGTGGCCGACGGGATCGAGCGTGGCCTGGAGCGTGAGTCGTTGCTGGAGCTGGACGAACCGGCTATGGAGCGGGACCGGCGCCTGGAGCTCGACGAACCGGCTGTGGAGCTCATCCTCTGCAGAGAGGAAGGGATGGTGGCCGACGGGGACGAGCTCCACCCGCCGCGGCTAGGCTCGAACGCCTCCTGTCGCCGGCGGTGGACGGGCACCCATGGTGCGGCCGGTCGATTCGCGGACGCGGCGAGCTCGACGAGGTCGCGAGCAGAGAGGAGGAGACCTTGGACGTCGCCGGCGGGGATTGGTGCCGACGAGGCTAGGGAGCGACGGCGGCGGGCGGGCGCTGCAACCCTACCCTAACGGGCCATGGGTAGGTGACGGGGAGGAGGGGGAAATGGTGTTGGGGGTGTCGATCTGGTTGGGGGATTGCAAGGGCGGACGGGAATATAAAGGAATGGCATTCTTTTCGTAGTTATTCCGAAGTGTTGTGGGCATTTTGGTCACTGCATGTCGGGAAGCAGGAAAAAAGCTCGGGAAGCAGCTCGTTCGGTGCTTTCGCTGCTTCTCGACCTGGCAGTGCATTCGCGAACCGCGCTTCTACACCACGCTTTTCTATTTTGTGCTGTTTGTTTGGACTTTCGCTTTTGGGCTCTAAAAGCAGAAGCAGAAGCCCGAACAAACACAACCTTAGACAAGCGCCTATGCTTCGCCTATTTCAGTTCCATAGCCGCATCATCTTCCTCCGCTCCGTCCCATCGGCGCCTGCGCCTCCTGCCCTACCGGAGCCATGCCACGCCCACCAGCTTCTCGGCGAAATGCGCCGCCGGTTCTCGGCCCGGCCCTGCTGCGCAGCAAGACGACGCAGGTGAGCGTGAGATCCGAGCTTTACTTGATTGTCGGGCGCGGCGAAAATATTAGTTCTTGCTAGGGTTGTCTTGGTAGAAGGCTGGAGATTCTGTTGTCTCGTATGCAGTGTGCTGAACTTTGGTCGGGACTCGGGACCGGTTTGTTTTGAGAATATTCAGTTCACTAGGTGCTTCGAATCTCCTTGGTTAATCCGGGAAGCGCTGTAACTTCAGATGCTTCGTGATGTTAGAGGAATAAAATTGGTTGAAATCTTTATAGTTTA
Source organism: Lolium multiflorum (assembly GCA_030979885.1). Lineage (NCBI taxonomy): Eukaryota > Viridiplantae > Streptophyta > Magnoliopsida > Poales > Poaceae > Lolium > Lolium multiflorum. Next base: position 20,739,896 of record CM061748.1, read on the forward strand.
GCCAAGGAAAATATTGTTTTTGCCCTTTTCATTTCCCCCCGAAAGTGCAAGTTCAGAGTTAAATATGCTTCACCTATCAAAATGAAGCTGCTCACACTGTCCACTGCACAATCTCACTTCTTAAGAAATTGGGAAATTTATACAAGGACGTGTTAAGTTCCACATAATTAGCAGAACCACTGTTCCGTTGTACATGATGTGCCTATCTGCAGCGCCAGGATATCGCCTCCCTCCAAAGGAAATCCAGGAAATCATGGACGTGCCACCGAATCAAAGTTACTATGTCTCCCCTCGCCGAGATAGGATCATGTTCCTGAAACGTAGAGCTATGCCTCCATTGTCCGAGCTTGCAAAGCCTGATAAAGTACTCGCTGGTATACGGATCGATCCCAGTTCTAATGCGAGGAGTCGAATGTAAGAGCATCTCCACTCATTTGGCCTCCCCACGCCAAAATCCGGACGAAACAATCGCCGGATTGGACGAAATTAATTCGTGGGGAGAACCATATTTCCAGTCGTCCACCCGGAGTTCGGCGGACAAAATCGAAATTCAAACAAAACGAAGTCCCGCTACAAATACGTCCAGGTCGGCAAAAGGATCAACCACAGATCGGCGATCGGAGGGAAATTACACTGAACAGGGCGTCGGCACGGCGGTGTCTGACGACCCAGTTTCCTCACACGCCGTGGTCGAAGCGGCGGCCGATGTCGCTGCGGCCGCAGTCGACGTCGAAGCGGCGGCATTCGACGTCGAAGACGGTGAGGGCGAAGCACTGGCCAGAGTGGGTCGGAGGATGTCGGTGCGATGGCCCTCGTACCAAATCCTCGTCTCCTCGTCCATCATGGCTGTGTTGCCGCCCATCGAAACGCCAAGTCTGTGTTCCTCTTCTTCACCGCAGCCGTCGTCTTCAGCAGGGCGATCCGGGCGCCTTGGTTGGCGAGCATCTCCCTCCACCTGCCGTCGAATTTGTCGTCTCTCTGGCGGCGTGCGTCCTCGCGTCGTCCCAGCACTTGTCGAACGACGCCTGCATCCTCTCGGCGGGATGGCCCATCTTTTTGAGATCTTTGAGCTTTTTCTGGCCGAGTTCCGGGCGGCCATCCGACGAGCCTGGTGCCGGAGCGTCGGGGTTGTACTGTTCGGTTTGCTCTTCGAGAGGCTCGTGCGGGTTTCCGTCCACTTCTCGCACTTCTCGATGCGGGAGAAGACGTTCAGAAACTTGAACGTCAAGCCGGTGTCGTCGTGGTACATGTTGAAAGCACGACGCATCTGCGAAAAAATAGGGCGGCGATATGGGTTAGATCACGGCGATCAGTACATGCAGGGTCGACGGAGGAGCCACGGCGTATGCATACCTTGGCTTCAAAGTCTTCGCCGCTCACCGGCAGTTTTTTGAGCTCCTCCTGTATGCTGTGCCATTTGCTGCACGCCGTCTGTATGATCCCCCAATGGGTGGCCATGGTCTTGTCTCCCCGGTTCATGATCGTCTTGTTGAAGCAGGGATCGACGAGCTTCCGCTCGTCGAACGCCTGCTTCATTCGAAGCCAATACGTCTCGTAGTTCTGATTCGCCCTGGTTATGCCGTTCATGGACACGGTCATCCAAGCTTCGGCGAGGCACTCCTCTTCCCTCGGCGTCCATTTGATGCGTGGTTCGGCCGGCGGCGAGTCCTTCTTCCTCTTCTTCTTTCCCTTCGGCAGGTTGTCGTCGGCGACCTCGGCTTGAGTTGGTTCTTCCTCTTCTTGTTCTTCGATGGCTTGGCTTCCGTCGGCCACATCCTCCACCCACCGGTTGCGCGCCGCGACAGCTGCCGTCGCTCTCGCCTCCTCTTGCGTGAAGAACCCCGGGCTCGCAGCGGCGGCCGTGGAGCTGGAGTCGATCATCTCGTTCATCACCTCGTCGTTCGGCGCCGCCGTCGCACCGAACGGGAGTGGCCCTCATCGTAGGGCCGACGAGAAGCCCTCGTTCAGGTTGCCGCCGGCGAGATCGGGCGGCGACGGCGTGAACCTGGACGTTTGGCCGTAGGTCGCCACTTGGAACATGGCAGGCGACGACGGGGAGAAGCTCGAAGGGGAGAAAGCCGACGGGGAACTGCTTGTACCTTGGATCGGCCACTGGCCGGGGAACATGGCAGTGCCGCCGCCGCCGCGAGCATGGCCCATGCTCATGGCCATGGAGACCTTCCTCGCTTGTTCGTCCTCCTCCGCCGCCGCCCTCTTCGCGTTGAGTTTCTTCTCCCTCTCCGCCCGGCGCTTGTTTCGCGTCCGGAGCTCGTCCGCCGGCCACTGTGCGTTGGACACACCCGCGGCCGCTCCTTCTTCGGCCGCGACTTCCTCGGTTTCGGCGGCATGGTGGTGAGAAGAGGAGGAGGAGGAGAATGGAGACGGCTACACAAATCCGGCGGGAGAGAATGGGGATATGCAAGCAAATTGGAGGGAAATCGATAGGATTTGGCGGTCTAGTCGCTGACTACGAGGGTCCACACGCCTCTTTCGCGCCAAATTCTTTCGTCCGGAGTCCCCGAGCGCGCCTCGGGGGACCGGGATGGCGTGGGCTCGCCGGATGGATTTAGGCCCAAATCCGGACGAAATCGAGGAACCGGGGGCGCGACTGGGCCGAATTACGCCGTCCGGATGGGAAAATCGTCGCTCGGGGGCCTCGTCGGGGAGACGAGTGGGGATGCTCTAAGTAACATGCCTTTTCTCATTTTGAGAGAACATGTGATTGTAACCTTCTTTTTCAGCAAAAGGTTGGCTGATTTCCAGGTCCTTTTATACTGGGATTAGTGTCCATTTGCTAATGGATGATGGAAGTTTGGGTCCAGAGAAAGTGGTCCATGGGTACCCAGATGGTGCAAAGATTAATTTCATAACATGGTATTTTTTTCAAACATTCTTCATTGTAGTATATATGTTTCGTTCCTTTTTGCTCAACCTTGTTTCTTCTTGTATCTGTAGATTTCATTTTCAGGTCACCAGATGGTCAGCACATGGCCTTCACTGTGCGCTATGGAGATGAGGTGATTAGCTGATGCTCTAGATTATGAAATGGGAGCACCATTTCCCAGGTTAATGGGTTGCTGATTCTGTCATCTACTTGATGCATTTCATGACTCGAGTAGGTGAGCAATGGTAGCAATTTAGCATTGTGGGTCGCTGATGCTGAATCTGGACAAGCTCGTCCACTTTTCAAATCAACAGACATAAGACTGAATGCTATTTTTGAGCTGTGAGTGCCATTGTTTTTCTGGTGAACTGTCTTTCTGTCTTTTGATTCTCTCATAAATCAACGCTCATCTTGTGATCTTTTACAGATTTGTCTGGGTGGATAATTCCACTCTGTTGGTTTGCACTGTTCCTTCATCACGTGTCGATTTACCAAAGAAGCCATTGATTCCTTTTGGTCCAAGGATTCGTTCCAATGAGCAGAAAAATGTCACCAGAATGAGAGCCACGAAAGAAATGTTGAAAGATTTGCATTAGGTTATCAAGCGCACGACATCGATCATTGTTGCGGAAGGTCGTTCCGGACAAGTCCTAGTATATCCGAACCCATATGCTCGCAAGATTAAGGTTTAACAACATTTGGAATGTGAGTTCGAATGAAGAAAAAGAAGGAAGTGGTCCCGAAGGTTGTTCGGAAATTCTTAGAATGTTTGGGAGGTGTCCGAAATAATGACGAGAGTATTTAGAATGGTTTTCAGATATTTCTTGAAGGCACCGGAAGGTAATACAACAACGTGAAAGGTGTTAGAAGGTCTAGAATAATCCGCGAAAGGGTTCAAAAGCTTCGCGTGAAAGGCCTGGAGGGGCCCAATAGGCTATGGGCCGCCATGCCCCCTCCCCCGCCTCCACCCTAGTAGTGGGCGTCGCTCACGGAGAGACATGACATCAAGCTCTACCTGATCAAGGCCAACATCATCGCGAAAAAGAGGAAAGAGGACATGGTGATCCTGCTCGTCGACACTAGCGCCATGACGACAACATCAAGGCTTGGAGTGCGGCGCAGCGCACCACGATCGTAGCCGAGAGTCGAGCTCCACCCGCGCCCCAACCCAACACCGCGACTCCAGCGACGGCTACTACTCCACCGGCCACTGACGTTCGACTGCCTCACCGCCATCGCCGATCGCTACGTGGACGACGCCCACTATCGTCTCCGATTCCCCGGTGGAGGAAATTGCTTGATTTATCTAATGTCGGCCGGCCTGCGTGTCTCCTTTTTTTTTGGTTCTCTAGACATTTCTATGCCACGATTTGCGATGATGTGTTCATCAAGACTTGCCATTTGCGACGATGTGTTTCGTCGAAACAATGATATTTTTGTGGGCCAGAAATCTGATCGGCGTATGTTTTTATATTTCAAATTTGGGGGTGGGCGTTTGGGGATGCGACTGGGCGCCGGTACCCCCTATTTAGGGGTTATGCACCGGCACCCCCTATACGGTCAGGCACCGGACGCCGTAAGGGGGTCATGAGTGGAGATGCTCTTAGCTCTTGTGTTAACGTGACTTCATGAATTTCTTCATTGGCTTGATCCCCAGGTGCGTGCGTGGGTGTATGGAAAATATTTAATACCTCCAATTAGCATATTTGCATAAAAATTGATTGCTTTAATTGATTTGATCACCAACCTTTTTATTTCCAAGATCTCGGTGGAACAAGCAGATATGTGCATCTCAGTGCCGTAAAATATCAAAACACTACTAATGCCAAAATATAAGGTAAAACATGATGGAAAATGTACTCATTGGGAACAATGGGCGAGGAATGGGGGAGAAGTGACAGAAAACCTTGCGACGCGCAGGCACTTCCAAGGCACATGCCTTAGGCACTGGTAGCTCGTGTGTATGGAGGCATGGCGTACGTAGGGGCGGATTCGTGCATACGAGGTTTGTATATGAGAGCCATTGTTCTGCGCGGATATGACCCACCACATGATCTCATGGCGTGGACCCTCGTACGGCCACGACCTAGAGGGCTGGTCACGATCCATGTTGGGCCCCACAACATGGGAGAAGCCATGCTCACCCGGTCTCACCGAGATTCGCTTGTACTGTCCACCCGTACCAATTTCAGAATGGTCTCAATGTGCTTAAAAAAACACAAGGAAAATAAGAACGAAAACTAGAGCATTAATATAGGGAATTAGCTTATCATAACATTTTAAACTAAACTAACAAGTGAGACCTAACTTTGTGGAATGTCATATGGAGAAATTTCATCCTTATGTTTACCACGAATATTCTTTTTTCGTAGTTGATAGATAACACTTTGCAAGACTACTGAAGTTGTTGCATATCAAATACGATGAAGACTTGGGCAGGGACGGGGGCACCCTAGCATCCAGCAACTCGAAGTAGTACATGGGTGCGTGTGAAATGCTCATGGGGCTTTGTCCTGATGATTACGTGTGTCCTCACGGGCTGACCATTGGATGTCATAATGCTTTGGGGATACATGGATTGAAAAAATTGCTGAAACGTTCGAGAAATCTTATCTTCTATGTTATTTTGTAGCCATACTTCAGAAGTATACATTTTTTTCTTGTCACTCTTCAATTATAACATGTTGATCCATAGTAATTTTCCCGAGACAGTCTAAGGAACATCACAGATGGCACAATTTGATAATGGATTCTACCATTTTGTGATGGATCTGCTTCAGGCCCATCAACCCATATAAGCGGATGAAGATTCCATGCGAAATCTTTGCTCCCATCCATAGAGAAATTGGTATGGCCCATCAAAACATAGCAGGCCCCGTCGCTTTCTTCCCTCTAAAACTTAGTTATGTGAGGCCTGCCAAAAGAGATCACCCTCGATTCCCTTCTTATATAAACTAACCCTAGCAGCGTCTCTCGTCTTCCTCCCAGCCGCCACCACAAATCCCAGATCTAGATCATATTCCACCCATGCCTCCTTCCATCCAACGACGCTCTCCACAAATTCCCCTCCATAACATCCAAATCCGATCCCTAATCCAGACGCACTAGTTGCCTTTCCCTACGCGGCCAAATCAGCCTGATCACCGTCAGAGAAGAGAAGGGGCGCCACCATGTGGATGCAGTCTTACCCATCGTTATATGCCCTCCGTGTTTGTGCGACGCGTAATATGGTACCGTGTTATAGCATTTGTACTTACCCAAATTAGATACTAGGAATTCATTGTGCCAAAACACAAGGTATTTAACAACAATTCCCTTTGCAACTCTTATTTGCATATTCTATTTTAGCATCTGTTTATGTAATTCTTAAGAGTTGTGGGATATCAATTGGTTGAATTAATTTGTTCGTACATGCTTACATATTATTTTGGATGCATTCATAATTATCAACTATGTATGAAGGGATGCATTTCTCCTATGAAGAAAAAACATACCCTAATACTGACCGACTTCTCCGGTTCCCCACGTCGTTGCTCCTTACTCTGCTTTTACCCTCGTCCCCCAGCCTATGATTTACAATATATTTTTGAAATTTCATGATTTAAAAATTTACATCTGTCTAGTTCTCTGTCTTGCCATCTAAGAAATTTGTATCAATTGTGTGATGTGTGTTTCTAGATTTTTTTGTGTGTTCAACCATCTTCCATCGCCAGGTTTGGCTTGGGGCAGGATGAGTACAAGTATTTTCCCTCAACCGTGGGTAAGGTTGTACTCAATGTCTGCGTCGCCATTGATGAACCAAATTTATGTGTTTAGTGATGTTTGCTTTCTTCGTGTTGGATATTGGATGTATAAAGTGGCATCAAAAACCTTTTTGTTGGTAATATATTACTTTGTTGTGGTAACTTTTTTTTACTTTTTTATTATCTCATCTCCAATGTAAAAGGAGAATAATTAATGCTTTTCTTATTGTCCCATATAGGAGGTGCCTCCACTAGGTAAATTAAGTTTGTGCGCATATTAATGGGTTGCTATTTGGATGCTTTTTTTGTGTGGGTTTCTTTTGCCTGACCAAACCTTAGTTCCGGGGTCCGTCAATGCATATATAAATAAATGCTATGTATTACCCACTACTTTATTTAGTTGATATACTTTGTAGTTTTTAATTTTTCTAATGTAATCTATCACTACGTATTTTTCATGCCATAAAAGGTAAAGTTACACAAATAACTTTTTTACAATTTTAGGTCTAAAAGAGTAAAAAATTACACATTTATTTTGTTCTTTTTAATATGAAAATGCAAATGATTGCATCCAAACAAATATCAGATTGGTAAAGAATTAGATTTTAGTTTCTAAATATATTAACGTTGAAGGTAGTTGAAATAGATGGTCATACAAAAAAATAGGTGGCCACATATAAATGGTAGTTAGGCCATATCTTTAGTATTTTGTCTATTGTGTGGGACTCACATTTACTCTTTATCTTGGTTATGTGTGTTTTTGGATATAGAAGCGATAAATTCTTCTATCGAGCATATTCTGATTTATCATCCATTTTTGTAACATGTATGTTTGCACATGCAGATATACTCAACACGATACTAGACATGATCAAGGTGGAGTCCGGAAAGTTGCAGTTGGAGGAGGTACAATTCAACACTACATACGTGCTTGAGAAGTCCACGGATTTGGCAAACGTCCCCGGCATGAACACAGACGTCAAGGTGGTATGCGACCCTATGACTTTTCTATTTTCCGATGCGATGTCGTCGTCGGTGACTTCAAGAGGTTCAAGAAAATTCTCGACAACTTTCTCGTCAACGCCATCAACTTCATGATCAAGGCCATGTTGTGCTCCGAGCATGGGCCAACGTCCCCATCCCTAGGACTCTCCATGATAAGAACCCCCTTGAGGTTCTCAAACACCTAGCTACTACCTCTTCTCCTTTGGTATCCCAACACCTGTATCAGCCACCTCAAAATAAAATTTAACTGAGTTGGGATCATTGTTAAGTGTCATGCAAGGGAGGACGAAGCCGCGCAAAATACTCGCATGCCACTTTAGAATGATCCCAACTCGGCTGAGTTTACTTCATGGTTGTTGATACTGGTGTGGGATACCAACGGAGAAGAGGGAATTGGTGTTTGAGAACTATATTCATGTGAAGGAAGGGCGTGGCGGCACCCACCCCGGGCTTGGAATTTTCTAATCCTTTGTAAGTGGCCTGCCCCTCTTTTTCATGCATGTAAAAATTATCACAAGCACCCCGAGTGATTCTATATTAATTTTACACTTTTGCTAGTTGCCAGTTCTCTCGGTGTGGACTAAAATTATAAAACAACTAAGCCTTAGAAAGGAATGAACAAGTATCTTGCTCAGTTTGAGGCAATTGCACATATTTCGTGATTTAGAGTAACATCTTATTTTCTAGAAATATATCTTTTGATTTGAATGTAGTTCTCCATTTTTCCTATAATAAGTACATTGGTGACCATACATTCAACCAAATGTTACCATGGTCATATGCTATCTATCGTTAGTAATTTTGTATTATGTTACAACATTTGTACTTACCACCAACTTCGTCTTGGGAATTCATTTGCGCAAAGCGCCAGGTATTTAACAAGACATTATATTTTTATATCATATACACAAATTATCCTTTTAGATTTTTTATGTAATTATTTAGATTTTTTTACTAACACATTCCTGCAACAACATATGAGGTATTACATAGTTGGATTAATTTGGCCGTATGTTTTTTTTTGGTTTTCATGATTGTCGGCTTTCTGAACGGGAAATATTTCTCCGATAAAAACGTATGATATATACCTAAAAAATGTTTGTATACATCATAAATGTTCACCATTACGAACAAAATAATATGCATGCTCAAATATTACCACCGGAGATCAAAATTGGTGAGAGTAATTAAATATTTTTTAGAGTTAAAATAAATTGATGTTTTAAAAGGAAGGTGAGTCTAGAAGAAATCTTACGGAACTTAATTATGCATTGCAAAAACAAAACATATCTAAATAAAATGAGGCATGATGAATTTTCCTAAGAGAGGTGAGTTGGATTGCACGTGATCCTTATAGTCTGTGATTATGAAGGTGGAACCTTGGCTTCAAGGAGAGGTTGCATGGTAGGCTGCAACATACTCCATTCACGCATCCATGTGGATCGCCGCGGCAACACTAGTGGATTCTTGTAGAACTTGATAATTTCCCTTTATTACAGTAAATATCACAATATTTTGGAGTAGAGATTTCTAGCTCCCATGATCCCTTTATTTAAAAAATAAATAATCATATTAAAAAATTGTAACAGATTTTTATGTAGCCAATGATGTAACTAAAAACCTCAGTTTGCAATACTTTGTTTGAGCTACACAAAAATGATAAAATTATTTTGTTTATACTTTTTAAATAATTTCCCCCTACATGGGCTAGATAACTCATGTTCGTATTATATGAAGAGATATCATGTGTACATGAAACATATCCTATATGTCAAATAAATGATGTCATTCTTAGCATATAATTTGCATTCACTTTCTAAATATATAAATATCATTTATTAATATGCAATCAAAGTCATAATTATTTCACATGTTTTTCAAAAATAAAATGGTACACTCATCAACTCTTTAATGGTTTACGAGGCCCCACAAGGGATGTTGCAACTTGTTCTACGAATCTAACCATAACATCTATAATAACGAAATCAGGGAGTTTTTCCTCTTGTTTATGCTAAAAAAAATGTATAATAACATTTGATATGTAGATGTAAGTATTAAGTCAAGAAATCAAGTCTCTCCACTCATCTAACGGTAACATTTGTCGTGACATTGGATCAGTAGATGCAAGTAACAAGTGAACTTTTCGAACGGTTTATACTCATCTAGCGATGTCATGTGTCGTGACTTCATATCAATAGGTGTAGTACATCATGACACGAAAACATTATTGGGGCATCTAATAAAGGATGTTTCCCTAGTTGTGGCAGGAGCGGGCTAGCTCACCACCATAAAGTAGACGTGGATATATAAGTGTTGTACAATGTGCGAGCTTACACGGTATATGTAGCGGGATTTTCCCGGTGAAATCTATGTTGATATAATTTGCGAGCTCATGCCTCACATGGCTGGGATAATATATTGTAATATAGGGTGAAATCTTGCAAGATATGAAAACTATCTAGATCGACTTTTGGTGTCTATGTCTAACACATGTAGAAGACCGTGTAATACAAGGCGGAATCTTACATTGGTGTCTCCACATCATTGGTGCCCCCTCCCCCACGGAACCTTATCTCTTTGCTCGTCTCTCTCTCGCATCTCGCAACTACTGCTCGCCATGGAGACGGAGAAATCCACCGCGCCGCCGCGCCCTGCCACGCCACCCCCCAGTCGTTCGCTGCCCCGAGCTCGCGCACCTCGCTGCCTGAAGGTCGCCACGTGCTCCCCAACTCCCTCCGACGCCGGCGACAACCGAGCTTCCCGCATCTGCGCCGCTGCGTCCTCGTCGGCGCCCACGCCGACCTCGGCCCCCAGCAGCTTGCACGCCTTCTTCGCCCCCACACCGCGGGCACCGTCGACTCCTGTCGCTGCGAGTGGCGGCGGATCCACCTTCCCCTCCCCTCGCCTTCGGCGGCAGCGAGCGCCTCCTCGCCCGACCTCCTCCTCCTATAGCCGCCTCGCCTTCGTCGTTGGCCGTCTTCCCTGCGCTCGACCGCCGCCAACCCCGACCTTCTCCTCACGCAGCCACTACGCTGCGGTGCTACCATGGGCGAGCCACGTTGCTGCCGACGGCGACCCTCGTTGCTGCTGATGGCGGGCCAAGTTGCTACCCACAGTGGCCCTCCTTGCTGCCGACGGCTTGCGACATGCATTACATGGATTTTTCTCATATATAGATTTTTTTGCTACAACTATGGTTTTGCTATGTTAGTATATATATTTTGCTACTAAGTATTTTCAGTGATGTATTGGGCGAAGTCTGTTTTGATACAATAGCAATGACCTCGCCAGAGACCTTGTAAAAAATGCCGTGATGATAGTTTTTTGCTATAATTGTTTTGTTGTTTTGCTACTTTAGTATAAATTTTTTGCTACGGAGTCTCCGGCGAGGTCTTCGTCAATATTTTCGATGATATTGGGTTTTGCTACATTAGCATTTTTCTGCTACAATATCATAATTTTTTTGCTACGAGCTCTCCGGCGAGGTCTCCGGCGAGATCTCCGGCGAGGTCTCCGGCGAGATCTCCGGCGAGTTCAGCCTTTTCATTTGATTTCGTGACTGAACCGTTTTTTGCATTGTAGCAAAAATGAGTTATTTTTTTGCTACGTCCAGTAAAAGCAGATCTGGCCGTCCAAGATGACCGATCCGACGGCTAGCGACCCGGGGGCTGGAAAATCAGATCCCGGGGACGCCCAGCAGTTTCCTAATTTTTTTTGTAAAAAGTTGTCAAATTTTAGAAATTCGCTGACGGAGGAAGGAGCAAGATAAAAAAAAAGACGTTTGGATTTACTTGTGCACGACAGCTCAACGTGCCAGTTCATCCACACAAAGCGCAGCACAGCACAGCACGAACACCTGAACACCTTGTTCGGACCTTCGCCAATGCTGCCTCAGAGCCGCATCATCTTCCTCCGCTTTGTCCCATCGGCGCCTGCGCCTCCTGCCCTACCGGAGCCATGCCACGCCCACCAGCTTCTCGGCGAAATGCGCCGCCGGTTCTCGGCCCGGCCCCGCTGCGCAGCAAGACGACGAAGGTGAGCGTGAGATCCGAGCTTTAGTTGATTATTATCGGGCGCGACGAAAATATTAGTTCTGGCTAGGGTCATCTGGTTGTCTTGGTAGAAGGTCGGAGATTCCGTTGACTCGTATGCAGTGTGCTAAACTTTGGTCGGGACCTGTTTGTTTTGAGAATATTCAGTTCACTAAGTGATTCGAATCTCCTTGATTAATCAGGTAAGCGCTGTAACTTCAGATGCTTCGTGATGTTAGAGGAGTAAAATTGGTTGAAATCTTTATAGTTTAGCCAAGGAAAATATTGTTTTTGCCCTTTTCATTTCCCCCCGAAAGTGCAAGTTCATAGTTAAATATGCTTCACCTATCAAAATGAAGCTGCTCACACTGTCACAATCTCACTTCCTAAGAAATTGGGAAATTTAGACAAGGACGTGTTAAGTTCCACATAATTAGCAGAACCACTGTTCCGTTGTACATGATGTGCATATCTGCAGCGCCAGGATATCGCCTCCCTCCAAAGGAAATCCTGGAAATCATGGATGTGCCACCGAATCCAAGTTACTATGTCTCCCCTCGCCGAGATAGGATCATGTTCCTGAAACGTAGAGCTATGCCTCCATTGTCCGAGCTTGCAAAGCCTGATAGAATACTCGCTGGTATACGGATCGATCCCAGTTCTAACGCGAGGAGTCGAATGTAAGTAACATGCCTTTTGTCATTTTAAGAGAGCATGCGATCGTAACCTTCTTGCAGCTAAAGGTTGGCTGATTTCCAGGTCCTTTTATACTGGGATTAGTGTCCATCTGCTGATGGATGATGAAAGTTTGGGTCCAGAGAAAGTGGTCCATGGGTACCCAGATGGTGCAAAGATTAATTTCATAACATGGTATTTTTTCAAACATTCTTCAATGTAGTATACATGTGTTGGTCCTTTTTGCTCAACCATGTTTCTTCTTGTATCTGTGGATTTCATTTTCAGGTCACCAGATGGTCAGCGCATGGCCTTCACTGTGCGCTATGGAGATGAGGTGATTAGCTGATGCTCTAGATTATGAAATGGGAGCACCGTTTCCAAGGTAATGGGTTGCTGATTCTGTCATCTACTTGATGCCTTTCATGACTCGAGTAGGTGAGCAAAGGTAGCAATTTAGCATTGTGGGTCGCTGATGCTGAATCTGGACAAGCTCGTCCACTTTTCAAATCAACAGACATAAGACTGAATGCTATTTTTGAGCTGTGAGTGCCATTGTTTTTTCAGGTGAACTGTCTTTCTGTTATTTGATTCTCTCATAAATCGACTCTCATCTTGTGATCTTGTACAGATTTGTCTGGGTGGATAATTCCACCCTTTTGGTTTGCACTGTTCCTTCATCACGTGTCGATTCACCAAAGAAGCCATTGATTCCTTTTGGTCCAAGGATTCGTTCCAATGAGCAGAAAAATGTCATCCGGATGCGAGCCACGAAAGAAATGTTGAAAGATTTGCATGAGGAAGAATTGTTCAATTATTATGCAACCTCTCAGTTAGTACTGATCTCGTTGGATGGGATAGTGATGCCAGTAGCCTCCCCTGCTATATATGTTTCTCTTAATCCTTCACCAGATGAGAAGTACTTGATGCTCACCTCTGTTCACCAGCCATATTCTTCTATAGTCTCCTATAAAAGGTTCCCGAGGAAGGTTGAGTTGTGGACAGTTGATGGTAGATTTGTCCGTGAAGTTTGTGATCTACCCCTTGCTGAGAATATTCCAATTGCACCTAACAGCGTCCGTAAGGGAAAACGTTTAATCAGGTGGAGGCCTGACATGCCTTCAACATTTTATTGGTGAGTCACAAAAGGCTTAAGTCTTTTAATTTATGACGCACATATACTACTTCATCAACTAAAAATGTTAATACGGTCAATTCTCATGAGAAAATACTAGGTAAACTCAATCCTGCTGTATTCATAGTTCCAATAAATTTATGCCTCTTTATGCACTTGGTGGCTATGTCACCACTCTTGATAGATAATCCAAATGCATTGCTTATAATTTTTTCGAAATATTCTTTTGAGCTCAGGCTTGGCGTTTCTTACTTCTGGATTTGGTGTACTAGTCTGAAACTACATGTGATAGTCTATCTCAAATTATTTTCTTTTTGCAGAAAGGCAATCACTACATTAATGATTATCCCTAATACATTAGTTGTCAATATCACATGTGCTTAACTACGACGGATTGCCAGTGTTATTATGTTCTTAATTCACATCTGGTATCTTCGAAGGGTGGAGGCACAAGATGGAGGAGATGCAAACGTTGAAGTCTCACAACGTGATATAGTTTACATGGAACCTGCTGAGCCTTTAAATGGCGAGAAACCTCAAGTTCTACTTAAAGTTGACCTTCGGTATAGGTATTGAAGTATTGAACTACTGCGGGACAATACTTTCTTCTCATGATGATGTTACAATGGGGCATTAGTTTAGCTTCGCCTATCTGTTCTTGGAGATAAATTTGAATTTAGGCTTTTAAAATGTACCTTGTGAAGTTTCTCATAGTTTAGTTTTTTTTTAACCACGGAATAAAAATACGAAACTTACGATCTTCAGCTGCCCATGTCTATGATACTACAATTCATGTTTTTGTCAATTCTGCAGAAAGATCTCTTGGTGCTATGGATTGCATGCACTGGTCTATGAATATTGGCACAAGACACGCAGAACAAGAACATGGGTTATCTCTCCTGACTGCAAAGAGTTTAGCCCACGATTATTATTCGATAGATCTTCCGAAGATGCCTACTCAAGTCCAGGTTCTCCAATGATGTGCAGAACTCGTGCAGGCACCCTCGTCATTGCAAAAATTAAGACAAGTGAAGAGACCTACATCTTAATGAAGGGACTGGGTGCCACGCCAAAAGGAAGCGTCCCTTTCCTTGATCTCTTGAATATGTATGCTGCTGATCTCTTTCAATCATTTCTATTGTACCTCTCATTTCCACTTCGTTGCGATTGTCTGAATCTATTATATGGGGCACAACTTGCTTCTTTACAGAACTACGGGAACGAAAGAGCGGATATGGGAAAGTGGCAAAGAGAAGTACTATGAATCTGTTCTTGCACTGATGTCATATTGTCCCGAATGTGAAATCCAGCTAAATCAACTAAAATTACTTATATCAAAAGAGTCAAGAAGTGAAGCTACCCAATATTATCTTAGTATTTGGCCAGATAAGACGGAAGTCCAGTTAACAAGTTACCCCCATCCATATCCTCAGCTGGCATCGTTGCAGAAAGAAATAATCAGATACAAGCGGGAAGATGGCGTTAAACTTACTGCTACATTATATATGCCTCCAGACTATAATCCATCAAAAGATGGGCCTCTTCCATGCTTGATTTGGTCTTATCCTGGAGAGTTTAAAAGCAGAGAGGCTGCTGGGCAAGTCCGCCGTTCACCCAATAAATTTGCACGCATTAACAACAATTTTCCTCTTCTTTGGTTAGCTAGAGGGTACTATCTTACTTCATTTTCAAGCATATCTTTTTTGCTATTTAATTTCCCATCATTTAAAAAATGTATTTTATTTACCTTTAAACCGCATCTTATCTTACAGGTTTGTTATTTTGGCTGACCCGACAATCCCCATAATTGGTGAAGGAGACCAAGAGGCGAATGATAGGTAGTGACTAGTATTCGACCTATTCAGCTAAACATTTTCTACACTTTTCTGCCCTTGTAAGTTCTGGGGCTGCTAAGCTGTAGAAACATTGCACTAACATAGCCCTTCATTAAACACATATTTATATAGGTGAAATGCGCCTTATTGCTTTTCTTCAGCCAGAGAAACATGCCTAACTGCTGTGATGAGATACCTAGATATTATGCTTACTTGGAATGCTACCTATTTCTTTCCTAGGTACATCGAGCAGCTAATTGCTAGTGCAGAAGCAGCAGTAAATGAAGTTGTAAGAAGAGGGGTAAGATTTCTCTTACTTCTTTTCAACACAAATGGTTTCAGATTTGCAAGGCCATCTTTAGGTCTTCATGTTTCCCCATACTTGGTTCATTACCCTCCTTTTGGATTCATTATTTGTATCTGAGCACTGTAAAAAGGAAAATACATTTAATAAAAATACAATTAATAAAAAAAATGCATTCAATAAAACCCCGAATCTGTGGATGCACAAAAATAGATATGTAATTCAACCCTGTATTACTCTTGAGACCTGTAATTACATAAATTTATCCTGTTCTTCAGGTTGCTCACCGTGACAAAATTGCTGTGGGTGGTCATTCATACGGTGCATTTATGACTGCTAACCTCTTGGCACATGCACCTCACCTTTTCTGCTGTGGAATCGCACGTTCGGGAGCCTACAACAGGACACTGACTCCATTTGGCTTTCAGGTTCGATCTAATGTACAATAAATAAATTTGAAGAAGATGACAGGAGCTGTGCTGATTATTCAAGCAAGGAACCGAACTCAAAAGTTGCATACTTGTCCCAGATGGATTCGCCTAGACACCACAGCACAAAACACTTTCAGGTGGACTTGTCTTTGTTGATGTTTCCATGTGTTCTGCTTGCAGAAAGAGGCGAGGACGCTCTGGGAGGCTACCGATACCTATATTAAGATGAGCCCCTTCATTTTAGCTAACAAAATCAAGAAACCAATTCTACTGATTCACGGAGAAGAAGACAGCAAAGTAACAACAGCAATGCAGGTAAGTAGTAACAGTAGCTTCCGGGGTATTTCAGTTCTGAATGCTTTGTTTGTCCTACAGTTTTAATTGTTATCTAGAACTAAGATATTCCTGTACTTTTGTAGTCAAGTCAATTTTACGATGCTTTGAAACGGCATGGAGCGCCATGCCGTCTGGTGATTCTCCCATTCGAGGGTCACCGATACTCTGCAAGGGAGAGCATTATGCATGTAATTTGGGAGACTGATAGGTGGCTGCAGAAATATTGTGCAAGTAACTAAAGGAGCACCCAGGTTGTGGAGTCCAGTGTTGAGAAGACAACACAATCAGCCTTTGAAGCCTTAACGTTAAACTTCACCAAGATATCTAGTTTGGTAAGACTCTCTGTCCATTAAGCTAACCTTTTCAATGTGCACAATATTCACTGGTTCCTGCCTACTGCAACTAGCATGTATCTGAACTATTAGATCTCTTAATTTTGGTTTTTGATGTACTTGCTTCTTTTATCTGACTGCATAATCTGTACGAACTGCACTTCAGCAAATAGTTCAAAATTCACGTGCTGGTGGCTGCCAGTACATGATTTTGTGCGTGTTCAAAGTACATGTTTATCTATCGCGACACATTCTTCTTTATTTTGGCTATCTAAGTTCTTGAGCTTGAGACTCAAATACGCTTTAGCAAGTGCTTCCGTACTAAATTGTGATGTGCTATTCATGCTCATGGTTAAGTCATGAATTTGGTGTCATTTCCTTTTCCAGAGCAAGCTTATACTACTGGCCTTGGATCATATTTGCCTAATGAAGTTCAAAAGCAATTCACAATGATATTGCTGGGTTTCCATGTGACACAGAAGAGTACCGTCTCATTCCTTGTCATTCTTGACACTTGTAACATGGCACTCTGAGCCATACTCTTACAGGCAAATAGACACAATTGGTATATCTGTGTCTCTATTTTCTTCTTTTAAAGAGCATGTCTTCTTTGCAGTTTTTTTCTTGAATGTTAGAGCATTATACACAAAGTACTATATCATCAGGATCTGCCAATGCACAAATCTTAAGCCTGAAGACATCAACTCTGTAAAATTCAAGTATGATAAAGCATAGCGAGGGTAAAATCCAATCCCTTTATTTTAATAGATTTTGTTTTAGTTATGATCATTATAATTAAATTGCTCCTATTGGTCCTTCACAAGTTATCTCTTTGCACCATCTAAAAAAACTAGCAAAGAAATCTTATAAAAACACCAAGGAAAAACAATTCTGGCAAAATGTGGTTTTAATATTTGAAGTTATTTTCTTGTTTTGACTTCCTTCAACAGTAAAAGCTCCTCCTAGGAGGATTGTACCAAACCCCTGCTTTCCAATGAAATGAAACGCAAAAGTCTTTTGCGTTTTCTCAAAAAAATGTGAATGTGTCACCTCTAATCGATTCCAGTCAATAGTATTTTGTTGGTAGGGCTCAAATAAACTTGGAAGCACTGGTGACATTTTCTTACTTGACAAATCCTCTACAGAAAAACAAAGACTTGTATGACACTGGGTGTGTGATACTATTGAGCGTGGAGAAGGTCAATTATAGTCTCCATCATCTGTGAATAGTTACAGACAGATAAGGCAACTGTTGTACCATGTGAGCTTGTTTCGATGATGCTTGTCAAATAAAACCTGCTTTTTCTGCTGAGTTTGTTAACGTGATACACTTACGGTTGAACTAACAATTAAAGATCATCTTAGATAACATGAGACTAACTCAAGCCTAGCTTCATCATCATCCTGTTGCACAAGCACATGATTTGGACAGCAACAGTAAGTACAACAAGACATCATACTTTGATCCAACCGCACCTAGTATCATTAATCAGGCCAGCATTTCCTTGTGGTAAATGACAAAAAACTGCAGTATGCTTTCATTTTTTTATGGAATCCTATCAATCACACTTCTTTCTTGCCATGAAATATGATATGGTTTTTGTAGTAAATAAAACTATAGGCCCAGAGCTCTGTTAATTCATTAACAAAAATTAAAGTAACGTAAAATTGTAATTTGACACATTAAATGATTAAACCTTAAAATCTAATTTTAGTAAACTCTATTCACTTTGATAATTCTATGATGCTGATTCAGAAGGCTAGCCAGGAGCTTAGAAAGGATAATTGCTTCATCCATGCTAAGATCGAAGGAGGGATATGGATTCTGGCCAAAAAAACAATTGTCAGCACTAAATGATTCAGTGTTAGCTTGCTGGCGATTCAAATATTCTTCCCTGAACTTGAACTCTTCTTTAACCTGCAGTTTGAATGTTATTTACCACTCCGTTGTGCCACATGATGAGGAAAATCCATCAATGTACTTGCATAGCTGTTGTTCCGTGGGTCATTGCATTTAAGAGGTCGCGTGGAGGAGGCACACCCCAAGCACATCGAAGTCATGATGTACATGTACATACACGCGTGCGTGTGCACTACACGCGCTATATTCCCGAGTGCAAGATTTTTTTGATAGCATTTTAATGTAGGCCGCTGTCAAGGAATCAAATCCAAGCACACATTTTTAGACTGTGTACTACCACACCATTTATTTTGCAGGAGAAAGCCGAAGTGGTTTGAATTCTCCACAACGACTGAAGCATCTCTGTGTCATAGTCTTGCAAGACTTGTGCAGGCCACACGCCTCTCCATCTGTTCTGTCCATACAAGCAACACCCATGCCATTCTGGTACGTTTCCTTCCCCAATCCTCCTTGCAACTTGGCGAGTGGAGATTTCTATCAGATCGCAGCTGAACCTGAACGGTAGCTGCCATAGCCTTATCCAGGGCTTCTCCATGTTGCGCTTATCTTGTTCTCCGGGAGACATTGCCTTCATCTGAGCAATATCTGTTGATGCGCCTGGGCCATTCATCGCCGAAAGTCTCACCAACCGGTTCAGATCAATCCAGAATATTTGCCCCTGATTCGATCCTCTCGTCGAAAAGCTCCATTCAGGGTGTTTTCTGTCAGGCGTGCGAGTGAACGGCTGGGACGATGTCTTCCAAAAAAAAAAATCAGAATGATTGGCCTCATCTTTTGCAGTTTCTTTGTGTGCAAAGTCAACAAGTCGAAATGGTTCTCATGGGCACCTTTAGTACCTATCTTTTTTTGGGTGCCTTCCAATGATTCCCAAAGGCCAAGAAGCCAAGCTAGGCCTAGGAGCACCACTTGCATATCTGATGGCTGTTACTGTCTTTACAGTGGCAAGCAAAAGGAGAGGTGATGAGAAGATAGCAGACGCGGCAGCAAGCAAGATTGATAGAGAAAGCAACCGGTAGGTGCTGGAATTTAGAAAGCTCCAGGGGCACACTAATTTCACCCGAGTCGTCGCGTTTTCGCCTCGATTTGTAGCCTCCTGTTTGGTTCAGACCAATCACTGCCACAATAAAAGGTAGATCATTTGGTACAATATTGCTTGGCTACTGTAATATGAGATTGTTTCTAAATAGTGACTCACAGTCAGGGTAGTTGTCAGTTGCCTTCACTGGCACTGTATTATTATTAGCCTGAAACTGAGACGTTTCGACTTGTTGCTGTCACTCAATCTATTTCGTACTATTAATTCATTGATCGGTGTCCGTAGTATTTTGGCATTTCCTAAAATCTGGATACCCAGACCAGGTTGATGCATGTGGTAGGGTTCTGAACCCAGACAGTTGAGAACAGAGGGGATAATTCCTTGTGGGTTTGGCCTTTGCAGTTACAGCAGGGTTATTTTCTCATAACTGAGCGAAAGGGAAGCTCATCTTTTTGTAAACAATAAGAGGTGGCTGTGTGATTTAGAACTGCAGATTTGTGGGGAAGTGGACAAGGCATTTTTGCACCCGGGAGCATATGCTTCCAGTTTTTGAAATGAGTTTTAAACTCATTTTAAAATGTCAGAAAATTCTGACGAAAAATGTCTCACGTCCATCTTGACGTTATGTTCTATATGCTCTTAGAGTCGTTTGACGAAAAACCAATATATTTTGTGTCGTGTGTAAAAACAACAAAAATCGGTGCCACAGAAACTCTTCGTGAGACATTTCTGTATCCTTTTTTATACAGGACACATATAAGTCGATTTTCCACGAAATTTGGCGTGTACACATAGAATGTTAAGATGTACGCGCAAAATTTTTGTTCGATTTTTTTTAACACTTTTTTTTTAGCACGTGCACCCACAGATCAAAAGTGCGCCTTGTCCAGATTTATTAGCATACATACACACTGAAAGCAAAATTAACGGACACGTAGTCAACAACCACCTCGATCTAGCCTTTAGTAGAAAAATCATTTCCAGCTAGGATTAACCATGGACATAATTTACAATGTGCTACAGAAAATCCTACATTTATTAGGGATACTGTACACAACAGAGATTTGGTGCACATGCGCACGAGTGATCCCTTTTAAAAAAGTAATTAAAAATCATATTTCTAAGCTTTAGAAAAATCTGAAAATAAATCATGACGTAGCCAATATTATATCCCACAATCGTGTAAACTTTCAACTGAAAATAATGTGTATTTTAGGATACACAGAAGTAACAAATATGTGGATCAAAATATAGTGATTCAAATCTCAAAAAGAAATCAGACTTTGTTATTTTTGTGTAGCTCAGAAAATAAAATGTCTGTAATTCAGATTTTGTACATTAGTGGGATACATCATCAACTCCTTTTACAATTTTGTTACTCCCTCCGGTCCTTTTTAATTAACTCAAATTTAGTATAAAGTTGTACTAAATCCGAGTCAATGAAATTAAAGAGACCGGAGGGAGTACATAATTTTTTTAAACATATAAATGTAATTTTAGAAATTTTTAATACAATGAGACCACTGGTGCCTAGGATCCAAAATGACTTTTCGTACTGAACAATCATTCTTACACATGCTTTTAGGAAAAAAAATCCCAGTTAGAGTAACCAAGTTTTTTCTGCATCGAGGTACGGCATATATAGTGCCAATTTGACATTCTCATTTTGTGATCGATGTTGATATCAGAACAAAGGGAAAAAAATCATCACACACTAACAGTGCTGAATTAGGTGATTAGGTCGACCTACTATCGTATGTAGGAGTACCATGCACCGTACCTTTGGTAAAGTCCAAGCTCTCACTATTGATGTAGACCACACTGCACTGCAGTCCTTTCAGGTGACAAGTGTGTCGCCATACACATATATTCGGCTGTTCATGCAACATGCAATCACACAGCTAATTAAATTGTAGCTTTCTGATCTTGATCTGCAAGTACAGTGATGCATATATTCAACCGATCAGCTTTATAGCAACAGCAAGTGAAAAAGGTGAGTTCTGTATCTGTGCAGTAACCTGAATGCAGTTGATATTGTTGCATATATTGGAGTAGTAGTGTAGGGCGCTATGGTTACGGGTGTTTGGACCACTTTACTACTGGTCATGTCGGCACCAAGAGATTCCCAAATGGCAATCTTATGGCGACATTGTCATCGTGTGTAACCTTTTTAGTAGAGGATCGAGCTCATGGCATGCACTTGACCGATTTCCTAGCAATGTGCATTACTGTAATCATTTCATACAGTACTTGGAGCGTAGAAACTGTTCCATTGATATACATAAGGAGTAGTAAATTGTTCCTTGGGGATATGCTTTATTTCATATGAAAATAATAATCAAAAGCATCACCTCATCTTTCTATACAGTTTCCAGCAACCCATATTCAAACCGGTGGTATTTCGGTATACTTGTTTTTTCTTCTTCTCAGTTACGTGCTTAGTGTATGCATTTCCTGTTATATCTATGTATCCATTCTACTCTGCGTCCCATGCAGAGAAAACTTAATGAAATTCGCCAAGAGTTACTAGATATATAGCTCCAAGCTAGGGCGCTCCAATCGAATCCGTAGCATTTAGCAACCTACAGTACGGAGCTGTATTTTTCGTCCTAAAGAAGTGTCCATATGTATGCAACGGTGCCACCAACCAACCCTAGCTAGCTGGATCTCTTCTCGATGAATGACGACACTGTGAACTCATAAGGTGCAACAAAGGGCACTGGCTGCTGGGGCTCACTGCTGGCATCGTGCAAGCATACTTGGTTGTACACAACAAAGTTGCCTATGGCATTTCCGTAGCTATATAGTAATAAGGTTCGGCGATGCATTTGCAACAGTCACTAAGACACTGACATTGTGGAACTATTTTTGTATGGCCCACCTGTTAGTTGCTGTATACTTTTAAGTCGAAAATAGGGGCGAACTAGCAACCCCATATTACATGTACTTTTAAATAGTTGTGTGAGATCCATGAACTCATATATGGCAGTATTTTTTGTCCCAAGTAAAGATTGAACTGGACAATGCCACTCATATGCCCTTTCATACATAGTTGTCCAACATGTGCATACATTTGTATTATATAGTGAAGCAAACATAGAAGGTGGCATGTAAAGCTAGGTACCGACACATAAGTTGCGTGAGATAGTCGAATCCGATGTGTTGTATTATAATTTTTTAATCTTCATTATACTATGTATCATCGATTATATGAACTGTAGCAGTCACTGACAATAATGTTGAACTACTCTCATGCGACCCAATTGTCAGTTAGTGTTTAATTTAAACTGGTTATGTTGTACTACCAACATTTTAAACGGTTGCGTGAGATCCACGAATTCATATTGTACTACCAACACTTTAAACGGTCGCGTGAGATCCACGAATTCATATATGACAATATGTTGTTGTCGTAAGTAAAGATTGTACCGGACGATGCCGCCCATATGCCCTTTCATACTCATTTGTCCAACAATTGCATCTATTTGTATTATATAGTCGATAACATAGAGACACATAAAGCTAGGTACTGACGCAAAAGTTGCACGAGGTAGTCGCATCAGATGTGTCGTATTATGATATTTAATCTGCATTATATTAGGTTTCATCGGTAATTATAATTGTAGAAGTCACTGACAACAATGTTGAACTACTCTCGTGCAAACCAATTGTCAGTTAGTCTTTGCTTTAAACTAGTTATATGTACTACCGGCACCTTTAAATGGTTGCATGAGATCCGCAAATTAACATCTGGCAATATTTTTTTTGTCGTAAGTAAAGATGCACCGGAAGATGCCGTCCATATGCCCTTTGTTCATGTTGTCCAACATATGAATCTATTTGTTTTGTATAGTAGGTATCGATGCAAAATTTGCACGAGGTACTTAGTTGTATTATCGTTTTTTAGTCTTCATTATGTTATATATCATCTCTTATATCAACTATAGCAGGCGGTTGCAATAGTGTTGAACTCCTCTAGTGCAACCCAAATGCCAGTTAGTGTTTACTTTGAGCATGTTATGTTGCACTACATTTACTTTATGATAAAAAAGTGTGTTAGACACGACGTTATCGATCAACCCTGGCATTGTAGAAGTAATCGATGTAGTCGTTGTGTTTGGTATTCAAATATGAGGTATTTTATTACCAATGTCATTGAATTCTTGTTCATATATTGTCATATAATTGTAGCCGTGAAGCTTTAAGACTCTACCGTATGTTCGGAATCTATCCACGAATAAAGGGAGGGCTTCACTAAAATAGTGGGCAAACCCGGTTTTCCACCATATATTCATATGATGAATCTACCTATATATTTGGTTCGGTTGTGTGCATCTGTTGATGCAGAGGTCGGGGCATTTCCCATTTCGAAAAAATAACCTATATATTTGGTGTTACGCTAAGACTACCCACCAAAATTGGAAGATTTTCTAAGACCTTTCTCCTACTTTACTCTTTGATAAAAGGTTATGTCATGTGTCACTAGCGGGGGGGGACCGTAAGTCACCCACAACATCCAAGGGTCCCACTTTCTACTGACATAAGATGGGATTATTTTTACAATCAATACACACCATTATATTAAAAACTTAACAAACAATTGACCAAAATTAGGTGAATCTTTTGCTTGCCCATGATATCAATGTTGTGTTGGTAATAATAAATATGAACTAGAGTATACAAACAGGAAAAGTCATAACAAAAACTAGCAACCATCCAAATTTGATCAAATATATATTTTGGTGATAACCAATAACCTCTTAGCATATGTGAACTTGAACTAGGGTATGTTGATTAAAAACTTGCATCAAGCATTGTAATCATGAGACATTCTTTGTTCTCGCTATCTCAGGCCAGAAAAGGAGCTTTACACTTTGCAGTGTGAACATGAGACATTCTCTCTTTCCAATCTCTAATTTAGACTTTGAAAGTAGCACACATAGCATATATTCTGTACAAATCCGAAATAATTATTTACATTGTGGTTGCGTGGACATGCATACGGTATATACTCGTACAGTTCTTCACACAAAAAAGAAAATAAGACTAAAATTCCCGCTGACCCGGATCGATAAAGATTATGGAAGAATATCTCCTCCGGTCAAACACTATGATCAAAGCTTTTGGCACATATCGAATTGGACAAACAGATCAGGAGTATATAGTGTGTAGTTTTCACCCACACAAATATGATTAAATTGTTAGAAAGGATCCAGTAGAATCAACGATTTTATGATTTTGCCTTATGATCCACTGTTTGCGATTTTTTTTCTTCAGGTTTTGCTATTCTGGCGACTTTTCATAGGTTCGTTACAAACAAAGATAAGCTTGTTCTAAAATTATGTACAGTATATATATATATATATATATGTATTTTATTCAAATAAGTTTTCTTGTTGCCCCAAATGCTATGAATATGGATCCTCTTTTGGTGTGTCGGTTAGCCACACGCACCGGTCTCTCACATACACGCGTGGTCGCTGTCGCACTGGAGGTGGGCGTTGCGTGTAGTGCGCGTGCCCGCGGGGCGGCGGCGCGTGCCCACCACGCACAGATGCGCCACGTCGGCCGTCCGTGCGCCACATATATACGAAGTCAGCTAGAATCGTATATTACGATGGAGAGCAGTCACAGAGTCGTATGGATCCCGTAGGCTTCAGATTCGATCCACCAGGCATTGCCTTGCACGCCAAAGCTGCTATAGAACTTCGCCGATCGAAGTTTCAGTCCATATTTTCTTCGGTCCGTTTGTGTTAGTGCGCCTACTGAATCTCTCTAGCTTGCTAGCTGCAAAGTCTTTAGACTAGTCATAGTGGGGAGTAACATAGAGTAGTAACATGGTGCATGTTACTACCCTATGTTACTACCTTCATAGTGGGTAGTTACATATATGTGGTATCATGCATATTATATTTATTAGATTGTAGACTCATCTTTCTTGAAAGTGTGATGTTACTAACTAGTTGAGCAATTAGTATAATGCCATTATACATAGATGTCATCATTTAGTATCATACATACATGTATATTGATGAATGTTTTATAATATATGACACATTTCACTCTACAAGGTGCTAGAAACGTGAGCTGTTAAGTAGCCCACCTCCTCTCTCTCCTCTTCTCCAACTCATCTCTAAAATATATTATTTAAGTATTGACTTATTGTACTTGCTCTTACCACCCCACTCTCTTTCTTCATTTATTGTCATGCCATGTCACCAAAATGTCTTGAGATGTGTGATGTTACTACCTATGTTACTCCCACTATGAGCAGTCTTACCGTTGCCGGCATCACCGAAAAACTTCCATGCACATCGGTAGCGATGTATTTGTTTTTTTTAAAACACAGTACATACATAAACATTTACAAATATATATACATATACTTACCTCAAAAACACACATATATGTTCATCCAACGTTTATGAGCACCTTGACACTGAGTCAAAAAACTGATCTGACGAATCTTGATATTGATAAAGTCACCACATACGATGTCGATGTAAACATCACCTCCCAACATTTTTCCTCGCTGTCGGCGGTACCTAAAACCACGGGAAACACGACAGAAAAAACTAATATTATTATTTTTATTTCAAGATTTTAATAATCCTGTGTTTTCAAAATATAAAAAACTTCAATGGTTGGGTTGTAGGCTTGTAGCTAGGACTGGAGTTGAGAGGTGAAAATGAAATGGTGAATCAATCAACATAGATTTTCCGTTTGGGGCCTTGGGCCGTAGAGATCAAATTGCGTAAAATGGATTTAATTATTCATCATTCCGATTCCTTCTTATTGTATTTACCTCGCCTTCTACGTTTAGTCAACACCAAAAGTTTTAAATTTTGGTCAAAAATGTAAAAAACAATATCAACATTCATTATACAAAATGCATATCATATAAAAATATATCTAACAAGAGTTCTAATATGCAACAGATTTAATATTGATATTTTTTATGTATTTGATTAAATTTTACAAAATTTAATATTGACTAAACCAGAACACAAGATAATTATGAATGGAGGGATTATACAAAAGCCTTTGTGTTGCACCGTACCGAACACGTTAACCGTATAGAACAAAGCTCGATAGCGACGGGTCCATCTTTGTTGTCGAGTTGTACTACCTAGCTTGGGCGTCTTGGGTAGTACAAATCCACTTGGCAGTTGGCACTTTCGTAAGTTGATATGGGGCCGGCCACAGGCCATCACCAAACTGTACCGCACGGTACGAATATCCAGTGAATACATAGAGTAGTAGTAGCATAATGTATGTGGAGGCATGTGATGTGAAAAATAACCAACAAATTAAGTTAATTAGATTATTTATTTCGGCTCCTAAGCTCCGGCAGCCCTAATGTTTAGGAAAAAAAAAGTATAGTCACACAATTTAAACAATTTTTAAAAAATCTTCTGTATAGAAAAAAAATATGTTTTTGACATCTATCTCTCATAGTCATCTAGCAAGAAAGTCGAATGCAATCACTCCATCCACTTCTGCATTTTCAAGGCAGCACGAACCCCTAGCTCTTGTTATTTGTTGAGCAATGATCAATGTTTTTTTACTACCATTATATATGTTGGACAATGATCAATTTTTTTGACTACCATTATTGTTGTTTCACTATTACTCCCCCGTCCACAAATAAGTGGATGCGCACGATTTTCAAGAAACCTTAAACTTTTTGTAAAACAATTCCTCATTCCGTTAATCAATCTGCTCATTAATCAAGAAGATGCTTTGATTTAGATGCTAATAAATGTTGTGCATGCTAGTAACCAATAAAACAACATTGAGAAACTAAAAATTATTAATGGAGGCTAGGATCAAGGCATGTACTAGGAGCCTAAACGTAAAAAATATACCAAAAAGTCTAGATGTATACTTATTTGTGGATTTCCTTAGAAGCCTAGATGTCTACTTATTTATAGATGTCCATTTATTTATGGACGGAGGGAGTAAGAGATAGTGGAACCTAGCCGTGGTGGACACATGTTTTTTGTGTGACTCCAACCCTTTGCACCTTGAGATTAAGTACCATAAGATCCTCATGTATCTTGCTCCCAAGCCATCACACACACACCGGCTTTTTTTTTCTCGATTTCCACTCGTTCCCTAATGTACCTTTCAAACATATAGCATGTGCTTACGATTAATTATTACATATAGAGGTTTTGCTAAATCTAATTAGTCACCTGAGATTTTCTTATATCTAAGTTAAAATCATTGGCCTCGCGATACCTTTTAAACCCTATTCATGCCAAAGTGAGGGTGTATCAAGGGGTGGTAGCATCCCCTAATTGGAACATGGCTGCATGCGCAAACTATGAATTATGCCCACATAAATTTGCACATGCAAACATGTGAGATCCGACTAAATCTTCATATCACACACCACACTTTAACATCAAAGGATTTTTTTATCGGCCGACCTCACTGAGAAGTGGCTCCGCCACTGGTTATGGTCCAGTTCTTTGGTAGCTTAAAAAGAAAAGACTGTCTAGCTTATTATTTAGGTTTCTAAATTAATTATTGTATAACTAGTTCAGAAGCCCCAACTGACAAGCCAGCCAACTCATGGAAGAAGTTGGGATGAAACGGACCGAGATTTGGTGCACATGAGCACCAGTTATCACTTTTCTGAAAAAATAATATATTTCTAAGTTTCAGAAAAATCTAGAAATAAATCATGATATAGCTAGTATTGTATCCCACAAACATGTAAATTTTCAACTGAATATAATGTGTATTTTGGGCTGCACAAAAATAACAAATATGTGGATCTAAGTATAGTGATTCAAATCTCCAAAACAATTCAGACTTTGTCATTTTTGTGTAGCTCAGAAAATAAAACATCTGTAAGTGAGATTTTATACGTTAGTGGAATACATCATTTGCTACCTTTAGAATTTTGTTACATATTTTTTTGAAATATATAAATATAATTTTCGATTTTTTAATACAATAAGAGCACTGGTGCCCACGATCCAAAATGACTTTTTAGGATGAAACGGTTTATTTTTTGAACCGTCAAAAGAACTAGGCATATATGAGACATCTAACACCGTTGAAGAAATCTCAGCGGACTTGGGTCTAGACAGACTCATTGCACTTGCACGAATATGCATTAGACTGCTCATAGTGGGAGTAACATAGGTAGTAACATCACACATCTCAAGATATTTTGGTGACATGGCATACTAATAAATGAAGAAAGAGAGTGAGGTGGTAACTAGCTATGTTACCATAACATCACACATCTCAAAGCAATATGAGTCTACAACATAATTAATAACACATTGCATGACACCACATCTAAGTTACTACCTTGGGTAGTAACTTAGACTAGTAACATATGTCATGTTACTAGTCTAAGTTACTCTCCACTATGAGCAGCCTTATGTCCAAAGATGCATAAACTACGGCCCAGGACTTGACATTCGTTCTTACCAGAAGGTGAAGCTGATGCGGTAGTATCTGGATGCTCTCCCGTTCCTACGTTTGATACTCGTATCGATTAAGCTAGCTACATATGGTCGATCGTATCATTCACACTTGTGTGGTCGGTCAGACCAGATAGAAAACGACGGCCATCTATATCTAACAAAATAACCGGCCGGGTTAGTTCAAAAATAAAAACACAACCGTTACCTGTAAAAACCAACGGTTCTGGAGGAACCAGGCGCGCGTGGGCTCCACATCGCTCATCTGTCGAGCTCGAGCAGCACGCGCCCCAAGCCACTGCCATGTGGGCCCCGGCACACTCCCAAACTTTGTCGTCTCCTACCCGCCTATATAAACATGAAAACACCCATCGCTTACTTCCACAGCAGCTCGTGCGCCTCACCTCAATCACTCACTCTCAGCTAGCTAGTAGCCAGTGCATCTCGACCTCGGAGAAGCAAGCTAGCTAGCTTAGCAGAGCAAGGATCGACCTGCTGATCGATTTACCATGGGCATGGAGGGCTGCAACAACAAAGTGATGGAGGAGGAGGTCCTCGTGAAGAAGATCACCGAGCTGGCCGCGGCCATCGGCGAGCTTCCGTCGCTGGTCCCCTCGCCGGAGGTGAACGCTCTCTTCTCGGAGCTGGTGGTGGCGTGCATCCCGCCCAGCACCGTCGACGTGGACCTGCTGGGCCCGGAGGTGCAGGACATGCGCGCACGGCTGATCCGCCTCTGCTCCGCCGCCGAGGGCCACCTGGAGGCGCACTACTCCGACCTCCTCGCCACCCACGACAACCCGCTCGACCACCTCTCCTCCTTCCCCTACTTCAACAACTACATCAAGCTCAGCCAGCTCGAGCACAGCCTCCTCGCCCGCCACATCCCGGGCCCGCCCCCGTCCCGCGTCGCCTTCCTCGGCTCCGGCCCGCTCCCGCTCAGCTCCCTCGTTCTGGCCGCGCGGCACCTCCCTGCCGCGTGCTTCGATAACTACGACATCTCCTTCGACGCCAACGAGCGTGCCAGGCGGCTGGTGCGCGCCGACGCCGACGCCGGCGCGCGCATGGCGTTCGTCACAGCGGACGTGGCCGACGTGACGGAGGAGCTGGCGGGGTACGACGTGGTGTTCCTGGCGGCGCTGGTGGGCATGGCGGTGGAGGAGAAGGCGGCGCTGGTGGCGCACCTCGGGAGGCACATGGCGCCCGGCGCGGCGCTGGTGGTGCGCAGCGCGCACGGCGCGCGCGGGTTCCTGTACCCGGTGGTGGACCCCGAGGAGATCCGGCGAGGCGGGTTCGAGGTCCTAACTGTGCACCACCCGCAGGACGAGGTGATCAACTCCGTCATCATCGCGCGCAAGGAGGCGGCGCCACCTGCCCTCGCCGCGGACGCAGACGCGCCGGTGAACAACGGCAACTTGAAGGCCCAGTGCGCGGTGGCGGTGAGCCGGCCGTGCCTTGGCTGCACCTGCGAGATGGAGGCGAGGGCGCACCAGAAGATGAAGGAGATGGCCATGGAAGAGATGGAGGCGTAGGCATCGATCGACCACCACAGGCATTGCACGGTGATTAATTTATCGACAGATTAATATTGCCGATTGGTCCACGGTTAAAAACATGCATGGTAATAATTTGTTTGTCCTCATGCATGCACTACTCGTGGCTAATTATTTACCATTATTTATCCTTGTCTACTCCTATTTGTACCGTGTTTTAATTATCTGACAGCTGCTGCCTCCGGGTTTAACATAGAGGAGGATATGTGTTGTGCTGAGATCGAGTCGAGTTGCGTACTGTAATAAGTGATTTTGACACTCTACATCACTGAAGTGTGATCACTCAAAACTGTAATTCTGTGCTTGCTTGCTTAATTGATTCTCTTATCTTCACGAGTCTGCTTCTCTTTTGTTTTGATTTACTCGATGCTCAGAAAATATATTTGGGTAGCAGCAAAGTGCATGCCATAGCCATACGGTCAACTTCATTTATAAGAACCGCCACAAAAAAAAAAACTTCATTTTTGAGGAAGCTCATACAGCTAGCAGCTTCTTTTGGTGGTAGCAGGTTGCCTAAGACTGCTCATAGTGGGAGTAACATAGCTAGTAACATCACAGATCTCAAAGCATTTTGGTGACATGGCATGCTAATAAATGAAGGAAGAAAATGTGGTGGTAACTAGCTATGTTACCATAACATCACACACCTCAAGGCAAGATGAGTCTACAACATAATAAATGACACAATGCATGACACCACATACTCCCCACTATGAGGCTGGTCATAGTGGGGAGTAACTTAGACTAGTAACATATACCATGTTACTAGTCTAGGTTACTACCTTCATAGTGGGTAGTAACTTATATGTGGTGTCATATCATTTATTATGTTATAACTCATCTTCTTGAATGTGTGATGTTATGTAACATACTACCACCTCACTCTCTTTCTTCATTTATTAGCATGCCATGTCAATAAAATGCCTTGAGATGTGATTTATAAGAACCCCACAAAAAAAAATTCACGAGGAAGCTTACTACACTTCTTTTTCACCTAATGATTGGAGTGCAGGATTTTTTTTTCTGTTGTGCCAACACAACAGGGCTGCTCGAGATGTGTGCCAACCATTTCAAAGGATGTTTCCTTTTCGGAAATGCCTCACGTATGACTTTCTTGTGTACAATTTTAGTAGGACAAGACTTACAGGTGATTTCCAATAATGGGTCCCATATCCTGACTAAACCTGATTTGAGTCTTGTCGTACGTAAATGATCGTACGATTTGGTTGTACGTGTAGCATTGCTCTTTCCTTTTTGAGATGTAAATACAGGTCCCCGTTATCAGCCACTTCTTGTCGATTTTCTTGAGAAAAGTCATCTTTGGGCCATTGGATCCATGTTCTATCTCCATATTGGTGTTCCAAGTAGACATTCAGCGTCCAATTGGCCCGACAAACGAACATGCTGATTACAAGAGGAGCAAGAGTACACTGATGCAAACAAAGGATAAGCACCTTTGAATGATTTGGACAATTTTGGTTGGTATGTCACCGAATATTTTGCAGGTCAGCACTCAAAAGAAGATGCCAACTTCTGTTCTTCAGTTCAGTACAATGGATGGTTTTTCCCCTACAATGCCTACCGTGGAACTCAGAGAGCACTTCATTCAAGTTAGGGTCTCGGTCTTGGCGGATGATGGCAGCGTCGGTCGACGTCGTTACCTTGTCGAAGGCGTCATCTTTGCTCGTCTTGGCACTACACTCGGCGAGTTGGGGAAGCGCGGCTGAAAACCGTGTTCGACCTCGGTTGGCGGATGATGGCGACGTGTCGCGCCGCTACCTTCTTGAAGGCATCGTCGACGCAGTCTGCGGTTTCTCACTCGTGCTGCTCCGTGGGAAACCCTAGGTCCTGGGTCCGGATCGGACGATGGCGGCGCGCCTGCGTCGTCTACCTCTTGGGGCATCGTTTTTGGAGCAGCTTGGATGTTGGCGGTTTTCGGTGGAGTGGTGTTCATCTACCACTTTGTTGGCGTTGAGTCTCGGTGGCATGGTGTTGCAGGGTATCGACGACAGATGCGGGATGATGTATACGTGCAGGAGGGTGGAGCCGTCTGGCGTCATGGTGGCATCGCAAGGTTAATGCGATGATCTTTCTTGAAGATGGTGTCGAGGAAGACGGCGGGAGCAACTCCTGTGGCGTGGGCGTTGGCGTGCGCTGTGAGTCTGCTTTTGGATGTGCTTCTCACCTGCTATTGGGCGGTTTGGGAAGGCATTTAGTTTTGGTTGATGTGAGTTGGTGTATTGTCACCCTCTTCATCCCTTCGAGTTTGGTCTTTTGTATTGTTTCTTGTAAGATTCGTGAATAATCTAATTAAAAAGCCGTGTGCATCCTTTGGATGCAGAAGCTGGGGCGATTTTTCCCCCATTTCGAAAAAAATTCAAGTTAGGGTCTCAATCAAGAATACCACTGCTCACCATGTACAGCTGCACTAACTCAAACTAGTGAATTTTAGTTTTGAATCGTGCAACATCATTCAGGGAAATCGTTTTTGGAGAACTTGAACTAGGGTGCTGTCTTGGCGGTGGTTTATGCTGCAGCTACATGAATTAATTGCTATAGCATGATCTTTTTTTCTTACTTTTGTTTTAGGGTTCTGTGCATCTGTAATGTATTTCGTTATTGTAGAGGCTGGGAGTATAAATATATTCATTTTATCGAAAAAAACATTGTTCAGGGGCGATCTCTAGAACTCTAGATTGGACCAAACCAAATTGATCAACAATAGTGAGATTGGCTATATCGTTAATCTCTCTGTGAGAGAAGCTCACCTAATTGTAATGAAAATAAGGGCAACTTAATTTTCATTTTTAATATTATGCACAATTTTCTTGAAAAACTGATATGAATAGTTGTGTAAATCCAAAGGCATCTTGGAATGACTAGCAATTCAAATCGTATGTCCGAGAAATTTAGAGAATTCATAATTTTTTTATGATAGTGGATGATTAGTAATTTTCAGTATAAGGTATATATAATGCATGCATTGTTAGATTATTATTAAACACAATATCACTTATAAGACACGTCGGACCACAAAAAATCGGTGAACAGTCAATCAAACGGTTTAATTTATAATCTAAAGTTTATATGATTTTTCTTGCAGAATCGTTCACTAGAAATCTTCTTATTAAGATATTTGCTAGGACATACCCAATAGATATATAAACCAAACTATTATTTTTATATAAATATTAATGTAGATGAAAAAACAAGACCACATACAATTTAATTTTTTAAACGTCTTTACATTGAAAAATAACAAAGTTTTCATACAAATACATATGTTTAGCCCAAGACAAGTAGAATAATCAATATATACATTGCGATGAATAGACCGATACAATTAATATTAGTGAAATTTTATATTTAATTAAGTATGCTAACTATGTAGTAACATTGTAGTAAAATAAATCAAATTATATAATAGTAAAGTTTAGTGTAAATTATATTTATTGAACTCGCCCCGGATCCAAAATTCATGTCTTATTATTCATCGAAATTGTTTAGCATTGGCGAATCTGTTACGATTCGCTAAGTTCTTGAATCACTCCATGTCTAGCCAAGACTCTTCTCTACTTGTGGGCCGCTAAATGGGCCCATTTGGCCTTTAGGCCTTTTTGGGGGCTTTCTCGGATGTAATCTTCTTCCCCTGCTCACCCACTAACCCTCCAGTGGCAACTCCGGCGACACAGTCATCAGAGAAACCGGCTTTCGGCATCGGTGACCCAGATCCACGGATGCACCGGCGACCTAGATCCCTTCATCCCCTGGTCCAGTGCTGCTCCTGGGTGGTCCAAGCCGCCGTCCCTTCATTGAGACGGCGGAGGCGACGCTGTTAATCTTCTTCCTCGAGGACGCGGAATTGGACATTGAGCCTATGTGCCGGACACAGCTTATCTTCTGCAACACCGTTAGGGGCGACTTTGACGGACAATCAATTGTAGGCTGCAGCTGCAGTAAAGTTTCTCTCTATCAAGCGGGCATATCCACTTTGTAGTATGATAAGTTTGGCCCAATTACATACATAGCAAACAATCACGATTAACAGATTCAGCAAAGGAAAAAACAACGAAGTGGTCAAAGTTGGTATGCTCGATTCGTATGTCGAGCGAAAAGCTAAGTATATAGCAAAAGAAGATGTCAGCAGCCCATAGTGGTGTTAAATGTAAAGAAGCGTCTGAAACAAGAGCGGCACCCTCACTGATTTCTAAACGTATCCCATTGAGCAAATGTAAGGGTGATTTCTTTTGGGCTTCTAGGCCAGCTTCGAGGTGGTGGGCCGCTGAAGCCCAAAAAAAGTCTTTAGCTTCCATCTTGCTTATTTCCACCGAGAAGCCCAATTCCTGTGTATACCGAGAAAACTGATCCTGACCTATTTCTGAAGGGCTTCCCGAGCTTCTGCGCTCTGAAACGAATTGGTACTCTGAGTTGCCCTATTGTTGCTTCTATTTACAACGAACTGCACCTCCAGAGAATAACCCTTCGATACAAAAAGTCAAAAAAAGGGACGCATCGCTCGTTCCCGAGCGAGCTAGGGTTCCGCGCCGCCGGCTCCCCCTGCTCGTTTCCGTGCTCCCCGATCTGCAGCAACAGCCGCGACCGACGCCCGCCTCTCCACCCGCAGGCCGGCGCTGACGGCGATCTGGCCACTCCGCCCCCCGCCGCTCTCCTCCCCACCGCATCCCCGTGTTCTTTCAACCGCCGCAAGGATGGCCCGCCTCCCCACCCGCCAAACGGCGCAGACGACGAGCACTCCGCTCCGCCCCCGCTGCTGACCGTCGAACTCATCCTCCCCCAACCTGCCTCGTCCTTGGTGTCATCCCCAAATCGATGTTCTCTGTTTTTGAATGAAAGAAGTCCAGATAGCCCCCCTAAGTATTGGGTTTGGGACATTAACCCGCCCTAAGTTTAGATTGGGGCATTTAACCCCCCCTAAGTATCAAATACCAGGCAATTTACCCCCTTGGCTGTTTTGGTGGCTGTTTTTGTCCACGTGGCAAGCGGTTTTAGCCGATGGCGTGCGCTTCCGTGGCGAGCTGCTCGTCGCCTCCACCGGCAGCGCGTGGGCGCTGCTCCGATGGCCGCACCTCGCCGCCTCCTTCCGCGACCTCGTCGCAGAGCTCGACGTCCTCCTCGACGTGCTCCCCGTCGCCTCCTTCCGCCTCTCGCACGAGCGGCCGGACACCTCGAGCTCCTCTGTGCCCATTGCCGCCGACGCGCAGTCGTGCAGTACCAAGACCCCGACGAGGCCGCGCTCAGCGACCGCCTCCTCGCGGCCCTTCACCAGTTCAAGCTCGGGCACACGTACGACCGCGCGCCGCGGCCGACTCCTCGCCGCCCTCGACCAGTTCGAGCTCGGGGACCCGTTCGACCGCACTCCGCGACCGCCTCCTCGCCGCCCTCCACCAGTTCGAGCTCGGGCACCCGCTTTATGAGTTAACTCTTATGCAAGACTTATTGATGCTTGTCTTGAAGTACTATTCATGAAAAGTCTTTGCTTTATGATTCATTTGTTTACTCATGTCATTACCATTGTTTTGATCGCTGCATTCATTACATATGTTTACAATAGTATGATCAAGGTTATGATGGCATGTCACTCCGAAATTATCCTTGTTATCGTTTCTGGGACGAGCAGAACCAAGCTTGGGGATGCGATACGTCTCCGACGTATCGATAATTTCTTATGTTCCATGCTACATTATTGATGATATCTACATGTTTTATACACATTATATGTCGTATTTACGCATTTTCCGCACTAACCTATTAACAAGATGCCGAAGAGCCATTGTTGTTCTCTGTTTTTGGTTTCAGAAATCCTAGTAAGGAAATATTCTCGAATTGGACGAAATCAACGCCCAGGTCCTATTTTGTACGAAGCTAGAAGACCGAGGGGAAAGGAAGTGGGGGCGCCGCCACACTAGGCGGCGCGGCCCAGTCTGGCCGCGCGGCCCTAGCGTGTGGGGCCCTCGTGTGGCCCCCTTGCCCTTCCGCCTACTTAAAGTCTTCGTCGCAAACCTCGCACAGAGCCACGATACGGAAAACCTTCCAGAGACGCCGCCGTGAATCCCATCTCGGGGATTCGGGAGATCGCTCTCGCCCCGGAGGAGGGGAATCATCTCCCGGAGGACTCTTCATTGCCATGATCGCCTCCGAGTGATGAGTGAGTAGTTCACCCCCTACTATGGGTCCATAGCAGTAGCTAGATGGTCGTCTTCTCCTTATGTGCTTCATTGTTGGATCTTGTGAGCTGCCTAACATGATCAAGATCATCTATCTGTAATACTATATGTTGTGTTTGTCGGGATCCGATGGATAGAGAATACTATGTTATGGTGATTATCAATCTATTGTTTATGTGTTGTTTATGATCTTGCATGCTCTCCGTTATTAGTAGAGGCTCCAAAGTTTTTTCTCTTAACTCCAAGAGGGAGTATTTATGCTCGATAGTGGGTTCATGCCTCCATTAACTGGGACAGTGACAGAAGTTCTAAGGTTGTGGATGTGGTGTTGCCACTAGGATAAAACATTGATGCTATGTCTAAGGATGTAGTTGTTGATTACATTACGCACCATACTTAATGCAATTGTCTGTTGCTTGCAACTTAATACCGAAGGGTTCGGATGATAACCTGAAGGTGGACTTTTTAGGCATAGATGCATGCTGGATAGCGGTCTATGTACTTTGTCGTAATGCCCCGATTAAATCTCACTATATTTATCATATCATGTATATGCATTGTTATGCCCTTTTCTATTTGTCAATTGCCCGACTGTAATTTGTTCACCCAACATGCTTTAATCTTATGGGAGAGATACCTCTAGTGAACTGTGGACCCGGTCCTATTCTTTACATAGCATACAATCTACTGCAATACGTGTTTTACTGTTTTCTTCGCAAACATCATTCCACACAATACGGTTAATCCTTTGTTACAGCAAGCCGGTGAGATTGACAACCTCACTGTTTCATTGGGGCAAAGTACTTTGGTTGTGTTGTGCAGGTTCCACGTTGGCGCCGAATCCCTGGTGTTGCGCATCACATTTTGCCACCATCAACCTTCAACGTGCTTCTTGGCTCCCGGTTCGATAAACCTTGGTTTCTTTCTGAGGGAAAACTTGCTGCTGTGCGCATCATACCTTCCTCTTGGGGTTCCCAACGAACGTGTGAGTTACACGCCATCATACTACAAATCTATCCTCTCCCCTTGTATCTCTATATATACTTCACAAGGGTCCAAGCAATAAACACACAATCATAGGCTCTATAACTTCAATATGATATCAGAGCGGTTAACCTCACGGCGCCGATCCTAGGTCGTCCCACCATTTTCGCATCGCGCCGCCTTCGAGAAGATCTCTCCTCGGGCGGGCATCCAGTTTCGGTCAAAGATTGAATCCGTTATTTAGATCAAATTTTCGAGTTCTTAGATTAGATCAAATTGGCTACAAATAAAATTTTAATCTGTCTTCTTTTTAATATTGGGTGGGTCAAATCCAGGCAGGTCACATGGTTCAATAGGATCTGGCCCTGTGACTTCTGGAACACATGTACCCCGTGCAGCTACAGCTCCTGCATGAGCTGCTACTGATGTTGCTCACGCTGCTTTCCTTACCTTCACATGATCATTGAGCATCGACCGAATCGACAATCGGCAGATTCAGTACAAAGAGCAATCGGCTAAATCATCACGAAGGAAATCGGTAAAGTCAAATTGGGGAAATTCTTCATTGATGAACGAGATTTCTTACATAAGAGCTGATTGCTCTCAAAGGAAGGCCTAGGGGATACATTGCCCCATCTACTACTCCTAGCACTATCCTATCTAGGGGCTGTGCTGCCCTCATCATCGCCGTCGCCGCTGTCGGTGCTGCTCCCGGCCGGCTCGTCGTCGCTGCTGTAGCGGCCGCCGGCAGGACCCTCGTTGTCCTCATCCTCCTCGACAGCATCGTCGTCCTCGCTGTCAAAGTCGCTGAGGTTCCCGGGCCAGGGGCAATGACGTTTGGCCGGCGGCTCATCGGAGGAGCTGTCGTCCTCCTCCCCTCCTCCTTCACCTCCTCGGAGGAGGTGACCCCGTCCCAGAAAAGCGGTCGTCGTCGCTTTCCTCCACCGCTTCCCATTGGCGAGGAAGCAGAGGTCACTCTCCCGTCGTCGAGGATTTGTCATCCTCGGACCAAACGGGGAAGTCATGGTCCTCCTTGTCCCACGCCGTTGGGGCAAGGATGTCGTACGCCGCCTGTGTACCCGGTGTCGATTCCCTAATGGGGGAGGACACGTAGGAAAGACCCGATGAGGTGGAAGAGGAAGAAGAAGAAGACATTGTGGCCAAGGAGGGTTTTTGGAAGTGCTAGTGCGGAGGGGATGAAGGAAGAGGAGAACTGCTCGATGTAAAAGGGGGATTTAATGCCTAAGCGGTTCCAAGGACGTGGTGCCAGAACCGTCAAGTCGTGCAGGGGAAGTTGAGAAGGCAAGACGTCATCATGGAGAAAACTGCAACGGTTCTGCCATGACATGACCCTTCGAAGGAGACAGATGGTTTTGCAATTATCATTATCAAAACCAGGGGGGCATGTGTTACCACCCGATTTTGGCCAAATCCGGAGGTGGGCCGCAGGTGAAGATGAGCTTGAAGGACGTACACGTGGAGCATCTTCGAAGTGGCCTTGCGCTAAGAGTTTGGGCTAAGTGGCCCGTGTATCTGTAAATTAGTAGATCGCATTGTAATTTAGAATTAAGAGATAGAGTCTGGCCCGTGCACGGTTAGGTGCACGCCTCAATTAGAAAGTCCCTTGGACTATAAATATGTATCTAGGGTTATCGGGAAAGGAGGACAATCATCGTTCAACCAACACAAATCAGGCGCATCGCCACCCCTTCTCTTCGAGGGTTTCTCCTAGCACCATCTGCCTAGATCGCATCTAGCGATCTAGCGATCTGTTATTCGTTATCCTTGTCTTGCTCGTGCTGAAGCCTTGTTGATGGCGAGCAGTACTATTTATCCTTAGGTGTTTAGGGGCTTGCATTGGTGCTTTCACGTGCATATCTGCGTGGCAATGCCGTCCCTAGACACCTAGCTGCCCTTACGTCGATCTAGACGTAAGGGCAGCATCTTGCTTGTTCTTACTTAGTAGATCCGATCCGTTATAGTTGCTCCTTGCTACGCAAGGATTAGTTTAATATCTGCATAGTTAGGCCTTATGGGGGTCGGAGGATCCGGTGGCGTTAGATGCTGTTTACCGTCCCTGCGAGGGATGTTGGGATCAACGTTATGTTGGTTTTTAGGCCTCTCGTAGGGGTAGTTTGCATCGTCTCTCGTAGCTGCTAGGCCCGATCGCACGTAGGACGTTCCGATTATGCGGTGAAAACCCTAAACTGTCGTGGATCGTTTTAGCTTTGTCCGATCAAGCAGGATCCCCATGCCATTGTAAATCCAACGTGAGACATGGGGCGATCGGCTCCAGCCGATCCGGGAGAAACCGAGAGCCGATAGGGCTCGTATTTAATGTTTACGTGTCTACCATGCAGGAACAATCGAAGCACTAACACCTTCCTGATCGGGTCTAGGTCAGGTGGCACGCCCTAGCAACCGCCAGGTAGGGGTGGACACAAAGCTCAAGGCTCGAGGCTCGGCTCGGGCTCGACAAGGCTCGGCTCGGGCTCGACTCGGCTCGAAGGTCAGACAAGCCAAGCCTAAACCTTTCGATCAAGGCTCGAGGCTCGACAAGCCCGCTCGATAAGGCTCGCAAGCCGGCTCGAAGGCTCGATGTAATTATAAAATCGACGAGACCTTTGATAATAATGTAACAAATCACAATCACAATCAACCATTTAGCATGAATACATCCATAGTATAGTCCGAAAGATCTCACTAAGTACCAATTATTTGTAGTCTGACCAACTACAAATCTCACATAGTAGTACAAATCTCATATAGTATGACTAATTATATTATACTTAGTAGTAAATTTACCTAACGGAAAAATAATTGTAGTATTTAGCACTACATCTCTCAACCTCTCATTCCTCTCAAATTCTCACACTCGTCTCAGTGTTAAGAGCACACAAGCAGTTGCACTACGCCTCTCACGGGCTAGCAATGGCAAGCAGCCTCATCTAATCAGACTCTACTGCATAGAGCACACAAAGAAATATTCAGACGAAGAGAAGCAGGCAAGCACCCTGCTCCGTGCTGCACATGGACGGCATGTTGCATTGTTGCGGAGGCCTGGCAGCCCGGATTTAATTGATCGTCGCCGCTCGCATCTCAGAGGACTGGGAAGAGCAGACGGGGGCTGTGGCCAAGCGGGGGTGCGACTGCAGGTGACCATCGGGCGGCGAGACTGCAGATGGCGGGCTACCGGCGGTACCGCAGGTAGGAGGCTGGCGGCGGCGCCCTTCTATTGTGGACGCCGGCGTTGATGAGGCAGCTGGCCTCTATGGCGGCGGCCGGCGGTAACCTTCGATGGGATCGATATTAACAGGAACAGGAGGAGACTGGCTAGCGTGTAAGTTAGGCTGGGCTCGCGAGCCATTCGAGCCGAGCCTCGAGCCGGTCGGGCCGAGCCACGAGCCTGCTTCCCAGATTATTTTTGGTGACAAGCCGAGCCAGGCTCGGCTCGAGTTTTGACGAGCCTATCCGAGCCGAGCCACGAGCCGGCTCGGCTCGGCTCGATTCCAGCCCTACCGCCAGGACGTTTGGCCAGAAGATTTGCGGGACGACGCGATGTGCCAGGGATCCACTAAGCGGCCCTGGGAGCTTCCGGCTCTTCGTGTTGCTTAACCAACGCCGTCGGGGGTTTTGGAGGGTAACACATTCGCACGCCGGGTGGGACGATCTTCCGCAACATCCACGTCAACACCGACATCCGAGATGGCAGAAGAACAAATCACGCAAGGATCTCCCTGCGGGGCACAAGAAGAAATACGATGAGCCGAAGGCCATCCGTGGCCGAACTCATCGGGCTCCTTTGGGACAAACCGTTCTCACAACATCAAGCTCAAAGGAAACACGTGTCCGTCGCATGGCGTCAACACGGTAGATCTCAGCCACTCCATAAGGGAGCCAGGGTTCTCCTTTAATGTCAACATGGCCAGGCTGGTGAACTGCCACAGCACAAAGCAGTAGCCACTCTCGTGGCAAAGATAAAGAAGAGGCCGTTCCATGCGACCGGCCCCAAGATGATGACAGACGGTACCTAACCGAGGAAGAGGTGAGAAGCACACGGTATCAGCGCCCACTCTCCGTGCATCTCCTCGACCAATATGAACAAACGACCGACGTCGCGCTACGACGACGACGATGGAGGATATCGTCGGTCGATGCAAAGAAGGTATCGTCAAGCATGACGGCAACAACGACGGGAACGGACGCCGCAGAGGAGGTCAAGGGAACAAGACAACATGGATAAGCACTGGACTGTCCATTCTTCAAACATTGCTGGGGACTCAGGAATGAGCCGATTGCCAACAATCGAGAACTGCCCAGAATGCAAACAGCAAAGGAAAAGGACAAGTGAAATTTCAGTGTTCAAGCGTCTGGGACCCTCCCACCACATAACAAACGAGCTGAGTCCTCTCAAGAAGAAGACTTCGAGGAAGATGGAGAAGAAGATAGGTATCACCGACCAAGGTGGTGCCCCGATGGACTCAGCCATTCTCGAAGCGTGCAGCGGGTGCGAAACCTGGAAGAAGCCGAGGCACAGTACCTACGTTGAGAAGAGCACGGCCCGATCTGGCCGTGAAAATTCAGCAAATAGTGGAGACCAAGGCGCGCCCGCCAAAGAAAGTATGGCGCCCAAAACAGGAAAGCCGATGCACAGCATCGGCGATGCCGATGCAGACATCGGCGATGCGAACATGGTATTCATACTACCGTCGGAGTTTCGTGCTCCAATCGACGAGAAAGTTTCAGTGGCTCAATGATCACGGTCCACGACCGTTATCTTTGAAAAGCCACGAGATAGAAGCTACGGCATCTCAAAGCCCTATACTTGAGGGGTTGGGCAGCCTGTGCAAGATGTTGGTTGATACGGAGCGCAGACAACATAATGCCGTATTCCATGCTACGTCGTTTGGGACATTCCAACGACGATCCGATCAAGACCAACATCACATTAAGCGACTTCAACGGCCGTGCGTCGGGCGAAAGGTGTTCTGAATGTAGAACTACGTAGGCCGGAAGACCATACCTCTCGCGTTCTTCATCGTTGACACAAAAGCAACTACGCCGTCTTATTGGGAAGGGACTCATGCTAACTGTTGCATCCCGTCTACAATGCACCAATGCATCATACAATGGGATGGAGATGAGGTGGAAGTCGTTCAGGCAGATGACTCAATCGAAATATCATTAGCTGCCATGAGCGTGTGGGAAGCAGATGACCAAGAGCCGCTCTGAATCGTTTAGAGGGTTGCGAGCGTATTGAGGCCTCGAAAAATGGGGTAAGGCTGGTTTTGTCCACCGGCCTAACGAGTAGCAAGTCCAAGACATTGGACATATGTGGCAAGGCCGATCCCTGAGATCGGCCCGCAAAAAATGAAAAGCAAAGGATCTTATCTCCAACATGCCACGTAGCTACAGTGGAAATCCAAGAAGTTGCAAACCATCGTCAAGCATTGCAACAAAAAGGAGGCCGATTCTGGCAATCGGCCGAAATTGTCCTCAACATACCTTCGTCTGCGTTCGGCATTGATCCAACAGATGCCCGAGAGCCGATACCATCAAGTACTTGACGTAATCGGCTCGGGGGCACATAGATGGATAAGATGGAGGATACGGAGCTGGGAACGGACGTCAAATTTCCAGCAGAGCAGCTCAAGTATGGGGGCCGATACGAAAACAAATCGGCCGCAATCGAAAATACAGAAAATACAGAAATTTTTGAGCACAGCCGATGCGCAGCCGATGCGCAGACATCGACTTAAGAATTAAAAGCCGATGCATGGCCATCGACTCAAGAGGCTCAACGGAAAATTAACCTGACTTGGGTCTTCTCTCAAGGCTCCAAATTCGTGGCGGGCCATCAGGTTCAGCAGTTGCAGCAGGAGCATGGTGTGGCGTCAGCCGCCTTGACTTATTTGAAGCCCATGCGTCGCAGATTGAGTTGGTAACCCTGATCAACCACAAGAGCAGCACAAGCATACAAATCAGGTTGAGGATGAGCCCAACGAAGGGAGCAGCACAGGCACATCTCTTCTAGGACCATTTGGTTGATACACCTTTATCCTCGTCTTGACCGAGACTCGGGGGCAGCTGACCCTGAAGATTCTTCGCTCGAAGAGCCGATGGTATTGAAATCGGCGTCTCTGCATCGTAACCATGCCGACAGTGGCGGCTCTTGCAGAGAAAACCACCAGGGTTGATGGGAGGAGTTTGAAGAAGAAGCCATCATCGTGATTAGGCTTTAGGCCGGTTTGTTGCTGCACAGAGACAAAGCATCGCGAGAAAGGTTGTAGGCGATCGAAATTTTCAGCAATGGCCCAAAAAGTTCTCCTGAAGGCATCAATCCTGGAGTCTGGCCGCTTAGAGACCAACATTAAGCGCAGGAGACTTGGATTTCCAAAGTTTCAGGTTGGCGTGATTGCGATTTGGTCCTGTTCGATTGGAATTTGAGAATCTGAACTGATCTATCTCGAAAGTTATCACGAGAGATCAAGGCTTGGAAATCGGCTCATTGAGCATCGACCGAATCGACAATCGGCAGATTCAGTACAAAGAGCAATCGGCTAAATCATCACAAGGAAATCGGTAAAGTCAAATTGGGGAAATTCTTCATTGATGAACGAGATTTCTTA
The DNA here is from genome assembly GCA_030979885.1 of Lolium multiflorum. Lineage (NCBI taxonomy): Eukaryota > Viridiplantae > Streptophyta > Magnoliopsida > Poales > Poaceae > Lolium > Lolium multiflorum. The sequence goes on from CM061748.1 coordinate 20,784,358, forward strand.
CATAAGAGCTGATTGCTCTCAAAAGGAAGGCCTAGGGGATACATTGCCCCATCTACTACTCCTAGCACTATCCTATCTAGGGGCTGCTGCCCTCATCATCGCCGGCGCCGCTGTCGGTGCTGCCCGGCCGGCTCGTCGTCGCCGAGGCGGCCGCCGGCAGGACCTCGTTGTCCTCATCCTCCTCGGCAGATCGTCGTCCTCGCTGTCAAAGTCGCTGAGGTTCCCGGCCAGGGGCAATGGCGTTTGGCCGGCGGCTCGTCGGAGGAGCTGTCGTCCTCCTCCCCCTCCTCCTTCACCTCCTGGAGGAGGTGACCCCGTCCCAGAAAAGCGGTCGTCGTCGTTTCTCCACCGCTTCCCCATTGGCGAGGAAGCAGAGGTCACTCTCCCCGTCAGTCGAGGATTTGTCATCCTCGGACCAAACGGGGAAGTCATGGTCCTCCTTGTCCCACGCCGTTGGGGCAAGGATGTCGTACGCCGCCTGCGTACCCCACTCGGTGTCGATTCCCTAATGGGGGGAGACAGGGAAGACCCGACGAGGTGGAAGAGGAAGAAGAAGAAGACATTGTGGCCAAGGAGGGTTTTTGGAAGTGCTAGTGCGGAGGATGAAGGAAGAGGAGAACTGTTCGATGTGGCCAAATAAAAGGGGATATAACGATTTAATGCCCAAGCAGTTCCCAAGGACGTGGTGCCGTAACCGTCAAGTCGTGCGGAAGTTGAGAAGGCAAGACGTCATCATGGAGAAAACGCAACGGCTCGCCGCGACATGACCCTTCGAAGGAGACGAGATGGTTTTGCAATTCATTATCCAAAACCAGGGGGCATGTGTTACCACCCGATTTTGGCCAAATCCGGAGGTGGGCCAGGTGAAGATGAGCAAGGACGTACACGTGGATCATCTTCGAAGTGGCCTTGCGCTAAGAGTTTGGGCTAAGTGGCCCGTGTATCTGTAAATTAGTAGATCGCATTGTAATTTAGAATTAAGAGATAGAGTCTGGCCCATGCACGGTTAGGTGCACGCCACTAGAAAGTCCCTTGACTATAAATATGTATCTAGGGTTATCGGGAAAGGAGGACAATCATCGTTCAACCAACACAAATCAGGCGCATCGCCACCCCTTCTCTTCGAGGGTTTCTCCCGGGTAGCACATGTTGCCTAGATCGCATCTAGCGATCTAGGCAGTATACGTTTATTCGTTATCCTTGTACTGCTCGTGCTGAAGCCTTGTTGATGGCGAGCGTACTATTTATCCTTAGGTGTTTAGGGGCTTGCATTGGTGCTTTCACGTGCATATCCGCGTGGCAATGCCGTCTCTAGACACCTAGCATCTTACGTCGATCTAGACGTAAGGGCAGCATCTTGCTTGTTCTTACTTAGTAGATCCGATCCGTTATAGTTGCTCCTTGCTACGCAAGGATTAGTTTAATATCGCATAGTTAGGCCTTATGCTGGGGTCGGAGGATCCGGTGGTGCGTTAGATGCTGTTTACCGTCCTGCGAGGGATGTTCCGGGATCAACGTATGTTGGTTTTTAGGCCTCTCGTAGGGGTAGTTTGCATCGTTTCTCGTAGCTGCTAGGCCCGATCGCACGTAGGACGTTCCGATTATGCGGTGAAAACCCTAAACTGTCGGGATCGTTTTAGCTTTGTCCCGATCAAGCAGGATCCCCATGCCATTGTAAATCCAACGTGAGACATGGCGATCGGCTCCTTGAGCCGATCCATTGGGAAACCTAAGAGCCGATAGGGCTCGTATTTAATGTTTACGTGTCTACCATGCAGAGAATCGAAGCACTAACACCTTCCTGATCGGGTCTAGGTCAGGTGGCACGCCTAGCAACCGCCAGACGTTTGGCCGAAGATTTGCGGGACGACGCGAGGTGCCAGGGATCCACTAAGCGGCCCTGGGAGCTTCCCGGCTCTTCGTGTTGCTTAACCAACGCCCGTCGGGGGGTTTTGGAGGGTAACAGATCCCTAGTGAACTCATCCAGCTTGTGGCGGATAAAATTGTACTTGCATTCCTGATTCTTCTTGCACAACTTTGTGAACAGATTCATAAAGTCCTTACTCCTAATCTGCGAGAAGAAATTGGCCTCTAGGTGACGCATACACCACATGCTGTGCATGTCCTACCATGGCGTCTCTTCATCAGGTCATGTTTGTTTCAGCGTCTTGATAGCCGCAACTATACATGCATGCCTATCGTGGAGGACACACACATTTGGGTGATCTTTCACAGTCGATTTTTTTATCTGCCTGAAGAACCATAACCAGCTAGCAGTGTACTCGCTCTCAGCAAATGCAAAATGCGAGAGGCACAATTTGATTGTTGCCGTCCATCCCAATGGTTGTCAGAATCTGACCCTTATACTTGCCATTCAGAAAAGTTCCATCTACACACATCACCGGACAACAATGGTTGAAAGCCTCGATGCATATGTTGAATGCGAAGAACACCATGTGCAGAACCCTGACAGTAGGGAACTCTGGTATCCCAAAGTCTTGTATGTCCACATAGGTGCCCGGATTCCGGTCCTTCATTGTCTGGAGGAGACAGACGATGTCTGTCATAAGCATCTAGGAAGGTCCCGAATCTATTCTCCAGTGCCGTCTTTTTAGCCCTCCATGCCTTGCCATATGAAATTACATACTCATATTTAAGGTGAACTCTTTGCTGGATGGCTTTAACCCCATCGCTTTATTCTCTACAGTCTCCTTGTACAACAGGCGAGCAAACAGAGTGGAGGTAATAAGGTTTCAGTGATCCAACATCATACTCTTAAGGACACAGGTGTGCGGCACGAAGTCGCTCACAACTCATGTTGTGTCATACTTCGGACAGTACCCATGCATCCTTGATGGACATCTAGCATCGCTGCATACCACTCTCACGAATTTCTGACTTGAAAGGGTGGTTCTGAATACCCTTTGTGTGTTCATTGCCCACTGAGTGATTGCTTTCTAGAGATGTCTCTTGTCAGCATATCTAGCACCAATTGAGATGGTGTTCATGTTGTACTCCCAGGCAGAATCATGCCGGTTATCTACTATCATTGCCTTCGACAAATCCTGGTTCCAAGAAGAGGGGATCAGATCCTCCTCCTCGTTGTCATCTAAATTATCAGATCCACCAGATTGATTTGAATCAAGCTCATCCTCCACTCCATCCTCATCTTCCTAGTCCATCATGTTCTGCATCGGCTCTTCTTCTTCTTTGTCGCTATCAACCTCGGCACTACCATCATGACCACCAGCTGCATGGCTACTCTGCCCGGATTGGAAACTGCTGCCTCCAACATCATAAGTTGGACTGCTCTGGCCTGGATGGAACTCACCCTCGCCTCCATGGGAATTTACCTCCTTCACCAAGGATGCATTAAGGCGATGGGGTGAGTTCCCCTGCGCTCGCAAGTTTTAAACCAGTGCACCCACTGATACTGGAGCTGCTCCATAAAGCATGCACATCCACAGTGCATGCTTCGGGATTAAGCCTGAAATTTACGGTCAACCACTCCTTCAACTGACAAACCCGCCATGTTTTTGGGTTTGGCAAATGCAACTCCTCGTACTGAAACTCGCTCAGATCAGCTCCCATCGAAGTTGTTCAAACTGTGCCATTACCGAAATAAACAACAAGGTTTATTCTATCAGACATATCTACTCACCTATACAAAATACAGACTCGTCAAAACAAAGGAGCACCTTGTAAATAAATAAAAATACCAACGACGACCAACTACGTAAATATTTTCTACCGGTACCTATATCAGAAACTAATCCGGAAAGCTAACGAACGCAGCATGCATGATTATACCATCTAATATGAGGGATTAGGGTTACCCTTAAAGTGTGCGAAACAACTCCGTTAGCAGCCCAGCTCCTCCACCACGCAGCACCACGACCACCACCACCACCACCACCATCACCACCACTACCTCCTCCTCCTCCTCCTCCCACAGCACCTCCACCAAAACGCCTCAAAAACTAATCCGTCTATAAATCAACTATAAATCAAGTGATTCTACAATATTTGGTGGTCAAATAACAACAAAATGTTGGACAAATCGTTGTTAAATCAGAGAAAATGGAGGTGGAGCTGAGAGCAAAAACGAGAGAGAGGAGATGAACTGAGCCGAGAGAGAGAGGAGGAAGAAGAGCACGTCGGGAGCGTCCACGGGAAATTCTAAAAAGAGGCAGCCGCGACTCGGGGGGAAGGGAACCCGATTCCCCTGGCCTCGGGATTCTGACAGGCCTGCTGCTGCCCAGCCGACAGGCCGACATCGCCCACTCGGCACGCGCAAGGCCGACAACGCGGGGTGGGGAAGTCTGACTCCTGTCGGCAGACGCATATTCCCTGACACTCAGGTTTCTCCATCACTGACAATGTATTATTCCTGGAAAAGGTCAAAATCAAGTATTATTTCTAGAATAAGTAAAAAAGTGTATTATTTAAAAAAAATCCGCGTCCATCTTCGTCAGTTCCAATCTCCGGTCCCAAATCCCGACGGATTGAATAGGATACATCTCCCCACCTCGTCGGAAAGGGAGCTTAGTGACAAAGGATTAACTTGTCAATGCCTACAGATTGTAGACTAGGGTTTTGCTAGAAGTAGAGGGCAAGTAGATCTCGAAGGTTTAGGCGAAAAGTACTCGGCGATTATGAAAACTAGGTTATGTTGACAGTAGATTCGATCCTTTCTTTGTCCCTCGACTCCCTTATATAGGAGGTGGAGCCGAGGGTTTCGTATTGTACAAGTTACGAGTTCGGGACGGTTTCTAACTCGTCCCGCCATTACAATAATACTTCCTATTACAACTCTAGCTTTCCTTAATACATCTTGGGCTCCCAATCTTCTTATTCTTCTGATAGTGGGCCTTCAGGTAAATCCCGGGTACTTATCTATGGCACCCATTTGGGGTGCCTATGTCTAGCCCCCGAGATTTTGCTTGAATCGTAGAGTCAGGGAAAATCTCTCCCGTTTATTTTTATTCGAGAGCTGTTATTTATACTCCACATAAAATTCTATGTTGTACAGGGATAATGGTAGTTGGGGCTAGTTCATCTGACGGATCAGGTACTAGTTAACCGCTCTAGTGGCAATCCGCAAAACCTACTTCAAGATCACGTCCCCGGACATGATCTCGGATACTGGTAAACTTCGACTGTGTGCCGCTAAGGTCTTACCATTCTGTCGAGTCCCATCAAATTTAGGGTACCTAACGTCCGTTAGGATTTTTCTTATCTGTGATACGGATAAAAGTAGTAGAGCGCAGTCTTTGGCGATGCCACGCCCGAAACGGATCCGGGTCTTACCTTCGCAAATTTGCGGCATTCAGAAATTGATCGCAACTTTGCGTTCGAGAATATATTGTCGAGTGCTTTTCGCCTTTGGAATAGCACATTTTATTGAGTCATATTTGATGACTTTATTTTGTCTTCCCGATGGGAGTATATGTAGAGTTATTTGCGTAACTCGAAATATACTCACTTCTTTTTCTTATTTCTGATCAAATTCATCGGGCACGCGAACAGCGCTCCCGATGGGAGTCCCCGAGGCTACAACCAAGAACTTGTGCTTGGGTGTAGGCTCCACAGATTAGCATCCTTTGCCGCTATATTTATGATCCTTCTCGATATTTTTATTTATCGGGTGCGCGACCAGCGCTCCCGATGGGAGTAGCCCCCCAGGCTATGAACAAATTCTGGATTTGGTCATAGGCTCTCGCCATTTCTATATTGTCATACTCGAAATTTTCTATTTTTCCAAAGTAGCCCCCGAGCATTTGGGCAAAAACTTGTATTTGATCAAAGGCTCCCAAAGTAATCAAATGATTTGTCCTGTCGCCATTCTTTTTGTACTTTGCTTGTCGACATATTTTCCCTTGTCAAATTCTCTTCATCTCTATCAATAACCGGGATTTTTTTTCTGCCTTGTGGGTCCATTGTTTAACCACGTTGACACGTCGTGCAAGTGGGGGACACACGTCCTCCGCTTTTCCTGGCGCACGTTCTGTAACCTCGTCAATGTTGAAATACTAATTTGCCCTCGTTGCCACGTGGTAATCATCTCCTGCATTCTTTCTTCATCCAACGGTTCCGTCGCTTCACCGCACCTCTATATAAGATCTCCTTCTTCTTCCTCGAGCACTTCCTCTCGCGCCGTTCTCTGCTCTCCTCTGCAAAATCTCCCCTTGCGCTCCATGCTGCCAAAGCTCTTCTCTTCGCAGCTGCTCGCCATTGCCATTGTTGATGCCACGCGTCGCTTAACCAGGGCACAGCACTCCCGATTCTTCCATGGCCGCCGCGGATCTAGGAACTGCGGAGTGGGAGAGGTCCAAGATCACAAACCAAGACCTGAACCTCCTGAAGAAACCGGAATCCCAAAGCGGTTTGCTTCCCCTACCCAGCCCCTCCAATGGGGTACCGGGTAAGTTTTGTCGACCATCTCATCCGTGGTTTATCCACCCCCATCCATCCTTTTCTCCGTGGGCTACTCTTTGTCTACGGTCTCCAGCTTCACCACCTCACGCCAAACTCAATCCTCCACATTTCTATTTTCATCACGCTTTGTGAAGCCTTCCTTGGCGTCTCGCCCAATTGGGCGCTTTGGAAGCGCATTTTCTTCTGTCGCCGCAATGGCTTCCCAATGTCGCCTATAATATAGGCGGCGTTGTTATTTCTATTCGTTCCACTGCTGATTACTTCGACGTCAAGCTCCCTGACTCCGTTCAAGGTTGGCGCAAGAGGTGGCTATACATTCGGGAAGAAAACCATGGATGTGCAGAGGACAACATCCCTCCGTTCGATGGTGCCGAAAAATTCTTCGTCGCCGTTCCTGGGATGCAGAGGCTACCGAGGAAGAACTTCGACTCCCTGATGACTCGCATCCATGAGTTGCAAAATACTCGTGGCAAAGAATTGTCGGGTATCCAGATTATAGTGTATTTCCTTAAGAGTAGAGTTCAGCCTCTTCAAGCTCGCAAATTCCCTCTCTGGAAATATACGGCAACGAAGACGTGGATCGTCTCTGTGATTTGGAAGTCAAGGACCTGGAGAGGCTTGTCCGAAAAATCACCTCCCTCAGCAAAAAAGATTCCATCCCTTCTTCTTGTCGCGTAAAACCATACAGCGCCACCCATGCACTTCCTAAGGTAAACATTGTCGCGCAATTTTTACTGCCTTGCTTTTTTGCATTGTTTGCTTCGTTCTGATATCCTTCCCTCTTTTTGGACAGAATCATCCAAATCTTGTTTCACTTCCTCCTCTTCCGAAGGTGGGAAGTCGAAGAAAGGACCGTTATCTCTAATGATAACCAAGAGGCCTCCTCTTTTGTGAATGAACCCGCAGATTCTCGAAAATCTGCGGGATCTGCTGAAAAAGATGCGCTTCTGAAGACACTACATCGGCCCAATCTCCTCCTCTGATTCTCCAAAGAACAAAAGGAAGAGGGGTGATGTCGAAGATTCCGGGACTTCTAAACCCGAAGAAGCTGCTCCTTTACCGCAAAAGGCAGCTTATGACCCATATCTTGCGAGTATCATCAGTTCGTAAGTTCCCTCTTTTATTTTCCTATTCGAAGAATTTTTGCTTGCCTTGCTTTTACACTGCCACCCTTTTGCAATAGTGATGACGACGAGGAAACGCCAGCTTTGGATGTGGCTGCTCGAACGAGTATGTCACATACCCTAGTCATTTCAGAGCCACGAGTTGAAGGAGAGGAATCCTCGCCTCCTCAACAAAACATCGGCGCTTCTACTCCTCCTTCGAGCCCCCGAGCCCCTTCACCGAAAAGGGCAAGGACGGAAATTGTCTCGGAGCCTACTCTCCAATTGAGTAGTTCTTCGAACCTTCTCATGGAAGATGTAAGTTCTTTACTTTTTTTGTCGTGTTTATGTTTCCTTTGTTTGCTTCTGCGTATCACTATATTTTTCTCATACCCCCATTCTCTCTTTATCCTCTTGCTTTTATAGCCTGTGATCAAGGATCTTCTTCGCATCGGTGCCCAATTTGTTGGGTACCGTGAATATGCGAGTAAAACTGAAAGTAATACTCTGCTCCTTTTTCCCTCTGTTCTTTTTGTTCCTTCTTTGTTGTCAAAATTTGTAACTATATTTATCTTCTATTGTAGAAAAACTGGCGGAAGCCAATGAGCGTGCCAACATACTTGCTCTGCAATTAGAGCAGAGTGAAAAGGCTCGCAAAAAGGCTGAATTAGATGCTGTTGATGCACGAGCGAAGCCGATAAAGCCAAGGCTGATGCCGCTGGTGTCGAAGACCTTAGAAAGAGGCTTCACACCGCTGAAACTTCCCTGACGTCACATAGCCGCCGATGCTCGCGAGGAGGCGATCCGTAAGCGTTTAACGACGCAGAGTCGCCGCTTCGTAGGTAAGTACCACTCATTATTCTTTTGTATTTTCTTCTCTGCACTCGTTTGTTGCTCAATTTTTTCTTTCTTGACAGCCGAACAGCTCAAGAATTTCAACTTGACGAACCCGCCAATGATCCTGCTTGACGCTCTGTCATTCCTCGAGGTTCATGGACGAAGCACGGGAAGGCATCGACTGTGCTAAGCAGGGTTGTCGCGGCTTTTTCCTTATTTCTTCCCAAAGAAAGAGGAACCCGCAACTTTCCTTGACCTCGCCAAGTGTTTCAATCCGTCTCGAAGATCTTGGGTTAAGGGTGCGCCATGAGAATATGAAGGTTGCCGTGGAAAATACTGTCGCCTTGGTTGCTGATAGCCAACAGCCTATCGACCGGTCGAAGTTGGCGACACTCGATCGATAGAACAGTCAAGGTGTAGGTCTTTGATCAAGGCAGCTAAGCCCAACACGAGAAAAATCCTGGCTTATATCGGGATCAAGCCATCTTCGACTCCTAGCTCATCAAAGCCGGAGGTCTAGTTAAATGCCTCTTTGCTTTTTCTTTTAGCAGACTCTTTCTTTTGGCCTTGTCGCCGTAGTGTTATTGGCGAGAACTACTTCAGCATCCCTCTAGAAGGTCCTTCTTTTGTAATAGACATGTATATATTATGGAGATGAATAGAGATCTATCTTTGCTCAGTTATTGATGTCGAAATATCTTCTTTTTGCCAGTTAATTTTTGACAATTATACACCCGCTCCTGGTCCTTCCAATATTTCGCCTTCTTCGCGCACAAGGAAAACTCCTGCTGATGCTTCTCCTGCCGAAGATTCCTTGTCGCAAGAATTGAATGAACTTCGGCACCAACTTCAGTGCGTTAAGAAGCAATCACTTGTGCTAATGGAGAAGTCTCGTAAATCATCTGAAGCCGAGAAAATTGCACTCCAACAAGTGCAAACTGCCATTGCTGAAAAGGACTCTGCAGTTGCTGAAGTTGCCGCAGCTGCGTCTCTCGAAGATTCTATGCTCCAACTGCTGATAGATGCTAGCTTGGATATGGCAGGCATGTTTCATTATCTTTGTCGTGCTTCTTTTTCCTTTGCTGCTTGCCTCCTCATTGCCCACCGAATTGTTTTATGAAACCATAGGTGCTTTTTGGATCCTATAACTGAAGATGAACGTGTCGAGGCTCGTTCCAATGTTCTCCTTCGGCTTGCACATGAACACGGATCGACTTTTTGGGGTACACCCGAGCGGACCCGCCAAATCGTAAGATTTCAAGATCGTGCACTTCAGGTTCGCGAATATCTTGACTTCTGTACAAGGACTTTGTCTCTGGTGTATGGTACCATGTTTCCTCGCAATAAGATGCCGGAAACCCTTCCTGCATTGATGGACAAATTTCGAGATGCTCCTCGCATCCACGGCTTTGTACGAGCCCAACTAGCTGCTGGTGCAAGGTTTGCGATGATCATGATAAAGGTTTGCTACCCGAAGTTAGATGTAGGGCAAATTGTCCCAAAGTGCCTGGAGAAGATGTCGAAGAGGAAGAGAAACTTCGGCAAGTATGATGACATAGTTACTCCTGTTGCGAAGATATGATGGATGAACTTCTTCGGATGGATTCCGAATTTTTCGTGAAGGGTAGCTATGCTGAGCATAGTACTCGCGCTGTAAATAACGAGCGCTTAACCATAGATAATATATTGGGAAACTTTGACATTTATTCCGAACTTTGTATCCTGTATAGACGAGCTATATTGTAAAGTCATTGTATTTTATTTTTATCGCCAAGCCCCCGGGCGTTTTGATTGCAGTGTCTTTTGTTTATTATAATGCGAGGTTGTCCCAAGGCAAGATAATATACACTATATACTATTTTTGTGGGTGTAAGCCCCCGAGTCTTTTGTTGATCACTATTTTGTCTGTATCTCTTTTTATTTTGGCGAGGTATTTTTACCAAGGCCGGATGCTTCTTTTGTATTTGTCGATACTGTGTTTATATATATATTGTATCATGTAGGGGAAAACCTCTGATCTTGTCGAGAAGAAGATATATAATTCCACTATCTTTATTATATTGCAGCACCACGAGCCCGCCTCATTAAAAACCTTTCCCGCCCCACTCGGTGCCCCGAAAAAGGAAAAGAGTGCGTCTCGAAAACTCGTGGGCGTTTCAGTACATTGAATCTTTACAAAGGAGGACTATATTTTCGACACCTAGGCGTAGAAACGCCTGAGCTGTGCCACATTCCAGGGATTTGGCTCGTCAATCCCGTCTTCTTGTCTTTGATTCTGTATGCTCCTCCTTCGATTACCTCGTGACGATGTAGGGTCCAAGCCATGGTGATTCGAGTTTTTCGTGACTTTTTTGGTTGAGCCGCAGAACTAAGTCACCAACTTGAAAAGACCTTGGCCGCAATCGTCGACTGTGATAGTTTTTCAGGTCCCGCTGATATTTGGCGACTCTTGACAGACTTCGTCTCGAGCTTCATCGAGTGCATCGACATCATCCTCCAAAGCTTTTCTCGATGTTTCTTCGTCATATTCTGTGACTCTTGGAGAATCGTGCTCTATTTCTATCGGCAGACGCTTCGGCGCCATGAACCGAAAGAACGGTGTTTCGTGTCGCCGTATTTGGTGTTGTTCTGATACTCCACAACACACTTTGTAACTCCTCCGGCCAAGTATGCCGGGCTTTTTCCAATGGGCCTAGCAGGCGTTTCTTGATGCCATTGCGATGATGCCATTGGCCTTCTCGACTTGTCCATTAGTCTGAGGATGCGCAACATACGCAAAACTCAATTTAATGCCCACTTCGCGCAGTATGCTTTGAACTCCTTGGACGTGAAATTGCTGCCGTTGTCCGTCACAATACCGTGAGGGACTCCAAATCTGAAGACGATGCTTTTCACGAACTTAATCGCGACGCGCCGTCCGGTGAATTTATCGGCTTTGCCTCGATCCATTTTGTAAACTTGTCGACAGCAACAAGCATATACTCATAACCTCCCGGCGAAGCTTTGTGTTTTCCACCATGTCGAGACCCCATTGAGCAAAGGGCCAAGATAGGGGATTGGCATAAGTTCTCGGCAGGAGTGAGGTCTTGCCGCAAATCTTTGACACGCGTCGCAAGTGCGCACTATTTCCTTTGCATCTTCGATTGCTGTGAGCCAATAGAATCCTGCTCGAAAACCTTTGCCGCGATGGCTCTGCGCTCGCATGGTGTCCGCATATCCCTTCATGCACGTCCTTTAGGATGATCCTTCCTTCTTCGGGTGTAACACCGTTGTAGCACACCCGAAATACTGCGTTTGTACTCCCCTTTTACCACAGTGAAAGCTTTTGATCGCCTAATTATTCGCCTTGCTTCGACCGGATCGTCGGGTATGACTTTCCTTAGGATGTATGATATGTAGGCCTGCATCCATGGAACTTGTACCATCATGACTAGTTCTTGCTCTTCTTCTTCTTCTTCTCGCGTGTCCTTGGTGACAGTCGAGGTTTTCTCTTTCTCTCCTTTTTGTTTTTGCTGGCTTTGTTGATCTTTCGCTTATCTCTTCCCAAAACACACCGGGAGGGATTGCGAGGCATTGTGACCCGATGTTTGCGAGAACGTCGGCTTCATCGTTGCTCATCCTGCTGATGTGGTTTACCTCACAACCATCGAATAGCTTCTCCAGCTCATTGTACACCTCCTTGTATGCTATCATACTCTCGTTGACGCGTCGCATTGGTTCATTACTTGCTGTGCTACCAACTGTGAGTCGCCGAAAATTTTCAATCGGGTTGCACCGCAAGCTTTCGCCATCTTCATCCCGTGTATGAGAGCTTCATATTCTGCTTCATTGTTAGATGCGTTTGGGAACGTCATCCGCAGAACATACTTCAACTTGTCGCCTTCAGGTGAAACTAATATCACGCCTGCACCTTCCAATCTCTTGGACCCGTCGAAGTTCATGGTCCAAGTCCTCGATAAACTGGGGTCCCGTGTTTTGTAGCTCCATCCACTCTGCAATGAAATCTGGTAAGACCTGCGACTTTATTGCTTTTCTTTTTCATACGTGATGTCCCGAGGGAAAGTTCTATTCCCCAAAGGGAGACACGACCCGTAGCTTCGGGTTGTTCAGATATTTGATAAGGGAGCCTCATTGACCACTATTATCGGGTGCGCAAAGTAGTGTCGCAATTTTCTTGCCGTCGTGAATACTCCATATGCTAGCTTTTGATATTGCGGTACCGCTGTTTTGACGGCGACAGTACTTCGCTGATGAAATATATGGCCTTTGAACTCCATGAAGCTTGCCTTCTTCTTCCCTTTCGACCACTAAGGCCGTGCTGACCACCTGAGGTGTAGCTGCAATGTACAAGAGGAGAGGTTCTTTCTCTTGGCGCCACCAATATCGGTGGTGTCAAATTGCTCGCTTGAGATTCGAAAGCTCTGTCTCGCTTCCTTCCCATTGAAATTTTTCCCCTTGCTTGATCAACGCATAAAACAGCGCTTTTCTCCTAGCCTCGGCGACGAATCTGCTTAAAGTCGCGACTCGCCCGTTAGTGTTGTATTTCTTTCAACTTTGTTGGCTTTCTCATAGTAACGATGGCCTGTATTTTTCGGATTAGCTTCAATCCCCCTTGCTGATACTAAAAACCCGAAGTTCTCCCGCGGAACTCCAAAAGAGCACTTTGTCGGTTCAGCTTGAGGCAGAACTTGTCGAGGTTGTCGAAGGTTTCCTTCAAATCTTCGATCAACGTTGACCCTTTCTTTGATGTTATTACGACATCGTCGATGTAGACTTGTACATTTTTCCCGATCTGTGTTGCTAGGCACTTCTGCATCATCCGCGATATGTTGCTCCCGCGTTTTCAGACCAAAGGGCATTGTTTTGTAGCAAAACACGCCATAAGGTGTGATGAACGCTGTTTTGGCTTCATCTTCTTCTTTTAATCTGATCTGGTTATAACCAGAGTATGCGTCCAGAAGGAAAGACGTTCGCATCCCGCCGTGGAGTCGATGATTTGATCGATCCTTGAGGGGAAAGTGATCCTTGGGACAATGTTTATTGAGACACGTGAAGTCGACGCACATGCGAAGGACTATTGTGTGTTTCTTCGGCACCATCACCGGGTTAGCTACCCATGTGGCTTCTGTAGATATTTCTCTGATGAACCCGGCATCTTTGAGTCGATCTATTTCTGATAACATGGCTTTGCGGCTAGGTTCCGAAACGCCGCAAAGGTTGCTTTACTGGTCGTGCGAGAGGATCCAAATTGAGGTGGTGCTCGGCAAGTTCCTGGGTACTCCTGGCATGTCAGCTGACACCATGCGAAGATTTTCCTGCTCACGGAGGAACTCGACGAGCGCGTTTTCCTATGCGACATCCATGTTTGCAGCAATGGACGTCGTTTTCTTTGGATCTGTCGGTGGATCTGTACCTCTTTTGAATCTTTATTTATATTGAAAGTTGGCCTTAGAAGGTCTTCCACCTGGCAGCACATCATAATCGTGAACCTAGGTGCCGCATACTCGCTTGCATCCCGAAAGTTTCTGACAGCCGATGAAAATCCTTGTCGCATTTATCTGGCAAAGCTTCCTTTGATTGTGATAGGTCCCTTAGGGCAACCCACAACAGATATGTATAATGCGCACCGCCATGAACTCGGCGTACGCTGGTCGTCCAACAAAGCGTGATATTGCGACGGAAATCCACCACTTCAAACTCTAAATTTTCTATCCTGTAGTTTTCGGGTTCCAAATCTGAACGTCGAGGTTGATCTTGCCCAATGGGTAACTTGGCTTATCCGTGTAATCCCGTGGAAGCGTGTGTCACGGCTTCAGATTTGCTAGGGATATGTTCATCTTCCTCAATGTATCTGCGTACATGAGGTTTAAGCTGCTGCCATCTATGAAAACTCTCGACACATCAAAACCAGCGATTACGCGGGTAAGATGAGTGCCGATTGCCCTGGTCGAGGAACTTGTCGCGGATGATCTCGCGATCGTGAGCCGATATCTTGCCCCGACCAATTTAAGTACTCGATCGTTGGTGGAGGCATCTTCTCTGCCATGAACACTTGTCGAGATATTACCTTCTGCGCCCGTTGGACGGCCTAGCTTTCTGAATCATCGAGACCACACCGTTAGAGTTGGGGTCAACATATGGAGGTGGATGTGTGCTGCCGCTAAAGGGTGTCGATTTTCTTCGGTAATTGCGGGAGGAGGTGGGAGGTGAATCTCGCTCCTTGGCTCCCGAGGATTTCTGTTACTTGCTTGAGCGTTTGCGATTCCTGCGGCTCGCAGCATTGCTTGAAAATTGCGGCAGTCTTTCCATTGTTGTCGAGGTAAAAGTGCATTTGACACGGACCGTTCATCATCTCCTCGGGAGACACGTAAGGTCTTTGAATCCTTGGTCCACTATTTTGTCTCTTGCCGCGAAAATCACCTCTATTGTCGCCTTGTTGCTCATTGCTCCTTTGATAATCATCTCGACTATTTCCTCCAGGATTTCCTCGAAACCACCGATATATGGCCAGGAGCATCGTTGTTGTAGAACCGCGAGAAAATCGCCTTCTATTTTGATAATTTCGACTACGATCCTCTTCTGGCGACCTGTGTCGTTTGTTGTATATTGCGTCTTCTCCATCTGCCCACTTGTTAGCGATTTCCATCAACGCCGAGATTGTCTTGGGATTAGTTCTCCCAAGTCCTCGACGAAGTCTGCTCGTCGGATTCCCGCCACGAACGCATCTATTGCCCTCTCGTCAGATATGTCTTCTGCCGAGTTTTTGATAATGTTCCACCGCTGTATATATTTTCTCATCGACTCGTCATGTTTTTGTCGACACGCCCGTAATTCTTCCAACGACGCAGGTTTCTTGCAGGTGGATCGGAAGTTTTTCACGAAGATGTCCTCAAAAGTTTCCCAGTCGATGGAGTTCAAGGGGAGTTTCTTTATCCAAGATCTTGCGGCACCACTCAGGTGAACTTGGATACTTTGCATAGCTGTTGCTCTGGTTCCTCCTACCAGTTTTACCATCTCGAGATAATCCACGAGCCAATCCTCGGGATCTTGCAGCCCGTCGAACTTCTTGAAATTCTCGGGTAACTTGAACCCTTTGGGACTCGAGTTTTTCTTCTCGAAGCACGGAGCCCACACATATCTTCGCAAAGCTCGCGAGTACCGACGGTCCCTCCTTTCTTGTCGCGCTCTGTCCACCCTTACTTGGACTGCTGTGTCTCTTGCTCCACTTGCTCTTGGTGGGTCTTGAGCTGCTGCAGGTCGTGGACTATTTTGCCTAGGATTTTCTTCGAGGCGTTGTTGCAAACGCCGTTCCCATAACTCCTACTCCAGCCATCGCCATATTGAACAATGGTTCTCTCGGGTCCAGCAGTGGTCTGGATGCCAAGATATAAGCTTGTGTTGCCATGTAACCTGCCTCTGGCGTTTTGGGATGATATTTCCTCTTTCATCGATCGACATAAAGGACATGTCGAGATTTTGGATTATGTTTCCTCTCTCTCGCTTCGGTATGTTTTGCGCCGAGACATTGCTCTCCTCCGAGCTTCTGTGACTATCTCCGAAGTTCTAGATTGTCGACTTAAATCCGCCACCGCTTGACGCGAAGTCGCTTTTCCTATTCAGGGATGTCATCTTTTTCCAACTCTCTCGAGCAAGTCTATATTGATATGCTTGAAGTTCTTGTGCAGTAGCGTGTGGTGGTCATAGGTTCTGAACCATCCATGGCTTTCGCGCCCATCCCACGCTTTGCGGGAGCTGTACTCTTGCGCGAGTTGTGGATCCAGGATATTTGGTGCCTAGACCATGTCTGAGATCAGCGGGATCGACGTATGGATTTCCCCGTCGAAAGCCTCCGATGTTTGCGGGTCTGATGTGCCTGCCCTTCTACCACATAGATCCGATGATATTTTATGCATTGATTTTTGTCGGGATTGGTGACACCATCATATAGAGTGGTGAAGACCTTTCCGATGGCAGCACTTGTCGATGAAGTTGAAGTTGTCGACGTTTGAGTCGCTGCTTATAAAGGAGTCCGCAGATGACTCGGGATGTGTTGCTGAAGATCTTGGCGAGCTTTCCGCTTGCCTTGTTGTCACGAAGTATGTCGACGAAACTCTCGTCCGACGAAAAGTTGGAGTCGATCAAAAAATTCCGACGAGATCGGAACTTCGAGACGGTAGGATCCTTCCTTGTTGACGCCAAATCGGAATTCTCCGAACGTCATGACGATGGGCTCCTCCAGATAGGCACATGCATCCATACGGAGGGCGGGTGAGGAATAAATTGAATAGATCAGTTTTTCCCTTGTTACTCGATCCATCGCGTTGTTTGTGTTGATGAAGTCGAAGATCTTGAACGTGCCATCGAGATCGATCCTTGCAGCCTCTCTAATTCCCATAAAGCGCCAAATTGACAAAGGATTAACTTGTCAATGCCTACAGAGACTAGGTTTTGCTAGAAGTAGAGGGCAAGTAGATCTCGAAGGTTAGGCGAAAAGTACTCGGCGATTATGAAAACTAGGTTATGTTGACAGATTCGATCCTTCTGTCCCTCGACTCCCCTTATATAGGAGGTGGAGCCGAGGGTTTCGATACATTGGGCGAGTTCGGGACGGTTTCTAACTCGTCCCGCCAGATACAAATTCCCTATTACAACTCTAGCTTTCCTTAATACATCTTGGGCTCCCGAATCTTCTTATTCTTCGGATAGTGGGCCTTCAGTAAATCCCGGGTACTATCTATGGCAGGCCCATTTGGGGTGCCTAGGGCATCTCCAACGCGGCGATCCAAACGGACGCGCTGAGCCGTCCGTTTTGGTCCGTTTGGGTGGCCGCGCGGACACTGGGACAGCGGCCCGCGCCCGCGTGTCCGTTTGGGTCGCACGCTGCGCCCAACATGCGGACACATCGCAATGTGAAGAAAATCAATAACAAAGGAAAAATTTAAATCTAAACGAAGTTCATTAAACATATGCCATATTTTGGGAAAATTTGTACATATGCCCTATTTTGGGCAAATTTAACTACCAAAAGAAGCCCTCTATATGGGCTTTAAAATTTAAAACAAATAAAAAACCCTCTATTAGGGTTTGACGAGGACGCGGTGGCCGCCGGTGCGCCGCCTAGTGACGTCCCCGGGCGGCGAGGCGCTGTTGTGGCTCGACCGTGCCGGGGACTCCGGCCACGAAGACCACAGGGCCTCCTCCCAGGCGGAGTGCGGGTCCAGAGCCGCCCGCTGCTCCGCCGCAGCAGCCCGGAGCTACGCCTCCTCCCAGAGGTGCAGCTCCCTCTCCTGCCAGGCAAGGTGCCTGGCCTTCTGGGGCCTCTCCTCCTCCGCGCGGCGCCTGGCCTCCTGCCACATCTGCTTCTCGCGGCGGAGCCTGGCCTCCTCCTGTCGCCGCGCTGCTGCCTCCTCCGCGCGGACCTGGTCGAGCAAGGCCCAGGCCTCGGCGTCCTCGACCTCCTGCCAGGCCTCCTCCTCCATCGTGGAGTTGCGAATGGCCGTTGAGAGATGCGACCACTTCGCCTCCTCCTCCGCCGCCGACAGCGCCAGAGCGGCGCGCGGGTCGGGGTCTTCTTCTAGGGACTCTGGCTTCGCCAGCAGCAGAGGCGGCGCGGGTTGCGCCAATGCCGCGCCGCCGCGGGCGGCCTCTCCGATGTGGAGACCGCCGCGGTTTCCTCCGGCTCGTAGCGCCGACGGAGGATGGCGGCTACTGCTGGCCTCGCCATCGTTGGCGCCGGGAGCGAACCGTCTCTTCGGGGCCATGGCGGCGGTTGCGCCTGCGTGCGGATCCGTCGAGTGGAGACTGGAGTGGGGAGTGGACTAGACAGGGACAGATCCCTCCAGTCCACATTTAATATGACGCGCACGGTCACCGACAGCTGGGCCCAAGGGAGACGAGCAAGCGAGCAGACGGACGCGACCGGACGCTGCGTGCCATCCGCGGCCACGCAAACCTAACCCAGATTTGGGCCGGGTTTCCGTCGTTCTGAACGCCGCGGCCATCCGCATCTGCGGTGCGTGGCCGCGTTGGGCCGCGGATTTGTCCGATTAGACCTATCCGGACGCGCGGGCATGAGATGGGTCGCCCTGTTGGAGGTGCCCTTATCCAGTGCACCATTGGTGGACTGGTGGTACGGATCATTCATTGATCACGGACAAAACACAAAGTGTTAAGATTGATTAATTAGTCCCTAAGCCCAAGATTCGTTGGAGCTCGCCATTTTATTTTTTGCAGCCCTTGTACGTCCTGGTGAACATGCACGGCATCATTAGTTCATGCAACTTGGTCATTACCTTCCTGAATGGATACAAAAATCATAAACAAGATATATGTACTCCAGGAGTACTAGCATCACTCGTACTTCTCCAGGAGTCTAGTGCCAATAGATCTAGATGGGCAATTAATTTACCTCTGCAACCTGAGCCCTGTTTGCTTGACAGAAACCAGATAAGATAATTTCGCATTTGTACTTTATCAACCGTACCTCTCTGTATCTGTCATCAAGTTCCTGAACATCGACATATCTCATTAATCGGATAACAAAAGAAAGTTCAGATCAATGGCTGACGATCAGTGTTCACTAGTCAACAATTAAGATACATGAATGTCTTATCTTTTTCACTATACCTCTGGCGAAATAATACCAGAAGGCCCTAAAATGGGAACAAGTGTTGTGGGTCAGTTCTGAGTTTTGACTTCTGATGGTATGAAGATCCCTAGCCTGGGCAATGGTACATCACTACACAACAAAGCTTGTAAATTCATCTGTCCTCTGTCACACAAATTACAAACATCACTCGCTGGGTTGCTGACTGTTCCAGACCCTTCATGTGTAGCATCAAAACCTCCATACCAACACATTCATGTGTTGAGTTACTGCTTATAACTCTTCAACATTTATGCAAAATATGTAATCCTCACTTTCGAGCTCTTCATGAAGCATGTTAATGCTTGGAGGAGCAGGCAACTTGTTTTGGTGACCACTGGGCTCTGCTGACCTCTTGCCCTAAGAGATTTCAGAATTTAAGAAAAATAAATAAAAATATGGTTTCTTGCAAGGGAACTCATGGATTAAGTAGAGTTGCGATGCAACTGAGTGATGCAAACAAACAAAAAACTTGTTCAGTGGCATCACAGCGTCTACAGGTAAAAGAACAAGGAGCACAAGAAAAAAAATTAAACCTTCTGAAGGGTGTAGAAGAAGTAATGGAAGCCATCACCAAAGGTGCTCCATTCGACAGACCATGTAAACCCAGGTGCCTCAAGAAATCGACGACGAAAATGTGGCTGTCCAATACAAAGTAAAAAAATCAGAAAGAGAAGTAAAGCTGCCAAACACATAGTATCATAACTTCATAAGTGACAAGAACGATGACAAATGAAGAGCATGAAAGAGGGATTCAGACAATTGGATCTCCCAAACCTGTCCAAAGGTAATGGATACAAATATGCCGTCTGGCTTCAAGACCTTGTGGATACCTTCAAGCATTTTCATTATATTATCCACTGTTGTAGGATTGGGGTTCCACGGATCAGCAACGTCCACAAACAACACATCCTGTCAAAAGGATGTTTCTGCATAAGTCTAATAGGCAACATCTAGTACTCTAATCACAATGTTGGATGGTATGGTAGAACAGATGTGCAAGGATAAGTCGACACATGATGCATCTTTCTGAATTTTTGTTTAGAGATGCTAAGTTTATATTATCGATTGTGGGATTGAGTCTTTTTCCTCAGTTGTGCAGTAAAATTATTGTTAGGTAATAATCGAGATAGCATACACATGAAACCACTTCACTGATCACTAAGTTCTGTTAAACAGCTGATAAAAGAGATTTATTGCATTAGACAGTCACACAAATGAGTTCTTTTAACTTAGTTACTAAATGTCAACCTTCTTTTAACCACGTAATTTATGATGAAACTTGTGCACACTTATGTTATCTTCCGCTGCTTCTTATGTGAATGACTGATTGGTCATTCAGTTAGCAGTAATTAACACGGTACTATAAGAAGCTCCAAGGCCCAAGGGTCATCTTGTGAAATGCTGAAATGGATCAAGTTGTGCATTTTCACTAAAATTCACTAAAATTCTAGTTATACTAACTCACATACTGGTATTATTAATACTGCATTATTATATATCTTGGGGATCCAAATAATATTTTGAGTGTATTTTCCAATGTGGCGAATCTGGCCAATATACTATTATTACCTAGGCCAAATAACCTATGTACGCTTTAGCTGCATTTGGCGTTGAGGTTGATCAAAATAATCCTGCTGGTCTAGCAAAATTCTTTCTATTTTATAGTTTGAAAAACCACAGCGCAGTTGAGCAACCACAAGATAAGTTTTCATGTTGAGGCATGCGAAATTGCAGTTGTAACCAGAAAATAACCGATGTTTCGATAAATAACATATATATATTTTTTAGTGGCAGTTGTTAACAATCATAACATGCATCTCAAAAGAAAAATCATACTAACATGCTCTATAAAACATGTGTGAAAAATATCGAAGTCAGCATCCCCAATCATATATACCATGGTTCCTTTCTCAATCACAAGGTCAAAGCTCTCACTCTCGAATGGCATGTCGAGCATGTCCGCCACCACCACATCTACACCTTGAAGAAAGAAACAGAAGGCGATTTCTCACTCAACCAGTGGGTAACGGCGAGTCGAGTCGACCAAGTAGGTGAACATACCACTGGTGCCCTGCTCCGCCAGCCGGTGGCGCATCTTGTTGACGGCGACCGGCGAGAGATCAATACAGGTGATGCCGCCGGCGACACCCTCCCGCAAGAGGTCCTCTCCAAGCCGCGAGTTGCCACACCCGACTTCAAGAACCTGCGCAGCACAGCACAACACGCAATGGGTGGCAGTACAGTTCAAATTAAGGAATCGGGGGAAGAGGTCGGAGGAGCACGAACCGAGATGGAGGGGGAGAGGAGCGGGGAGAGGAGGTGGCGGAAGTGGGACAAGTCCTTAAACCACTCATAGTGCTCCTCCTTCCCGAACCGCTGGTCCCTGCGAAGCCACGACCGACGGAGCTGCGTGAGATCGCTGCTAGCTCCCTGCGCCTATGGTTTGGAGTTGACGGTAGAAGAGCAAAGGGTAAGAGGGACTCGTGAGCTACCAGTAGGAGGGGTCGAGGTAGGCCAAGGCGGTGCACGGCGCGACGTCGTCTGACATCGCCGCCGCGCCGGAAGTGCGTGCGCTCTGCTCTGCTTGGCGGCCGGTGGGGTTGGTTGCTCGGGTACTTTTTCTGGCAACGACGCTCATGGCTAGCCGGCGGGCACAACCCTACGAGGCAACGCTGGTTTAGGATGGCCGTCTGATGTGGAAATCCACGGCTCAGATGGATGCTGGAATACAACTTCTTCATCCCGTTTAAGCAAAATTTCTAGAGCTCTGCCACAAGCTAATTAAATTTCGATCAAATCCTGCAAAATTTTCCAAAGATATGAATTTCTTAAACGATTTCAGAAGGATATGTAGCATTTAACGCTTCGTTCGGACTACAGGTTTGGAATCCAGAGGAAGAAAAGCCTGCACGGGAACAGGATTGGGTGGAGAGAGAAAACCCATGAAAATAAAAAAAACAAAGGAATGGAGGTACTTGCATGTGTTCGGTACAAAGGAAAGGTTCCAAGAAACAGAGCCGACCGTTACATGCTAGCCGTTATATGCTCCCTTTCACCATCTCTATATAAACATGCATCATATACTGGGCAACATACATCTGGGCATACACATAACAAATTTGGTTCTCACTTCTGGGCATACACATCACAGATTTAGCATATTTTCATTGACAACAGATGAATTCAAGCTACCGAAGGCGTTCAAAAAATGAAGATGAGTTTCTTTTCCTCAAACTCCCTGAAGTAGAAAGCAGTACCTCTTCCCAATCATCTCAAAAGAAACCAATACATACATCCATCCTCACTGGAGCTACATACATACATGGAACTCTTACCGGCCATGAGGTCTTATGCCAAAGACGTTTCCATATGGAGAGAGAGATTTTCCAGGCTTTGGTTCAGAAGTTGCGTGAGAAGTGCAAGCTTGAAGATGGAACATATGTATCTGTGGAAGAGCAAGTAGGTATGTTCTTGTACATAGTTTCAAAGAATGCAAGCAACCGAACAGTGCAAGATAGATTTGAGCGCAGTGGATCAACAGTTAGTTATTACTTCCACATTGTGCTCAATGCAATTACATCTCTGGCATGCAACTACATACGGATGCCTTCTCTGCACCCACATCGCATATTAAGGCAGCAAAAGTTTTCATACTTTCAGGTACTAATCCTCAGTTCCTCCATCATAAATTGCTAGTAAGATATTTTGATGTGTACATATATCTAATTAAATCATAAAATTTGCAGAACTGTATCGGAGCTATCGATGGTACTCACTTTCCCATGACAATTCCAGATGGACAACAAGATCCATACAGAAATAGAAAACAAGGTCTTTCACAAAATGCAATGGTTGCATGTGACTTTGATCTAAAATTTGTGTGGGTACATCCTGGTTGGGAGGGCTCTGCATCAGATGCAAGAGTTCTACAAGATGCACTTAATCATGGATTTAGTGTACCCCATAGTAAATTCTATCTTGTGGATGCCGGATATGCAAACACACCTCAATTCCTTGCTCCATATAGAGGAACTAGATACCATTTGCAAGAACAAAGAAGAGCCCAACAGAAGCCACAATCCTACCAAGAACTATTCAACCTTCGCCATGCTCAACTTCGAAATCATATTGAGAGAATCATTGGCATATTAAAGAAGAGGTATGCCATACTGCACAATTTCATACGACTACATAATGGGGACATGACATTGCCTGAAAGATGTACTGAAGATATCGATGAAAGTAATATGGAGGCTGTACCAGACGGATATACTCAATACAATGTTGATGTGCCTATATTTAACAACCTGTGGAAAGCTGGAAATGCTATGCGAGATGCCATGGCAAAAGCAATGTGGGATGACTACATTGCAAGAAGATGATTTATATTGTACTAAATGTAATTCAATCTATGTATGTAACCGAAACAATCTAGTTTCTACTGAATTACTTATATTCATTCAGAAGGATATGTAATAAAGTTCCATTTAACATTACATTGCTAGTACAAGTGTCTAGGAACATATACACAAAAGTTAACATCTTTCCCTAACCAAGCACCACATGCGTCCAGGAACACATATGCAAAAGCTAACATCCTTCCCTAACCAAGTACTACATGTGTCCAGGAACATATACACAAAAGCTAACATCCTTCCATAGCCAAATACTACATGTGTCCAGGAACACATACACAAAAGCTAACATCCTTCCCTAGGCACGTACTACATGTGTCCAGGAATATGTACACAAAAGAACTACAACGAGGAGCATATTTCCATAACCACACTTGTCTAGGTTTGCTGAATTTTTCTGGTCAGCCAAGCCAACCGTAATGCATCATTTGAAAAAGATAAAAATACCTCTCTGTTGTTCTTATTGTCGGTGAAGAGGTCAGCCGCTTTTTGGGATATCTCCATTTTGTAAATCTTTCAACCCTTCAAGTGCAGTAATGCATTTTTGGATGCTATATGGATCCTCTGCTTTCCTCTCTTCAATTGCTACAAGTCGGTCTATGTCTTCTCTTTTGAGGCTCAAGTACCTCTCATGGAAATCATCGTTACCATTTCTGGTCTTTTGTTTTTTCACTTGTCTTGCATTGGTAAGCTTTGGAGCAGAATTAGATTGCTGATGAGTTTTGCGTACATTTTCTGGATGTTCCATTGAGTTGTGTGGGGCTTCATTAGAGCAAGCTGATCTTGGAACTGCATCTGGTAATAGAACATGTACTGCAGAATCATTACCGGGAGGTGAGTTTGCTGTCTCTTGGTCCAATGGATCATTGCTGGAGAACCAATTAGTGCTCCCAATTTCTTCTTCTGGACCAAAGTGCATGGATGATCCACCAGCAGCTGGCGTAAGTGAGTGCAAATTCTCCTCGGGATCTTGCAGTTGCTGCGAATATGACGCAGAAGCTTGAGAGGGTTGTGTTGCTTTCTTCGCATATAAATCCATGCCACGACAACTCCTTCCTTGAGCATAACGTCCTAGACAGTTTATGTACATCAGAACCTCAAATGTAGAACAAAACATAAGAAATAACCTCAATTAGTATTTATAACTCACCATCATATAGAGCAAAGAGATCATCGTAATATGGGAATGACTTGTCTTGCCATTGGAGGGCGTCTTTGTTTTTGCGTGCCCGTAATCCTGCCCAAACATCATCTGGAGCAACCACCATCATTCTATCAGGATCCCAGCCAAAACCACTTTCAGATAGCAAGTCTTTTATAACTTTAAAATCTTTCTTCATATCCTGCTCCTTTTGTTTGACCTGAGCTGATGCAAACGATAAACCAAATTTCAAGTTGAATGCATCCACGATACTTTTCCAAGCCTCTTTGCTCCATGCATTTTGTGTTCGATATCTTGGAGTATCATGTTCCTTTAAGAGCTCAATAAGATAAGACTTCATCTTGTGATTCCACCAGGCTCTAGGATAATTCTTGGTGGTTCCTGATGACATATGTAAGAACTAATATTTAGTAACATATGTTTTAATGTTTCTTAGTGGTTAATCAGTAAAATAATCACAACTAAAAAGAGGTGGTTATTCAGGAAAGAAATCACGAATAAAAGTAGCAGGTTATTCAGTGAGGCAATCACAAACAACAACGGTGGTTATTCAGTCAAACAATCACAAAGTACTCTTCCTTAGTGTGAAACTAGTGAATCCACGGCTAGCCATCTAATATGCACCTAACTAACTAACAACTAGTCATAATTCTACTCTACAACTTGGGCAGAAGCACGAAACAACAAGTACCCACTTGACTGATGACACCATGGCGGATCTAGAGTTTTTTCAAAGCCTGTGCACACCTTAAACTAAAAGATTTCACTTTGGTCTACCAAAAACTAAAAATATCAAATATTTTAAATAAACATCATGTGAATATAATTAATAATGTTTCATAAATCATAGATGTAAAATTAAATTAAATTAGCAAATATCATAAGTCGCAGTTTGACGGGAGCTACAGCCGGGGGCGCCAACTTTCCTTCCCGTCCCGGCGTCTCCACGAACTAGGACACGCCAGACGCAGTTTGCAGCTCTTCTGTTGGTCTTGGCTAGGGAGTAGACCATACGATGTCATGAACAGTCTGGAGACAAACTGATCGATGTAAAGCATGGCTTCGTGAACGCAGTCCTTGCCTGAACCTGAGCAACCCAACAATGAACGAAGTAATCGGCCAAGTTGTGCTGCTAGCTAACCTGCTTGGGAGCAACCGACCAAGCTGGCCTAGTTAGACGTTACACGTGATTTTCAGCGTACTTTTCATCTGAATATTGTCGTTCCCGCTGCATACGAGTCACAAAGGAAGCTCGTCGGGGTGCTGGTAATCGCCAGCATTGAGCCCGGGCACGTGCCCAGGGTGCCCGGACGGTAAGTCCGCCATCCGATCTAGCCTGCCTATTCTATTCTTGTTTGACTCTGAACTGATTCCAACTCCTATTAACACCAACTTTGATTATTCAAACAGAACTAAGGATCTCCTGCCATTTTTTGAGACATGCGTTTAGCACAAAAAGAACTACCAACCAAAAACGAATCCAATAAACTATGATACCAGGCCATATGAAGAGAGGCCGATCTGTCCTAATATTGACGGATTTCAACGGATCTAGCAAGTAGCATACCTGTTTCTTGCAAGATCTCTTGACTTCCCCCAAATTTTAGATCTTCCAGACCTTGTGTCCACGGAGGGAGAGGAGGTGGGGCATGAGTGAGATGGGGAGGAGGCGACGGAGGAGGGGGTCGGATTCGCCGGTTGGGCATGCTCCAGGGTTGGTCGTCCATGGGATTTGGTGGGAGACTGGGCGAGAGGGAGACGGAAACGGGCGGGAGGGAGACGGAGCAGACGGACAGAGAGTTTCACCGGGCGTTTCCTTTGGTTTGGGTAGATGTTATTTTTCCCGTGAAAAGTACATGTGAGCGAGACTTTCCCACGGAATAGTCTAGGTCGAATCCTGCGAAGCAAACACAGCTGCAGGAAAAGTTTCCAGAGGAATTCAGGCCCGTAAAATTCCTACGAAATTCCTGCACACCGGACGGTGCCTAAACCTTTGTCGAAACATTTTTAGAGGCTTACATGCATTAAATCTGTGCGAATATATGAACCAACCGATAAGCCTGCTCTCGTATACTAAAATTCACGTGTTTTACAAGTTCATCAACAGCATCAGGAAAATGCATGCAGAAAAAGGAGTATCGGAGAAAAAAATCATTAGGCATGTTGAACACTGGACATGTTTCTGACCCAAGAGGCCCAAGCCCATGTGGGTGCGGACCTATAAAAGGAGGGTGTTGGAGGAGAGCTAACCCTAAGAGAGAAGAAACCACACCAGCCACTAGGGACCAAAGATGAGGTGAGCTGCTGCTCCAACATGGTATCAAAGCAAGGCGATAGTGGGGCCTGAAGGGAAGCCGGTTTTGACAGGGAACAACAGTGGTTCTGCGCGGCGGAGAGGAGACGAGGTGGTGCTACGTGCAAGGGGAAGGAGAAGGGCAAGCTAGACTGTGGTTCTTGTTGCTGCGTGCAGCTGCTCGTCAAGGAGTGAAGCAGGGGTGGTGGTTTCTCAAGTTGTGTGTGACTGCAGTTGGTGAAAGGAAGTTGCTGGTAAGCGTGCCCCGAAGCTGTTTGATGTTTTTGTTGGGTGAAGGTGAGAGTGCATATGGGTGAGTCCAAAGGCCTTGCGGAGGCTCTCGAGCAGCTCACGCTGTTTCTCTCAAAAGGGGGTGGCTCTGAGGCCATGGTTCCCCGAAAGGAAGTGGTTCAGAAGATTGACCTGTCACCCACAGACATCAAGCTAGAGGGGGTTACCAACTATATGAGTTGGTCTCGGAGGGCAATGTTGGCTGTGGATCAGAAAGATCTTGATGGGTACTTGTTGTCACCGGAATTTGGCCAAGCCAGAGGTGGGCCGCGATCAGGACGTATTTGAAGATATTCATATAGAAGAGATATGTGAATCGGCCTTGTGTATCAAGTTTGGGCTAGTTAGCCCGTGTATCTTAGTTTAGAAATTAGAGTTTATCTCGTGCACGGTTTAGTGCACGCCCACATTAGAAAGTCCCCTGGACTATAAATATGTACCTAGGGTTTATGGAAGAAACAACAACCAACGTTCAACACAAACCAATCTCGGCGCATCGCCAACTCCTTCGTCTCGAGGGTTCCTCCGGTAGCACCATGCTGCCTAGATCGCATCTCGCGATCTAGGCAGCACGAGCCTGCCTAGTTGTTCATGCGTTGCTCGATCGAAGCCTTTTTGATGGCGAGCAACGTAGTTATCATAGATGTGTTAGGGTTAGCATTGTTCCTAGTATCATATGCCGTCGTAGTGCAACCTTGCGCATCTAGCCGTCCCTGTACCTCATCATGGTGCAGGGCGCACCCGCTTGATCGTTATTTAGTAGATCTGATCCGTTATTCGCTCCTTGATTCATCAAGGATTAGTTTAATATCTGCAATAGTTAGGCCTTACAAAGGGTTGGAGGATCCAGCGGCATGTGGGTGTAGTTTGCTGCCCCTAGACAGACGTCCGAGGATCAACCTAGTGTTGGTTTTTAGGCCTTGTCTAGGGCTGGCTTACGTTACCGTGCGTGAGCGCGAGGCCCAATCGTGAGTAGGATGATCCGATTATGCGGTGAAAACCCCAGATCGTCGTGGATCTCATATGCTTTATCATGATCAAGCAGAACACCATATATTCGGCCACCTCGGACGAATCATGGGTGGATCGGCTCCACGAGCCGATTCACAGGACAACCCGAGAGCCGATCGAGGCTCGTATTTAACGTGTACGTGTGTGCCCCAGGAAACTAAGCGAGGCATCATCCACACCTTCCTGACCAGGTATAGGTCAGGTGGCACGCCCTGCAATTTGCATCGGCGCGCGACCAGAGGCTTTGCGGGCCGTCGCTCGAGGGACGGGGCCAGCCGCAGCCCTAGTCGTTCCCGCTCTACGGTGTTGACTTCACTGCCCGCCGGTGAGTTTCTGACGTCAACACATTCTGGCACGCCCGGTGGGACGGTCTTCAACGACAACCACCTCGCCATCCACATCAGAGATGGCGAAAAGCACTCCGGTCAAGCACGAGGATCTGGCTGGCAAGCTCAGGAAGAAGCATAACAAGGCCAAGGCGGTCCTCGGAACCGAACTCGTCGGCTCCTGCGGGACGACCCGTTCGCGCGGCAGCAAGCTCGACAAAGACACACGTCCATCGCCTGGTGTCCACGCGGTCGACCTCAGCCACTCCATAAGGGAACCAGGGTTCTCTTTCGATGCCAATATGGCGGGGTTCGTGATTCGCCATGACGCGGACAAAGCAGAGAGCAGCCACACTCGCGGCAAAGAGAAAGACGAGGCCGTTCCATGTGACCGGCCCCAGGACGACAATAAACGATACCTGGCCAAGGAGGAGGTGAGGAGCATGCGGTATCCACGCCCATTATCCGTGCATCTCCTCAGCAAATATGAACAGCCACACGACCGACATCGCCGCTACTATAACGACGATGAAGGATATCGACGGTCTGGTGCAAACGGGTATCGTCAGCACGACAGAACGATGACGGGTACGAGCGTCGCGCCTGGGGAGGTCAAGAGCAAGACAACATGGACAAGCACTGGAACTGTCCCTTCTTCAGACACCGCTGGGATTCAGGAATGAGCCGATTACCAACAATCGGCAACTGCCCAAGATGCACACAACAAAGGAGAAGGACGAACGTTGCAGTGTTCAAACGTCTAGGACCTCTCCCACCTCGTAGCAAACGGACGAGTCATCTCAAGAAGAAGACTTCGAGGAGTCGAGATAGAGAAGAAGATAGGTGCCACCAACCAAGGTGGTGCCCTGGTAGACTCAGCCGATCTCAGGAGCGCTGGTGCGGCCGGCTTGGAAGAAGCCGAGGCACGGCACCTGTACATGTTGAGAAGAGCACGGCCCGATCGGCGCGAAAATCCAGCGAATAGTGGAGACAAAGGCGCGCCCGCCAAAGAAAGTATGGCGCCAAACAGCGAAAGCCGATGCACGCATCGGCGATACCGACGCACGCATCGGTAGGCGCAGACATGGTTCAGAAGAGGACAATATGTGAACAGCGTCATCCAGAATTGTGCCGACAGTACAAGCGCGTCACCGATCGAGAAGGGCAAAGATAAAGGTTCTGCGGGAGATCGGGAGTTCACTAATGCGGAGCGGGCCCGGGGCAAAACCCATGTCCTGCAAGTGGGCGAAACAACCAGGGCCGGCAAAGGAATTCGACTTCGATTTGAGCAAAACGGAGCAAATTTTTGATTGGCTCCTGAAGGAAAACAGCTGAAGTTACCCGACGGCCACAAAATCCCCACGTTACAAGAGATGACCGGCAAACCATACCGCAAATGGCATGACACGTTCACCCATGCCACCAACGATCGCAGCCTTGCGGACAGATACAGATGGCGATAGAGCAAGGCCGGTTACTCTTCGATCAGTTTGCCATTGATACGCAGCCGTTCCGGAGGTCAACATGGTCGTTTCAGCCACTGCATAAGACAAGCCAGGTGGCTCCTGGTGTTAATAGGGCAAGGCTTGCAGAGATCGCCATTACGAGGATAGACCCGGGAACAGTCGCTCCTGCGGAAAAGGCGAAGAGGAGGCCGATCCACACGATCGGCCCCAAATAATGACAAGCGTTGACCCAGGAGGCGATGGAAAGCTGGACTATGGGTTTACGTCGGCTGACGGGCCAGAAGAGATTACGAGAGTCAAGGAGGAGATCAGGAAGTTGTTGGACGCCGGGTTCATCAGGCCATACAGGCACGCTGAAATGGTTTCCAATGTACTGCCTGTGGAGAAAAAGGATGGCCGGTGGCGCGTTTCCATAGATTTTCGAAATCTCAACATTATGTGAATGATCGGATCGACCACTACAAGGTGAGACGATTCCAGCGATCGGCTCCAATTACTCGCATCACCCTTGTTTAATGTGCTATTTCACATGGGTGAGTGGCGGGAAAATCTCGAATTGGCTGGAAAGCCGATATCTTCAAACTCGTGAAGGATTCGGCTCGGGGGGCATATGCACGGAGAAGGTACGGAGCCGCAAAGGATGTACCCAGGGGGAGCCGATTCATGAATAGATCGGCTAATAAAAAAAAAATCGGAAAAATAGAAATTTGAGTACAGCCGATGCGTAGTCATCGACTTAAGGATTCAAAGCCGATGCATGGCCATCGACTTAAGGGATTTAAGCGGAAGCCTAACCAGGACAGGCCCTTCATTGAGATCGCCTGACAACTCGGGCCCTCTCTTCAACGACTTCCAGTTCCTTCGACAAGGCTTCGAGCTCGGCAGTACCAACAGGAGCATCAGTTTGGGCGTTCAAGATGGCCCTTTTTCTCATTTAAGGTGTTGAGGTTTGCCGACAGGTTTGAGGATCACCACCCTGGCCAAACATCAGGAGCAGCATGGATGTGCAGATCAGACTAGGATCACGAGAGCAACCGGCGGTCATCCAGTTAGACTGAGCTTCATTCTTTCACCAAAGGTTGCCTCATCGGACCAAAGAGATTCGGGAGGAAGTTCTCTGCTGTTAACAACCGATTTCGGCTAGAATCGGCTGATGCTACATCATAGTAGAGGGGCTGGTAGTTGCCCAATGCAGCTGGTGCAACCTCACTCGCCTTGATCGAGGCTCGGGGGCAGCGAGCCAATGGTGTTGAAACCGGCTGTCTCTGCATCATAACCATGCTAAAACGAGAAAGTTATTGCAGAATAAAACCACCAGGGTTGACAGGAGGAGTCTGAAGGAGGGGCCATCTCGGTGGTTAGACCTTAGGCCAGTTGCGGCACGGGGGCGCGACATCGCTGGAAAAGCTGTGAGCAAACGCTTGTTGGGCAGAGGTGTCAGCTTCGACGTCAAAGGTCAGGTTTTCCTGGGAGCATTGGCTCAGGAGTTTTTTTGTCAGGACGAACATCATATTCGGATGACGTTAAAAGTCCAAAGGCCTAGGGGTCTCAGAGCTGCGTGTCGGACCAGTTCGATTGAAAGTTTGGGTCTGAGGACCATGGGCTGCAAGTCGACGTCTGAGAAGGCAATCAGATCGATCTGTTTTACAATCCATTTAAAAGCTGATGCTTTACCATCGGCTCGTTAAGCATCTACCGGGTTGACAATTGGCGGGCTCAGTATAGAGAAATCGGCAAAATCAAGTTAAAGGGAACTTATTCATTGATAAACAGAGATTTCTTACAAAGGGAGCCGATTGCTCTCAAGGGAAATTGCTGGGAGGGATTTTGTCCCATCTACTGCTCCTAACTCCATCCTGTTTAAGGGCTGCTGTCCTCATCCTCGCTATCGTCGGCGCTGCTCCCGGCCGGCTCATCCTCACTGCTGAAGAAACCACCGGCGGGACCTTCATCGTCCTCATCTTCTTCGCTAGCGTCGCCATAATCGCTGTCGAAGTCGCAGATGTTGCCCGCCCGGGACAGAGACGCTTGGCCGGCGGTTCTTCGAGGAGGTGGTATCCTCCTCTTCTTCCTTTGTCTCTTCAATGGAGGAGTAACCGTCCCAGAGAAGTCGTCGCTCTCCTCCTCCGACTGCCCGACCGCGAGAAAGCGGTCACTTTCCCGTCCGTTAAAGATTGGTCGTCTTCAGACCAAACAAAGGAGTCGTGGGTCGACTCGTCCCCGTCGGCTATGGCGCGGCGAATGTTGGCCGCATGGGCCTCTTGTGGGCCCCATTCAGGCGTTGGCTCGCGGGAGGTAGAGGACTGGCTGGAAAGATCCGGTGGGGCAGAGGAAGAAGAAGAAGACATTGTGACGCAGGAGGGCTTTTGAGGGTGCTAATGCGAAGGAGATGCAAGGAAGGGCTGTTCGTGGCTGTTAAATAAAAGGGGGTATAGTAGAAATTCAATGCCACAGCAGTTTCCGAGGAGGGGGAACCAAAACTGTCAAATCATGGAGAAGTTGAGAAGGCAAGATATCGGATGAAAGACTCGCGACGGTTCTGCTCTGCTGCGACATAACCCTTTGAAGAGTGCATGTGGTTTTGCAATTATCATTATCAAAACCAGGGGGCATGTGTTGTCACCGGAATTTGGCCAAGCCAGGTGGGCCGCGATCAGGACGTATTTGAAGATATTCATATAGAAGAGATATGTGAATCGGCCTTGTGTATCAAGTTTGGGCTAGTTAGCCCGTGTATCTTAGTTTAGAAATTAGAGTTTATCTCGTGCACGGTTTAGTGCACGCCCACATTAGAAAGTCCCTGGACTATAAATATGTACCTAGGGTTTATGGAAGAAACAACAACCAACGTTCAACACAAACCAATCTCGGCGCATCGCCAACTCCTTCGTCTCGAGGGTTCCTCCGAGCACCATGCGCCTAGATCGCATCTCGCGATCTAGGCAGCACGAGCCTGCCTAGTTGTTCATGCGTTGCTCGTCGAAGCCTTTGATGGCGAGCAACGTAGTTATCATAGATGTGTTAGGGTTAGCATTGTTCCTAGTATCATATGCGTCGTAGTGCAACCCTTGCGCATCTAGCCGTCCCCGTACCTCATCATGGGTGCAGGGCGGCACCCCGCTTGATCGTTATTTAGTAGATCTGATCCGTTACGATCGCTCCTTGATTCATCAAGGATTAGTTTAATATCTGCAATAGTTAGGCCTTACAAAGGGTTGGAGGATCCAGCGGTATGCAGGGTGTAGTTTGCTGCCCCTAGACAGACGTTCCGAGGATCAACCTAGTGTTGGTTTTTAGGCCTTGTCTAGGGCTGGCTTACGTTTACCGTGCGTGAGCGAGGCCCAATCGTGAGTAGGATGATCCGATTATGCGGTGAAAACCCCAGATCGTCGTGGATCTCATATGCTTTATCATGATCAAGGACCACCATATATTCGGCCACCTCGACGAATCATGGGTGGATCGGCTCCACGAGCCGATTCACGGACAACCCGAGAGCCGATCGAGGCTCGTATTTAACGTGTACGTGTGTGCCCCAGAAACTAAGCGAGGCATCATCCACACCTTCCGACCAGGTATAGGTCAGGTGGCACGCCCTTGCAATTTGCATCGGCGCGCGACCAGGAGGCTTTGCGGGCCGTCGCTCGAGGGACTGGGGCCAGCCGCAGCCCTAGTCGTTCCCGGCTCTACGGTGTTGACCAGTCACTGCCCGCCGGTGGGTTTCTGACGTCAACAGTACTTATTGGGGACCAGCGAAGAACCAGGAGACAAGACTAGTAATTATGGGCTGATCAGGATAACTGTGACCCTCTCGAACTCTATGATGCAACCTCCATCGAGTCAGGGCACAAGTGGATAGCACACATGTGTGTGATTAAGTTTTTGGAAGGGCTAAATAAGTGCTTTGATGGCAGAAATGCATCTCTGCTGCACCACACCTCCTTGCCCACTCTTGACGAGGCCATTGCAGCAATGGCTCAAGAGGAGGTGCAACTCTCTCTGGAACCAACAGATGGGAAAGGTATATCGTGATGGCCCACAAGTATAGAGGATCGCAACAGTCGAGGGAAGTAAAACCAAATTTATTGATTCGACACAAGGGGAGACAAAAATACTTATAATTCTTA
Organism: Lolium multiflorum; assembly: GCA_030979885.1. Lineage (NCBI taxonomy): Eukaryota > Viridiplantae > Streptophyta > Magnoliopsida > Poales > Poaceae > Lolium > Lolium multiflorum. The sequence continues at coordinate 20,818,475 of CM061748.1, forward strand.
ACAGCGGAGTTGTCAATTCAGCTGCACCTAGAAAAACACTAGTAACATGGGTGATGTGAAAGCAGCAGTAATATGAGAACAATAATAATATTAACACAGCAGCAGTAGCAGTAACACAAAGGAGATGACACCAGAAAATATTCCAGTGCATAGTTGACTTTAGAGCAATGATGATAACAGAAGGACCGGGGTTCCCAGCTATCTACACTAGTGGTAACTCTCCAAACAACATGTGTTGGGTGAACAAATTACAGTTGAGCAATTGATAATTGCGAGGGCATGACAATGCATGCTATTGTAAGATAAAGTTTATTGTAGTATTTAATTGGGCATTACAGCATAATACATACATCGTAATCCAAGTGCGTCTATGACTAATAATTCACCTTCAGGTTATCAGCCGAACCCCTTCCAGTATTAAGTTGCAAGCAACATATTATCGCATTAAGCAATGTGTGTAAAGTAAACAATATAATTATCCTTAGAGAAAATATTGTTGTTTTCTCCCTAGTAGCAACAACACATCTACAATCTTAGAAGTTATTTTCACTCTTCCAGATTACTAGAGGCATGAACCCACTATCAAGCATAACTACTCCCTCTTTGAGATACAAACAACTACTTGATCAGGGTAACTACAAGTACCGGAGAGCAGGCAAGATCTTAAATAAACAATAGTATGATAATATGATGAACAATCTGATCACAATTCCACAATTTATCGGATCCCAACAAACACAACACCGATTACATCATATGGATCTCAATCATGTAAGGAAGCTCATGAGATCATTGTATTGAAGTACATGGGAGAGAGAGTACCAACTAGCTACAGCCGAGAACCCGTAGTCCAGGGGGAACTACTCACAAACCATCATGGAGTCGAAGTGGAGGCGGAGTCGATGAAGATGGCTCCATGGGTCAATCCCAGTCCCGCCAGTGGTGCCGGAATAGGAACTTCCGACCCCAAACTTGTCTCGAAGATGGCGGCGAAACTGTGGATGAAGACTCTAGTGTTTAGATTTTTCCTGAGATCGTGAATAAATAGGCAGAAGTGCGAGGTCGAGGCCGGGGAGGGCCCAAACCACCCCTTGGCACGGGCCCACCCTTTGCTGCACCATGGGGTGGTCTGGCCGCCCTGTGACGCCTGATACGTCCAATTTGCATCACTATTTTGTATCATAATTTGCTGTTATTCATTGATATATTTCATATTGGGACACAATACTTATGTTATTTCATCTATTTTGCATGTTTCATCATCATTGGAGGATCAAGCACCGGAGCCGGATTCTGAAAAAGCACCGCGTAACGCAATATTTCGGAAGATCAACTGTGGAAGGAAATTTCACGTAAATTCCTATTTTTCCAGATGACGGAGGAGCCGAAGGAAGAAGAGGGGAGCCACTGTGTGGCCCAGACCACAGGCCGGCGCGGCCCATGGCTGGCCGCGCCACCTGTGGTGTGGGGGCCCCACAGCCCCTTTCGCCTCCTTTTCTTCGCGTACTCCGTCCCGAACCTAAGCGAGGGAGGACCTCACGAAGAGTTACAGCCGCCTCTGCGGGCGGAGAACACCAGAGAGAAAGAGCTCTCCGGGCGGAATCCGCCGGGGAAATTCCCTCCTGAGGGGGAAATCGACGCCATCGCCATCGTCATCGAGCTGGACATCATCTCCATCATCATCATCATCATCATCTCCACCATCTACACCGCCATCACCACCGCTGCACCTCGTCACCGCTGTAACAATTTGGGTTGATTCTTGATTGTTCGATAGGGGAAACTCTCCCGGTGCTATTCTCTACTTGTTGTAGATGCTATTGAGTGAAACCATTGAACCAAGATTTATGTTCAGATTGTTATTCATCATCATATCACCTCTGATTGTATTCCATATGATGTCTCGTGAGTAGTTCGTTTAGTTCTTGAGGACATGGGTGAAGTCTAAATGCTAGTAGTGAATTATGGTTGAGTAATATTCAATGTTATGATATTTAAGTTATGGTGTCATTCTTCTAGTGGTGTCGTGTGAACGTCGACTACACGACACTTCACCATTTATGGGCCTAGGGGAGTGCATCTTGTATTCGGTTGCTAATTGCGGGGTTGCCGGAGTGACAGAAACCTGAGCCCCCGTTAGTATATCGATGCAAGAGGGATCGCAGGATCTCAGAGTTTAAGGCGTGGTTAGATTTATCTTAATTACTTTCTTGTAGTTGCGGATGCTTGCAAGGGGTATAATCACAAGTATGTATTAGTCCTAGGAAGGGCGGTGCATTAGCATAGGTTCACCCACACAACACTTATCAAAACAATGAAGATTATTAAGCCACATGAAGCGAAAGTACTAGACTAAAATCCCCGTGTGTCCTCAAGAACGTTTGGTCATTATAAGTAAACAAACCGGCTTGTCCTTTGTGCTAAAAAGGATTGGGCCACTCGCTGCAATTATTTCTCTCGCATTTTACTTACTCGTACTTTATTCATCTGTTACATCAAAACCCCTTGAATACTTGTTTGTGAGCATTTACAGTGAATCCTTCATCGAAACTGCTGCCAACACCTTCTGCTCCTCGTTGGGATCGACATTCTTACTTATCGAAGATACTACGATACACCCCCTATACTTGTGGGTCATCAAGACTATTTTCCGGCGCCGTTGGGGAGTGAAGCGCTATTGGTAAGTGGAATTGTAAGGAAAACCTTCGTTTGTGCTGATTTTATTTCTGCCTGCTACTATAAGTCATTATGGAGAGATCTCTCTTCAATTTCTATTTGGGAAATCTACTACTACTGCAACGGTAGTGGATGAGGCGCCAGTGAGGAAGTAGTACCATATAAAATACCTATGAAAATTATTGAACGTGTTATGGATAACCGCTATGAAGGGGATGGAACTGTCCATCCCGGTGATCATTTATTGTTTTTGCATGAATTATGCGGGTTATTCAAATGTGCGGTATTTCTATGAATGAAGTTAGAAAGAAACTATTCACTATATCGCTGTCTGGTAAAGCGGCGCACTGGTATAAATTGTCAAGAATGGTGATTCTATTGATTGGGAGGACATTGTGCCTTTATTTTATTCCAAATTTTATCCTCCAAGTGAATTTCACAAAGATCGGAACCGCATATATAATTTCTGCCTCATGATGGAGAGAGTATTGCCCAAGCTTGGGGGAGATTGAAGTCTTTAATGCTCAAATGCCCCATTCATGAGCTTCCTGGTAATGTTATTATTGATAATTTCTATGCAAGACTTTCTTTTCAAGACAAGACCTTGCTGGATACTTCTTGTTCTGGATCATTTACGCGCAACAAAGAAGAGTTTAAAAGGGACCTTCTTGATCGGATCCAAGAAAATACCGAAGGATGGGAGAACGACAAAGATAGAGAATCGTATAATTTATGATTATAAATGCATTGAAGCTTTTATGGATACCGATAAATTTCGTAATATGAGTGCTACATATGGTCTTGATTCCCAAGTTGTTGCAAATCTTTATAAAGCTTTTGCCTCTCATTATGAATTGCCTAAGAAGAATTTTGATAAGTATCATGAACCGTATAAAGATAAAGTTGATTCATCTGTAAACAAATGTGTAGTGATTGAAACTGTTGATAATGTTATTCCTGAAGCTTATATTGAAAAACTCCTTCCCTGCTAAAATGAAGGAGTACTCTGTCATATCTAGTGTTGTTAATAAAAGTGAAAAGAAACCTAAAGAACCTGAAGAACAAATTAAAATTGAACCTGCTGTTGCAATAGTTAAAGATCTTGTGACTGAAAATGTGAAGGATGGTCATATTATTTTCTGTGAAGATGCTTCTAATATTGTTTCACATCCTAATAAACCCAAACAAGTTAGTGTTCCTATGCTATCTGTTAGAATTGGTGATCATTGCTATTATGGTTTATGTGATATTGGTGCAAGTGTTAGTGCTATTCCTTATGAGCTTTACACGGAGATTATGCACGAAATTGGTTCTTGTGAACTTGAAGATATTGATGTGGTTATTCATCTGGCTAATAGAGAAACTATTTCTCCAATTGGTATTGTTCGAGATGTGGAAGTTCTATGTGGTAAGATTAAATATCCTGCTGACTTTTTGGTACTTGGTTCTGCTGCTAGTGATCATTGTCCTATCATTTTTGGTAGACCTTTTCTAAATACTTGTGGAGCTATTATAGATTGTAAGAAAGAGAAAATTTTGACTAGATTTGCTGGTGAACCTTATGAATTTAACTTTTCTAAATTTACCAAAACTCCTTATAAAGCTGACTTGCCTAGTAATGATTTTAAAATGGAGCAGTGTGCATCTATTGTTCTTGTTCCTAATAATCCTTTGCAGCAACATTTGGAGAATAGTGAAAGTGAAGCTTTTAGGAAAGAAAGAGATGAGCTTGAGGAAATTTTTCTTCGCCAACCTATTCTCAAGCATGATTTACCGGTGGAAGATTTGGGTACAACACCGCCACCAAAGGAAGATCCTGTTTTTGATTTAAAGCCTTTACCTGATAATCTTAAATATGCTCATATTGATGATAAGAAAATATATCCTGTTATTATTAGTTCTAAGCTTTCAGAGATTGAGGAAGAAAGGTTATTGGAAATATTGAAGAAACACCGAGGAGCTATTGGCTATACTCTTGATGATTTGAAAGGGATTTCTCCTTCTATTTGCCAACATGCTATTAATATGGAAGAAGATGCAAAGCCTGTTGTTGAACATCAACGTCGTCTAATCCCGAAGATGAAAGAGGTGGTAAGGAACGAGGTATTAAAACTTCTTGAAGCTGGTATTATATATCCTATTGCTGATAGTAGATGGGTTAGTCATGTGCATTGTGTTCCTAAGAAATGAGGAATGACTGTTGTGCCTAATGATAATGATGAGCTTATTCCTCAAAGAATAGTTGTAGGTTATAGAATGTGCATTGATTTTCGAAAAGTTAATAAAGTTACTAAGAAAGATCATTACCCTTTACCCTTTATTGATCAAATGCTAGAAAGGTTATCTAAAAATACTCATTTTTGCTTCCTTGATGGTTATTCTGGTTTTCACAAATTGCTGTTAAAGCTAAAGATCAAGAGAAACCACGTTTACTTGTCCTTATGGAACTTATGCTTATAGGCGTATGCCTTTTGGTTTATGTAATGCTCCTGCTACTTTTCAAAGATGCATGTCTGCTATTTTTCATGGTTTTTGCGAAAGTATTGTAGAGGTGTTCATGGATGATCTTTCTGTCTATGGGAATTCTTTTGATAATTGCTTGCGAAACCTCGATAAAGTTCTGCAGAGATGTGAAGAAACTAACCTTGTTCTTAATTCGGAGAAATGCCACTTTATGGTTAATGAAGGAATTGTATTGGGACATAAAATTTCCGAGAGAGGTATTGAAGTTGATAGAGCTAAAGTTGAAGCAATTGAGAAGATGCCCTATTCGAGGGATGTTAAAGGTATTCGTAGTGTTCTTGGTCATGCTGGGTTTTATAGGAGATTTATTAAAGATTTCTCTAAAATTTCAAAGCCTCTTACTAATCTTCTTAAAAAGATGTACCTTTTTTTTGATGATGATTGTAAGGAAGCTTTTGAAACTCTAAAGAAAGCCTTAACAACTGCTCCTGTAGTTGAACCTCCTGATTGGAATTTGCCTTTTGAAATTATGTGTGATGCTAGTGATTTTGCTGTAGGGACAGCGGGTAGATAAAAAATTAAATGTTATTCATTATGCTAGTAAGACTCTTGATGCTGCTCAAAGAAATTATGCTACAACTGAAAAAGAATTGTTAGCTGTAGTCTTTGCTTGTGACAAGTTTAGACCCTATATTGTTGATTCAAAAGTTACAATTCATACTGATCATGCTGCAATTAGATACCTTATGACAAAGAAAGATGCTAAGCCAAGGCTTATTAGATGGGTACTTCTTTGCAAGAATTTGATTTACATATTATAGATAGGAAAGGTGCTGATAATCCTGTTGCTGATAATTTGTCTAGATTGGAAAATATTGCTTATGATCCTGTTCCTGTTAATGATAGTTTTCCAAATGAACAATTGGCTGTAATAAAGGTGAGCTCGCGAGAGAGCCCTTGGTATGCAGATTATGCTAACTTTATTGTTTCGAAGTATTGCCTCCAACCTTTTCAGCTCAGCAAAGGAGGAAATTCTTTTATGACTTGAGGCATTATTTTTGGGATGACCCACACTTATATAAAGAAGGAGTGGATGGTATTATGCGAAGATGTGTTCCTGAATATGAACAACAGGAGATATTGAATAAATGTCATGGTAGTGTTTATGGAGGACATCACGCTGGAGATAGAACCGCGCAAAAGGTTCTACAATCAGGTTTTTATTGGCCAACACTCTTCAAAGATGCAAGGAAATTTATTTTATCTTGTGATGAATGTCAAAGAGTGGTAATATCTCTAGACGCAATGAAATGCCTATGAATTATACTCTTGTTATTGAACCATTCGATTGTTGGGGATTCGACTTCATGGGTCCTTTCCCTTCTTCAGGTAACACTCATATACTTGTCGCTGTTGATTATGTTACTAAATGGGTAGAAGCTATACCTACAAAAAGTGCTGATGGTGAGACCTCTATAAAAATGCTTGTAGATATTATATTTCCTAGATTTGAAGTACCTAGATATATTATGACTGATGGAGGTTCTCATTTTATTCATGGAGGTTTTAGAAAAACTCTTGCTAAGTATGGTATTAATCATAGAATTGCTTCTGCTTATCACCCTCAAACTAGTGGTCAAGTAGAATTATCAAATAGAGAGATTAAAGCTATCTTAGGAAAGACTGTTAATAAATCTAGGAAGAATTGGGCTAGCAAATTGAAAGAAGCACTATGGGCTTATAGAACTGCTTATAAAAATCCTATGGGAATGTCACCTTATAAAATGGTTTATGGAAAAGCTTGTCATTTACCTTTAGAACTAGAGCACAAAGCTTATTGGGCTGTTAGAGAACTAAATAAAGATCCTAAATTAGCCGGTAATAAGAGGTTGTTGCAATTAAGTTCTCTAGATGAATGGAGAAGTGAAGCTTATGAAAATGCTAAACTCTTTAAAGAAAAAGTTAAGAAGTGGCATGATAGAAGGATCATTAAAAGAGAATTTAATGTTGGAGATAAAGTTCTATTGTATCGGTCTCGTCTCATTCTTTGCAGGGAAATTACTCTCGAAGTGGGAAGGACCATATGTTGTTGAGGAGGTGTATCGTTCAGGAGCAATTAAAATTAGCTCTCTCCAAGGCAATGCCACACAAGTGGTGAATGGACAAAGACTCAAGCATTATATCTCGGAGATTCTTATAATGTTGATGTTGATATTATTCAAGTGGAAACACCGGAGGCTTTCATCAAAGGACAAATTGACAGTCCGCCAGAACTCGACTTTGAATAGGTAAGTACAGGTAATAAAAAGTCCGCGTTTACCTTTCCGAACATTATTTCTGCTGTTTTTAGAAAATATGAAAAATTACGGAATCGAAACGGAGTGGAGAAGACGCGCGAGGGTCACACCACCGGCGCGGCCACCCGCCGCGCCGACCTATGGTGACAGCCCCTCGGTCCCGTTTCCACTCGTTTTCGGCCCGGAACCTTCCTTTTGTCGTAAAAATACTATATAATCCCCCGGACCCCGGAGGTCCGTATATCGTTTTCTCGCCGTGTTTTGTTTCGAGCTGTTTTCTGCCAGATTTGTTTTGATCTAGAAGCACCATGGTCTCCAACAACAAAGACAAGGGGCCTTGGAGGGAAGAGATGGATGAAAGGATCAATAAGGAGAAGGAGAAGATAGCATCAACAAAAGGAGAGTGGGAAACTACGAGGAGTAAGCCAATCTTGGTGGGATCGGTTAACACTGGGCGTTCTTTTTCTCATAACTTGCAGGGAGCTCTTCCGCCTGCTCTGGACCTCGACTCTTTCCCTTGTGTAGAGGAAGCAATACGGGTTGCTGATGAGTTTTGTGATCAATATCGTGCTTTTAAAAGGGAGGTGGAGATACTTCAAGAGGAGAACCAGCGACTTCGCATGGAATATTACTCAATTCCCAGCACAAGGCCGTCACCGCCACCCTCGGATAACAATAAGTCTCTTCAAATTTTGGTGCAGAATTGCAAAATTGAGAAGCTGAAGGAGATCCTTATGAAGCGCGAGAAGAATCCATCGCCATCATCACCGAAGGAGTAATTCATCATCGGTATTGGCATCCCCTTGGTTTGTTCCAAGCTTGGGGGAGTGCCGCGGTATCACATCATCACTACCTTTATCTTTTACTATCAAGTAGTGTCATATCATGAGTAGGGAAGTTATCATATGGAATAGTATGCAATGTGGAAGTATCTCTCTTAGTTGGTTATCTATGTATCCGTTGGTGTGAGTTATCGTTATAGAATATTAATGAGAAGTCTTATCATTTACTTTTTGCACACTTTATTTTAGTTTGCAATCTCCATTATATGATTACTCTTGACATAAGTATTGATATCACTTTGGGAGCATCAAGTAAATCTATTTGGTTTTGGCAAACTTAGCATTGGTCAATAGCAACAACACCCTGATGTTTAATAAAAGAGAGAAATACACTTAGATACATTACTCTATTATCTCTATGCTAATGAGTTTAGTATTTTGAAGTTAAAATTGCTTGTGCTTATGAGAAAGATGCATGATTGTTCTATCATTTGTATATTTGTTTGTTTCCCTCAACCTTTATGCTTGCTATCAAACCTTGCTAGCCAAGGACCTGTATCGAGAGGGAATGCTTCTCATACATCCATAACCTTAGACCAAACCTATGCCATTTGTGTCCACCATACCTACCTACTACATGGTATTTTCTGCCATTCCAAGTAAATACTTCATGTGCTACCTTTAAATTATTCAAACTACTACTCCTTATTTGTGTCAATGTTCTATAGCTCATGAGGAAGTATGTGGTGTTTTATCTTTCAATCTTGTTGGGCGGACTTCACCAATGGACTAGCGGCACATCCGCTTATCCAATAATTTTGCAATAAGAGCAGCGGTTCCCAGCCCCAATTAATAACTTTCATTAATAATTCTCTTCACATGTTTTTCTCTGATTTATTAGTAAGCAACTTAATTTTGCAATAGACACTCCTCCATGGTATGTGAATGTTGGAAGGCACCCGAGGATTCGGTTAGCCATGGATTGAGAAAGCCAAGGTTGGGGGGAGTGTCATCCTTAATAAAACTAAAATACATGTGTAAACAAAAGAGAAGGGGGATGATCTACCTTGCTGGTAGAGATGCCGTCCCTCATGGGAGCCGCTCTTGGAAGGTTCGTTTGGCAAGGGGTTAGAGTGCCCGCTACCATTCGTTGACAACAACAAACACCGCTCAAAATCTTACTTTTATGCTCTTTATATGCTTTCAAAACTTGAAAAGCTCTAGCACATGATTTAATCCCTGCTTCCCTCTGCGAAGGGCCTATCTTTTACTTTTATGATTGAGTCAGTAAACCTATTTCTCTCTACCTCAAGCAAGCAATTGAGTTGTTGTGAACCAATCATTTATGCTATGATTCAGTTAATCATGTCTTTTATACTTTCTTGTTTAGTACCAATTTTATCTGAATGAATATGACTTCGAAGTTATCAATGATTATGAAGAGATTGTTATGCTTGAATATGAAGGCTCAGTTATAAAATCTAATATGAAAGCTTTGACTTAGAAGTACAATCCGTTAGTAGTTCTCTGACCAAGAACAAAGTTTGCCATCACCAACCTATGATTTCTTATGCACCTTTACTTGTGATTTCTCTTTACCTATTTCAAGATGAGTTATATGAGGAAGTTGTTTACTAGAATGTCTTGTGTGAATGAATATGATGCTTCTTGTTCGTATTTTATTTATCGACTCTTCACTCCATAAACATGTGGTCTTGTTTATCGAGCTTTCGCTTGGGGACAAGCGAGGTCTAAGCTTGGGGGGAGTTGATACGTCCAATTTGCATCACTATTTTGTATCATAATTTGCTGTTATTCATTGATATATTTCATATTGGGACACAATACTTATGTTATTTCATCTATTTTGCATGTTTCATCATCATTGGAGGATCAAGCACCGGAGCCAGGATTCTGCTGGAAAAAGCACCGTCAAACGCAATATTTCGGAAGATCAAGTGGAAGGAAATTTCACGTAAATTCCTATTTTTCCGATGACGGAGGGAGCCGAAGGGGAAGAAGAGGGAGCCACTGTGGCCCACCACGCCGGCGCGCCCATGGCCCGCCGCACCACCCTGTGGTGTGGGGGCCCCACAACCCCTTTCGCCTCCTTTTCTTCGCGTACTCCTTCGTCCCGAAAACCTAAGCCAGGGAGGACCTCACGAAGAGTTACAGCCGCCTCTGCGGGGCGGAGAACACCAGAGAGAAAAGAGCTCTCCGGCGGAATCCGCCGGGGAAATTCCTCCCGGAGGGGGAAATCGACGCCATCGCCATCGTCATCGAGCTGGACATCATCTCCATCATCATCATCATCATCTCCACCATCTACACCGCCATCACCACCGCTGCACCTCGTCACCGCTGTAACAATTTGGGTTGAATCTTGATTGTTCGATAGGGGAAACTCTCCCGGTGCTATTCTCTACTTGTTGTAGATGCTATTGAGTGAAACCATTGAACCAAGATTTATGTTCAGATTGTTATTCATCATCATATCACCTCTGATTGTATTCCATATGATCTCGTGAGTAGTTCGTTTAGTTCTTGAGGACATGGGTGAAGTCTAAATGCTAGTAGTGAATTATATGGTTGAGTAATATTCAATGTTATGATATTTAAGTTGTGGTGTCATTCTTCTAGTGGTGTCGTGTGAACGTCGACTACACGACACTTCACCATTTATGGGCCTAGGGGAGTGCATCTTGTATTCGGTTGCTAATTGCGGGGTTGCCGGAGTGACAGAAACCGAGCCCCCGTTAGTATATCGATGCAAGAGGGATCGCAGGATCTCAGAGTTTAAGGCTGTGGTTAGATTTATCTTAATTACTTTCCTGTAGTTGCGGATGCTTGCAAGGGGTATAATCACAAGTATGTATTAGTCCTAGGAAGGGCGGTGCATTAGCATAGGTTCACCCACACAACACTTATCAAAACAATGAAGATTATTAAGCCACATGAAGCGAAAGTACTAGACTAAAATCCCCGTGTGTCCTCAAGAACGTTTGGTCATTATAAGTAAACAAACCGGCTTGTCCTTTGTGCTAAAAAGGATTGGGCCACTCGCTGCAATTATTTCTCTCGCATTTTACTTACTCGTACTTTATTCATCTGTTACATCAAAACCCCTTGAATACTTGTTTGTGAGCATTTACAGTGAATCCTTCATCGAAACTGCTGCCAACACCTTCTGCTCCTCGTTGGGATCGACATTCTTACTTATCGAAGATACTACGATACACCCCCTATACTTGTGGGTCATCAACGCCTCCTTGTCCCCCTTCTGGACTCTGTCTTCATTACGGAAAAATATTTACTTCGGCTTTTGTTTCATCCAATTCCGAGAATATTTCCTGTACAACTTTTCTGAAATACAAAAACAGAAGAAAACATGGAACTGACACTGTGGCATCTTGTTAATAGGTTAGTGCCGAAAAATGTATAAAAGCGCAACGAAGTGTAAATAAAACATATATAAATTGGTGTAAAACAAGCATGGAGCATCAAAATTTATAGATACGTTTGCGACGTATCAAGCATCCCCAATCTTAACTCCTGCTCGTCCTCGGGTAGGTATGTGATAACAAAAATATTTTTTGAGGTGACATAAAGCCAACACAATCTTGATCAAGTTATTGTAAAAGCATTGTGAGATGGGATCAAAGTACTCTAAACATAGGCATGATAGATATAATTCTAACAATAGAAATTAGCAACTATGTTTCAACATGAAAAGTAACTCAAACAAAGGATCATGAATAATTGTGCATTGAAAGCAACTATTTGTTTATGAGCATAGAGAAAACATAGCAAAGTGGTACTCGGCTTGTACTTTATGGAGTAGCAAAACATAAATTCTAGGACACCTTTAAGGTTCAAAGGGTGACTAGATACAAGTAATTTGAGAACAAGAAATATCATAATCATGTATTAATCAATAATAATTTTGGGACTATGCACATTATACTCAGAATGACAACTATGCTCTCTTAATTGGTGCATAAAGCAAGGAGATGAAAACTCAACATAAAAGTAAAAGAAAGGCTCTTTTGTAGAGGAAGCAAGATTAACAAGTTTTATAAACCTTCCAAAAAGTATGGTACTCATTAGCTTTGGTCTCTCATTACCCCTATCATAAGCATCTTGAATGGTTAAAGTTAATGTGAGGGTAAATATGAGTTATATGCTTGACAAATCACAAGTTGAAAATCTCGTGCCCCTTGAATACGAGTACCTAAACCTCATGTTACTCAACTTAGGTCCCAAATAAGTTCTTGTCATTGTAAGTATACATGTATCATTGAGAACGCCAACGGGGTACCTCTTGCCTCATGATATAGAAGTACTCCTTCGATATAGGACCAATCCCATGCCAAAATGACAAGTCAAACGGACAATGAGCATTTCAACAATCTTTTTATTTACTATGGGTATAGCTTTTTATTAAAGATGCTACATAGAATGATCACTATCGTTCGCTGTAAATTTCCACCATGAATGATGCATGGCTTAAATTGGCCATCTAGGCGTTTCTCTAACATATATACAAACTCACGGACTTACAAGTTTTCATTTTATTTCACACTGTTAGGCATCCATAAACAAAAGAACATGATATCAACTAAATAGTAATAAGTGCAATGTTAAAAGTGTGCCCCATGAAAGCATGGTTGTGCTAACTCCCAACTCGTAATTTGAAAGCATATAATCTTCATAAGATAGTCACAATGGCTCAAATTTATTAAGTGCAAGAAAGTAAATGTGCCATCAAGTTCACGAGAGCTTTACTAACCAATTCTCTCATGACAAAATTTAATTTAGAAGATAAATAAAAACATGATGAATATACTTTGGAATAGCAATCATGCTAATAGGTAGATATGGTAGACACAATTGGCAAACTTTGATTTTTAGTGGTTGGATGCACGAGTAGAGTTCATACTCAGTACAGGCGAAGGTTAGCAAAAGACTGGGAGCGACCAACTAAGAGAGCAGTAATGGCCATAATCATGCATAGCGACAAACCATTATTAATCAAAGCATAAAGTGATATTACAAGTCAAAAACTAAATGATCATAGAGGCTTTAGTTGACTGGTTGTAGTCATAACGTGATGTAAACATGTGCCAAGTCAACCCAATAAAGCATCAAAGGAGAATACCACAATATTATGCTTTGTATGATGAAAACAACACATGATTCTTCCAATAGCACATTATGCACTCTCAGCTATTTGAGACAAGTCATGTTTCAACAATAAATAAGAAGCATATAATAAGAATAATATCCAACATGACATGACAAAGTCTAGGCCACAGTCTAGACAAAAGCTTCCTTTTGCATCACTATAAGCATGAAATATTTTACTCGTCTCCAACACCAATCAACTTATTTGAAACAACTCTCATAGTTAATAATCAATAAGGACCAGAGAGCTAATCATATATAAATAAAGAAAACAAATCAAGCTCTGAACAAAATAAGAATAGAAAGCCAAGAGCTAAATGCAGTACTAGAAAACTAGAACACCCGCAGAATAATACAAGCGAAAACTAGAGCGTTCTATGCAATTAAAATGGAGTGTGTCATTATCCAAAACAAATATATGCTGGGATCCAACCATATGCTACAGCAAACAAAACAAAATAAAACTAAAAAATATAAAGACGTTCCAAGAACAACGCATAGCGTATGAAGCAATAAAAATATAGCGTATAAAAAGCTGACCTGATGCTTTGTTGATGAAGAGGGGATGCCTTGGGCATCCCCAAGCTTTGATGCTTGTACCTCTTGGATATTTCTTGGGGTTCAAGGGCATCCCCAAACTTGAGATTTTATCCATTCTTCATCTTATTACATCATTCTTCTCTCCCTACAGTTGAAAACTTCCTTCATATAAAACTTCACACAATTTTCATTAGCAGCATTGGTACAATCAAAATAACAAATCCACTTGGTTTAGTTATGACATAAGTCAAACATCCATTAATACATTTAGCTACTGTATATTTTTTTTTTGAAAAGCTCTTTCTCTCAAAAGAACTCAAAAATAAGAAAAAGATCAAGAAGCAAATGCAGATGGTGATAGAAATCTGTCAAAGCAGGAAAACATGTAAAGATGGATTTTTTTCGTAAATCTTCGGTTGCTCAGATCGAAAAGTGTTCAACTAAGGAAAGTCAGATAATAACCCGGGGTATATGCTTAAAAATTATCAGCTCAAAATCACGTTCTGGATGGGAATACGAATTTTTTTGGTGACAACACAGAATCTGTTTCAGACAACAACTTCCCCAAACCTTACTTTCTTCCTATTAGAGGCTATTCTTGGCACAAAAACGAGATAAAAATGATAAGGTGAGGTTATTACAGAGTTAACAAATTCCAAGACTCAAGAAAACAAAAATTACAAAAATAAACATGGGTTATCTCCCAAGAGTGCTTTTCTTTAATGCCTTTCAGCTAGGAACATTAATTGGAGAGGATGCTCACGTAAGAAATATGAAATGAAGTAAAAGAGAGCATCAAGATGACTGAGTCTCTCTTTATAATCAATGATATATCAATTATTGCTGAAATTTTCTATGCAATAATCAAGGATAGAAGAGACCAGATATTTAAGGTCTTTACAAGCGACACAAGTTTCATAATTTTTAGATATGAAGGATTCTATTTCAGAAGCTCCCATAAATCAAACAAATTATTCTACTTCTTCAAACCCAAGATGGATATAGTTATTCCAATGATAGTTCATTATTAAAACTTCTTTACTAAAACTACATTGGAATTTAAGATGTTTAGTATCCAGTTCAGAGCAACAATTTATATCATGGAGTTTAAGCAAAATTTTAGCAATTAGATTCAACTTTTGTAACACGCCTCTCATGAATTTACCCTTATATGATTATCTATACTTTATAAATAGCTCCATAGAGGTTCTAGCATGTTCTTCCATAACAACAGTCTTAATCGATAAAATTATTTTTTTTACAAAAAAAGTAAAGCTTTGGCATTGAGGTTTTTGGGTTCTACGTAAATCAAATATGCCTTTGTTTTTATCGTACTAAGTTATTTCGTTAGAATCGTATATGACCTTCATGTCTTATGACTATTTTGGTATTTGCATCATTTTTTTTAGTTTGCCCTACCTCAAATTTTTTCCGTCCTTCGCCACTGAGTGCTATCGAAACAATTGTCATTGCATTGCTCCAATTTTGACCACTTCCTTAAGATATGAATTATCCAGTTCTTTTACAGTTGAATATGCATGCATATTTACGCTACCGATCATTCACAATCATCGAGAAAAAATCGCCTATCGTCAAACTTTTGTGTTATATAAAATTGGCATATATTTTATTTTACTGAAACGAAAAGTAGCATACATTAGGGAAAGGAGTCTTTCATGGCGATGTCTTATGAACTCAGCTTTAACAGTGAAGATACTGCGGTATAACGTACAGAGAAATTTTGAATTCTGCAATAAGATAAAAAACAAAGATGAAATAACCTGTTGTTCCATCTTGCACATACAACTTTTCTAACATTATTTACTTAGCTAGTAACATGAATCTTAGATGTATTTGGAGTATTATGCTGATAAAGGAGGTGCTTGGCAAGGTACTCATCCAGAAGGTGAGATATGGATGACAATAGCCTTCTGATGTAGGATGTAATATTTTCGGAAGTATGCAATGTTTTCCTCTCTAAATTTCAATTGCATTACATATGGACCATTTCCTTTCTTGTTAGAGCATCTCCAGCAGGTGTTGTAAATGGCCCACGGGCTAAAAAACGGCCCATTTAGCGCGCGCTCTCTCCCGCGCGAAGCTCCAGCGGGTGCAACCGATCTATGCGAAGCATAAGATGAATGAGCGGTTGACGGCAATGCTGGTGAATGGGAGGGCGATAGAGGAGGGCGATAGAGGAGTGTTATACCCGTGCTTGCTGCAGACAAGCACGGGAGAGAGGTGGCGGCAAGGGGGCGGGTGTGCTCGCGAAGGGTGGGGAGAGCGACTGCGCGAGAGGCGGCGGCAGCACGGGGAAATGCGGATAGGGTTTCACTGAACCATGTCTTCTTTTTCCCCTATGATATTTGTTTCTTCTCTCTCAACGGAGCCAACTGCACAGCGACACCTGGGCCAATTATGGAGACGTGAAAAGCCAGCGTCCAATCCTCACGCGGGATGGCGCTATCGTGGAGCTCCCTCGCATAGGGAAAAGGGGGCGCACTTACTTGTTCTCCATATGCCTTCCTATATTTCAGGGTTTAACGTGCCATCTTCGTTGGATATTACTGCGATTGACGGTAGTTTGGATGGCAGCCGGTTTTTGGATATTAGTGCCATCTTCATTTCAACTTTTGTCTCTCCTTCTGATTTTGTGGTCTCTCTATCCCACATGTGGTTGGGTTTAGTTGATCAATTTATGAGGAGGGACCAGAGATAGAACAACATTTGAACCTTACCTCTGCAGTATTTTGCCGTCTTACCATCTTGATTGTTAATGTTGTGCACATATACATTTAATTTGGTGTATATACCTTCTAATTTATTCTCTGATTTGTACCCATTCCATATATATTTTTGTGGTTCAGTTTTTTTAGTACAAATGTAGATGCATATTCAACATTGTTGTTCATATCAATACCATATTTTGACCAAATAGTATCAATTCAATTTGACAATTACCTCTGGGTGATTGGCTAATTAGATCAGTCTCAAGCTTCCTGAGTTTACTATATGATTCATCTTTAGTTTTTTTAATGACACTTTGACATTTTGGCATATATTATGGCCAAAATAGTATCAGTTCTATCCAACAGTTTCTTCTAGAAGATTGGTTGATCGATCTTAGCTTTTCTTTGATATTCATCCAATATGGTTTAACTTGAGGCATTTTTTTGATTTTTTTTATAGTGATTTTAACTTTTGGCGTATTTTTACCAAGATAGCTCCAGTTCTATTCAGTAAGTTCTTTCAGGCGATTGGATGCTCAGATAAATTTAGCATTTTGGCCAGTTTGTTATCACAGGATGCTCATCTTCAGGAATTTGTCCATCCATTTTTTTACATTGTTTGCCTTATTTTATTTAAACTAGCACCATGTATATTCAATAGTTCTTTCAGGTGAATGACTGCTCCGATGGTACTCAGATTTTCCCAATTCTTTCATCACAATATGGTTCAACTTCAGTATTGTTTCTGAATTTTTCCAAACTCACCACATTAAGCTCTACAACAGCCCAACAAGGAAACAAATGGACCAATCGCAACTGCCTTACACACAACAACGTCCACGTGCGGCGTGCCGCCACGCACCCCTTCCTAGTATCTAACAATCCTAAAATTGCTACATTTGTAAATTTTGCACAAAACAAATAGGAAGAGTTGTACGTGGCGGAGCTGGAGCTCGAGTCACCCTGATGCACTACTTAGTATAGCAGAATTTTTTAGCAACAATCTACACTATATAAATATGGTTTGTAGCTTCTAACAAAGATAATTTGGCATACTGTATAAATAAATAAAAGTGCGTACAATAATAATGAAATAAAAGATAAAGTTACTAAAATATTCCTTGCATTTCCAAATGCCAAAGTGGATGATTAAACGCCTCAACTACTAATGCTCAAGAACCTACAAGAAACGGAACATACTTAATTTTAAAATGGGAGATAGTATAATGACAGAAATTATAGTACTACAGTAACTAAAATGTTCACATTACCTTTTTTACTTCTTTAGTACATTCGACTCTTCAAAGACATGAAATACTTGACCACTTGATCATTGGTGACCTTCTTCATTTCTTCTTTCTCCACATAACAAATAACATCATGACTCAAGCTATCATCATTGAGACGATTGCGCAAAAAAGTTTTCACCAATTTCATGGCTGAAAAACACCTCTCAACTGTAGCAGTGGCAACAGGCAACACAATCACTAGTTTCAACAACCGATAAAACAAAGGATACATAACATGCCTCCTTGTCTCCACCATTTTTTTAGAAAGCTCAGTGATTGTTTCTATGTGGGAAAAGCTATCATCTGTGCGTACATCAGCAATATAGAGGCGTAGATCCTTATCAAGATCCCTCAGTTCTCCAGAATTGAAATCTTGAGGATATAGTTTAGCCAAATTTATCAAATTCTCCAAATTAAAATCACGAAATGAGTCTCTTGGACTCAAAGCCGCCGACCAAACAAGAAGGTTGGAGGATGTCTCACTGAACCGACCATCAAGCTCTTGAACTAGCCAATCAAAAAGATCATTGAAACAATCAACTTGATAGTGATGTTTGTTAGCAATTCCAGTTACCTGTCTTCTCTTTTTTGGATTTACATAGGCTTCTTCCATGTCCAACTCTTCAATATCATGTTTCTCACAGAAATTATGAACTTCATCTAGCAGAGATTCCCATCCATTTTCTCTAAGTTCATTCAAAACATCTCTTGTTGACTTCACACATTTCATGGCATTTACAATATCTTGATCCTTCCGCTGCAACGCTAATGACAATGTGTTTGTAGTTGTAAGAATTGTCAACATGAGATGCAAAAAAAAGACAAAGTCAAAAGACTGAAAGTACACGAGAAGACCATTTGCTTGGTCTCTATTTGTTCTGTCAGTGTCTTCTTCTCCCACAAATTCTAGAACTTTAATAACTGAATAGAACAAGTCAACCAAGCTCTTAAGTGTTTTACCATGAGAACCCCAACGAGTGTCTCCGGGTCTCTGAAGGCATTGCTCTTGATTCAGCCCTGTGCCTGTTGTAAGCTGCCCACAACCTAAAGCTTTGCTCATTTCTTCAAGATTGATATCTCTAATCATGTCCCTGCGCTTGGCAGATCCACCCACCACATTTAACAAGGTAGTAATCATACTAAAGAAATTACTAACTTCTTTATGCTTTCTTACCACAGCCACAACAACTAACTGAAGCTGGTGAGCAAAGCAATGAACATAATAAGCTGTGCTATTTTCTCTCATTATCAGTGATTTGAGGCCATTGAACTGACCTGACATATTACTAGCACCATCATATCCTTGTCCTCTAACTTGATTGTAACTCAGCTTATATTTTGCAAATAGAGAATCAATTGCAGTCTTGAGATATAAAGAAGTTGTTTCTTTCACATGAATAAGACCAACAAAACTTTCTTTAGAATCCCCTGAACTATCAACATACCTCAAGGCCACTGCCATTTGTTCTTTGCAAGAGACATCCCTGGATTCATCAACAAGCAAACAAAACACATTATTTTGAACTTCTTTCAGAATAGATTGCACTATGAAATGTGCAAAACCTTCAGCAATATCTTTCTGGACCTCCGGACAACCCATCATAGCATTCTTCGCAGCATCTTTTCCCATAGCCTTGCCTAAAACTGGATCATGCTCGGCTAAGAAGTCACGAACTTCCAAGAAATTGCCTTTATTGAAGGAGTTCTTCGACTCATCATGGCCTCGAAAAGGTAATCCTTGCTTGAGCAATAGTCTAGCTGTGTCAATTGAGGCATTTAGTCGAGTAAAATAAGCTTTCTTGGCAGCATCAGTTTGAATGTTAATGGCAACATCAATGTGTTGATCTCTTCTTAACAAATCAACACATTTTTTCATTGCTTGATTATGCACACTATCGACATCACCAACATGATCCTTTAGCCTCGCCTTCATGTGCCAGCTGTCCCAACCATTAACAACAAATGCCTCGTACCCAGCTTCTTTCTTGCTGCCACGGTCCCTAAACAAGAAACAACAAAAACAATATGCTTTGTTCTTCCATTCACTGTATTCAAGCCAGCTTCCATAATCATCAAACCAATCAGGATTGAACCTTCTCCTTTTTTCCCCAAACGGTGAGTATGGAAAAGCAATATCCCTTGGCTGACAAGGACCATTAACCAAGTACTTTCTTCTTACAAGTTCTTTCAAATTGGGATGATACTTTTCTATCAATTTCCTCTTGCCTGGATCATACTGAATTTCCTTTTTCCAATTCAGCTCTTCTGGAACATCTTGCGCTTTTCTTTTGAGAAGAAATCAGTCCATTATATATCTGCATTTTTTTGACAAATAATTGCTTCACATGACACTCGAAAAATTGACAAAGAAAATGTTGCATCGTGCATATTCGTACTAGCCACAATTTTTGAGGGTTTCATTCATCTAGACTAGACATCCAGGAAACGTACACAGGCGCTGAACGTACATAGACTACTAGCACTCTAGCAGAAACTCTCGTACAAGAAATATTAAGAAACTGAGGGAACTACCGAGTTGATTCTAAGCAGAATGGTTAATTGATGGAGTCAGGGAACTCCTACCTGGGCGGTTGGGAGGAACTGCCGAGCAGCACGGTGATCGCCTGCCTGCGCCTGGTGGAGGAGCTGCGAGCAGCACGCCCGCGGCCTGCCTGCCGCCGGCGTCCGCGCGATGGGGATCGGTCGCCCCGAGATTCCTCTTCTTTCCCCGTTGATCGAGAACCTGGGCGGAGAAGCGGAGACGTCTCTGTTCTCGTACGCAAACACCGAACCGTCTGTTACGAGAGTTACGAGACGAGAGGAGATTTGATAAAATGGGCCTGCTAAGTTGGAGCGGCCCGCTTGTCCCGCTCGCTCGGGATTAGGCCAACCCTGATGCACCAGAACTAGCCCACCCTGATGCACAGGCCTTTTTCTGATGGTAAGTGCTTCTAAAAATTTTTTTGGACCCGTATTCCTGTGCATCAGGGTCAGCCCAATGGGCTCCGCTAGTACCAGGTTTGTGACATAGATGTAATTATTGAATTAACTAATGCATAATTGGCAACTGTTAAACTAGTTTGTAATTATTAAGAACATGCAAAATGTCTAGAACTCTCATTGCTTCATATGACAATTAAGAAAGACAATTCTTAAAACGTAATATACACAGAAGAAACAACAAGCTCTGAATCACATTGAAAATCCGAACTATTAGGTTGAGATCTAAACTATCTTGGATGGTTCAACTGCATGAAGATCGAGAGGGTAGATGAGTTCTTCGCCTGCTTCGAGGGATATCGCTTCTTCGCCCTAGTTATTAGTTAACTCGACCTAGTCCAAACAAAATTTTGGATTGTGTCAAGCTGACATATAATTTCATACTAAACTCTTAGATTTATTTAAAAATAGATATGTTAGGTTGAGATCTAAACTATATAGGAATGGTTCAACATGAAGATCATTTCTTCACCCTCTTGGAGGGATATTACTTCTTGACCCTAGCTGTCGATTAACTTGACCTAGTCCAAACAAAATTTTGGACTATGTGAAGCTAACATATTATTTCATACTAAACTGTTAAGATACATATTTTCAACAATTTTTTTTTACCATACTCATAGTCATAACGAGTATGTTTTATGCTACCGAGTTAGCATATTTAATCTAACAATGTTGTTAAATAGTACTCATGGTGTTCTTTGGTATACATGTGTAATTTATATCATTAAAAGATCTATTTGTGATGTGCTGAAATTTAATTGTATTTTATAACCAACTTTATAGTTCTCTCCTTTCCAAGATATTTCCACTTAATGAGAACTTGAAAAGAATCCCTTAAATCCAAGAATAGCCATAAAAATGAAAAAATCGCATGCTTCTTTGAAAATATTTTTAGAATTGCACGAGTTATATCATGTATATGCATACTTCTTAACATGTGTGTGTGTGTGTCCTTTTGTGTTTTCTTCATGAGGAATTTGGTATTTTGCATGCATAAAACGTAGTACGCTGCTCGCCCCCCCCCAATCCATTTTCCGTAGTGATACAGACCTCTTAGATAGCTTGGTAAGGATCACAAAATCATATTATCTAATGAATATATTAGTGGTTTGTAAAGTTACGGCGGGTTTAGTGCATACATTGGATACAATTTAATAACATCGACTATAGTAATCACCAGCGAACATAAAGTGATGTGAATTCTGGGATCTATTGATAATTATCAAGAGTAGTGCAACCCCACTAAAAATAATAAAAATTACAAATAGATCTTTGAACCACCTAGCGAGGACTACAGACGGTAGCACAAGCTGAAGGCGCCCTGTAACACCCCAAATTTGACACATCTTGTCAAAGCGGAGAATCGCCTCATGCGCTGATACGTGCATTTTACATCATTATTTTTGTCACATATATGTTTAGTTTTTATTGATATTTGTCATCATACATCATTGTTTATGCATTTTAGTCGATTTCTGGGACTTTCCTACAAAGTCCTCTTCATTGGTATTTAATTCTTCGGAGGCAGAAAACCTCCTTTTTTTGTTTTTTTTTTGTTTCATTGACCTTCTAGACACCTAAAAATCGAGGGAAAATACTTGATCAATTTTTCACCCGAAGAAGCACCGTGAGCCAAAGAATTACGCGATAGGAGCCACGAGGGGGAAAAGAGCCAAGGTGGCACGCCCTACCTGGTTGGGCGTGCCACCTATGCCCGTTTCACCCTCGGGCATCGTCTCTGGCCCCCTTTTAACCGACACCTCTGTTTCTCCCAAAAAACAAAAGCCATATTTTTCCCGAGATTTATTGAGGCGGAGGCGAAAGTCCTCTCCTACCCCAGGAGAGGGCAGATCATGCCGCACCGGTGCCTCCACTGAAGGGGAAATCGACGCCATCGTCAACATCACTCCTCCTTGGCTTGGGGGAGGCATCTCCATCAACATCTCCATCGGCACCGTCATCACCATTATCTCCATCCACGAGATCGACTTCACCCCCCCCCCCTCGTAGTTTTTTTTGTGTTGAATTGAACCCCGAATATCGTTTTGAGACTAGTTGCATGTTTGTGGTTGATACTTTATCTTTATTTGGTGGAGAGATTATATATTCAGATTGTGTTGTAACCATTGTGCCTGTGGTACATATCATGTTTGACACTTGTGAGTAGTTCTCCATATTTCTGAGGGCATAGG
Source organism: Lolium multiflorum (assembly GCA_030979885.1). Classification (NCBI taxonomy): domain Eukaryota; kingdom Viridiplantae; phylum Streptophyta; class Magnoliopsida; order Poales; family Poaceae; genus Lolium; species Lolium multiflorum. The sequence continues at coordinate 20,841,630 of CM061748.1, forward strand.
ATGACCTGGCTATGATTTTATATGATGTGCAACGAGTATTTGGTCAAGTTTTTATCTTTTATGTTGTTCTATGATGATTCTATTCGACCGTCAACTGCATATTACTTCACCTATATGGACTCATAGGGCTACACTTTAATGTTATGAATGTATGTTGGAAGGGACAGAATGACAGCAACCGCTTTCCAATACTATGAGTTGCATTAGAGGGGTTTATGTCGGGGAACAATGATCTTATTGCTATGGTGGGACATTTATGTCTTAATGATCCCTATATTTGCACATGAAAATGGCTCTAGGACCCATCATGAGTGGTGTATTTGCTCATATTTATGGCTGCACCTAATTTAGGTTTCGCCCCTAATTGAATGAAACTTGACAAAATATTTAACATGTTGTGCAGAAGTCTGATGTTAATAAATCCATGCCGCCCTCGGGAACAACTATCTCATATAAGCGCGCACACACACTTGAGTTTATCCTCTTGCTGTATACTCCCTCCGGTCTCTTTTAATAGACTCGGATTTAGTACAACTTTATACTAAATTTGAGTCAATTAAAAAGGACCAGAGGGAGTAGAGGATTGGGCTTTTTCTCAGAGAGCATTCACATATTGTTGTTTACTTTCTGTATTTTACTTTATTGCAAACTATACTCTCAAAACATCAAAACTACCGCTTTATTATTATTGATTGCTTGTCAAGTCCGCTAACCAATATCTTCAGCTTCTCGTGGATTCGATAACCTTTTGTATTAAAAAATACTACAATTAATCTTCTACACTTAGGAACCATCATGCGCCAACCCAAGATAATTGGACACAGGTCACGAAGGCATCACATACATGAATATCATTACAAAACAGGCACCAAGTGCTGAAAATGGTTTATATGGCCATTGAGGCAAGTTAGTACATCATACTAAACATGGCTCAAAGCAGAGTTTTATTGGCAGCGGAAGATACAACTAAGGCAACTAAGCCAAACATGGCTCGGGCTTCGTTTGGGAGCTCAGCTCTTTTAAAGTATTCCAGAAATACTTTAGTATCCAAAAATAATAAATTATTGAATACTTCAAAGCTTTTGGATCTAACGAATACTATGGTTTTGGAAACCGAAGTATCTCCAATACTTCAGTTTTTTTGACGTATTATAAACTTCAGCTCCGACCTAACGAATCTGCCTCCTGGCATCGTCTTTGTCCACGGCGCCTGCGGCGATGTCTTCCTCATCTGCGAAGAAAGCAATCTCAGCACAAAGGCAAAAAAATCGGTTCTGGTCTATTTTTTCGGGGATCAATGGCATGATTATTTTCCAACTTGATTAGGCCATTGCTGTGCCGGCGTGGAGATAAACCGAGGCGGGTGGGACGCTGGGCGTGCGGCGTGCCCTGCATGCTCGGGAAAAGCAGGCCGTTTGGCCTTGCTGTGCTACCTTGCTGTATGCGCAGCGTAGGCAAGGCGAGCTGGGCGCGGTCAGCCTGCGCGGAGGGAGTGGGTGAGCGGCCGTGCAGGTCGTGAACATGAATTAGTGCAGATTTATTCCCATCAGTTCATCGACATGGTGGCTTCCATCTCCTAGTAGATGCGTTCGATTAAGATTAGTAGAAGGACATTACAAAACCATAATTTATAGGCATCTCAATTAGTTTGGAGGTGAGCCATTCAACGTCAGCAACTCACGCTTAGCCATGCATGCAGCAGCTAGTCACAGGTAGGATAAAAGAGCTTTTCTTGAACACCTTTGCATTTTCTTTTTTTTTGTAAAAACAGAGAAATACTATGGTATCAAGAAACTAAATATTCTCTTCTCTTCTGTTAAGCTAAAATATTTCAGTTTTGTAATACTTCGATTTTAGAAAAACTTTATTACAAAACTTAGCTCTTTTTACTAGTAGATATACAAAGAGAACTCTCACGAGAACTCTCACGGCATCGAATATCGCTAGGCACCTAACACTTGCATTGGTCCACGTCTTCCAGCTTAGGCTCGAACCATATGGCGTTCATGGGCTCCTTGGCATTGAAGGAAGGATAGTATTCCCCCTCCTCTAAACAGTAGAATGCTTGCGCCCTCCCACCATCGTCACTCTCAATATAGTAGTTCGGAAGGTACACCTTGTTGCATAAATCTTCTCCGGGAGGTGGCCTCACAATTAGAGCATTGCTCCTATCCCAAAATATGGCAACATCCTCCATCTCTTCCAACTCCGTCCAAACCATCTTAGACCGGTCGAGCTTAAAGATTTCAATGGACCCATCGTCGCCGCTCTCACGGAGAATGGCGTACAACTCATGTTTCCACTCCACCAGATAGGTGTAGTCACATTCCTGATCCTCCTCGCTTCCTCGTATCGGCTTATCCGGCTTCTCGAGGATGTTCCACTCCATATCTTCATCGTTTGGGTCCACGACTCCGAGCCTGCCATTGATGTCAAGGAAATAGAAGACCCCGTCGAGGAAGACAGGGCTGTGAGATGCCATGCGGAACGGGACGTCATCATCACCTAAGCATTCTTCCTTCCAGTCTTCGTCTCCGATTCGCCATGTTCGTATGGTGATAATTTCGAAGCCTAGGGAACACACAGCGAGGACCACAAAATCGGGTGAACCTGGCAAGGATGAGAACGAGAGCCCTCTGAGGCCACGAACATCTAGACGTGGAAGAGCAATCACATCACCGCCATCCGGGTAATTCTTGAATGGATTCACTAAGAAGAACATGTGGTCGCCGCCTCTTGACATGATGACCCAGCCGTTTTTTGTGAAATGCAATAGTTGTGATCCTTGCGATTTGAGATCTGAAGCAGGGATGCTTACCCTGATGTTGTACTTCTTCTCGCTCACCGGATCGAACACCTCGAGAAGATCCTCCTCCCTTCGCGGCTTAGTTGTCATGAGCAATGGCAACACCTTTGCATCCTGGATCGGGCACGTGATGGAGTTCCACCCTTTACATACGGCTTTCAGGTGCAGAAAATCTATGAATGATATCTTCTTCACTATTAGGTGCAACAAGTCGGCATGGAGATCACTCCACTTCGAGGACACAATGTTGGTCGCCATGACCTCTTTTTCTTCCTCTGTGCAGCAGTGTTCAGTTTTTCTTTGCATGATCTGTAAGTACAAGTTGAAAGCCGCGTCAAGGATGGACAGAAAAAAAATTCATGCACAAGCTATTTAATTTCTCTTTAGCAATGTTCAATTTGCAGTAACTAGTCGAATGAGTTATCAGTGATCAGAGAATTAGTACCTCGGTGCGGAGGTCATCGCTGTCAGTGGCTTGTGGTGCTTCCAGACCGAAGCTGCAAATACAGAGATATATATTAGTATCAGACGATCTCTCCTAACCACCACATTGATCGGGCATAGAAATACTAATTAAGGGACATATATTAATATGAAGGAGGTACAATTGCAGCTTATGCACAAACGTAATGTCAAGAAGTTGTCGAGTCATTAAGGATGCACACGAAAAAGACCAAACCACTCATAGCAGCTAGACTCAAATTTCCAACCACCACAAATGCCAACACCCGGACAGCAAAAAAAATTCTCTAGTAGCGACACCTCGAAAAAGGAAACAATACACAATGGTGAAAACTCATGAGTCTAGCTGCTACGCGAACCAAAATCAGTTTATGGGTTTTTCCTCAGGAGAAAGAGAAAGTCGGAACTCTCCGCACAATGCCTTCGATAGACAACAATAAGAAGTCTGGCTTGCCAGGCACACAACTTATAAAGGTTAAGTCTAGGATTTTCGTCCTAAAAATTTAGACTCGAAAAACACCACCAAAAATCAAGTCGCTCAATGGTGCCACCCCCAGCTTGCCAAGAATTCGCCCATCACCAGGCTCACGCGATTGAGCATACGGTTTTGATGTGGGCATCCTCCCACAAACCAAACCGTATTCGCACAACGGCATGTAAAGCGCCCCTTTCATCGCATCCAAAACCCTGTCTCCGCCATTACTTACGAGTCTCGAACTAAACACGAGTACAACCTTCCAATGTTAACCATCATGACATTTCCCGCCTCTTCCATTACATGCACCCGATGATGCCGGCAGAAAACACGGGACTTCACGACGGTCATATGATGAACAAGTAAGCGCGGAATTAGACATATACTCCGTACTTACCTAGTAGGGAGAGCCCAGAAAGTATCCTCCTCCTCCTCGTCCTGGAGGCACCCCTCGACTATGTTGAGCCTAATGGTCATGTCATCCAAAGACACAGTGTAGACACCATATTCGCCGCAAACTCCTGTGAGGATGTGGACGCAGTTGGGTTGGGTTCCTGTTTCAGCCGCCGATTGAACCACGAAAGAAAACCTGCCCACGAAGAACGTTCGGTCCCCGATGCTTTCGACGGTCTCCCAGGCATTGTCTTTCTGATTCCGCTGAAAAAGCTTGACGTCCACCACCTCCCCGGAGGAGCCAAAGTGGCAGGAGCGCACCAAGAAAAGCTCGCCGCCGGGACAAGGTATTGGGTAGCACTTGTACCAGGCGTGCACTGGGCACGGCGGCGGGCGCTCCATATCCGTCCTCTCGACCGCCGGCGCCGGGCCGGATGCGTCCACGGCCACCAAGGATCCCATGGTCGCCGCGTACACTTTCCCCTGGTGACCGAGAGTTATGGGGCCGTCGAACTTTTCCCAGTCATGGTCGAACTCGAGGAGGCGGGACCACTCGGCGTCTCCCGGGCGGCAGTGTAGAAGGGACTTCTCCGTTTTGAGGCCCAGTAGGACGGTGCAGTTGGGCGGGGATTGGTTGGAGAGCGCGCAGCCGAAGCGTACGTATGGGTATGGCGGTGGCGTGTCCTGCAGTGGCGGGAGAGCGATCACCGTTGGGGCCGACGTCGACGATGTGTTAGCCAAGCTCACGAGTGAGCACTCGTTGGTGAGCTGGTCGAACATGAGCGACCAGTCACCGTGAAGGCCGAGGCATCGTTTCCCTCGCAGCGCCGGCATGTCGACGACGTGTGTGCGGCATCCGTCGAAGGGGGCGACGAGGGCGGGTTTGCTCGTCCCGTTGAACTGGACCACCCATGGCTGCTGCTGCTGTTTCTTCTTGGCCATTAAAGCTAGCTAGGAGATCGATCGATCGATCGCTTTCTGTCCTCGATCTCAATCAACCTTTGCGCAGCCGGCTGGATCGATCTTGAAGACAATATATGGAGGTCGACGGCGTCGCTCTGTCTAACCTAGTCCGTCCGTGTCAGGTTTTGACTCGGATCGACCCAAATTTTATGGACTCCAATCGTGTGCTGCATATATCGACAGAAATCAATCCGGCGTTGAGTACGTCAGGTTTCCTATTAGCAGTGCGAAACGATGCTAAAGCAGGCTCGATCAATGTGATTTTAAAATCGGGTGGTACACGTGAGCTACTCTCAAACAAATAAACAAAAAATGTGATTTTAATTTCATGTGAAAATAATAATCAAAATGTTTCTTCGACTTATTCTGTTTTTAAATCAACTCTAGTGTTGAAGCCAGCAGCCTTTTTTTAGGATAAAGACTATTCTTTTGCGAAATATAGACACAAACACTCATACATACGTACATACACTTACACCTATCATAAATGGAGTTGATCTAGGGCTGGGAGGAAACAAAACAACCAGCTAATACACACGCCCTCCTCCACCTCCCCCTAACCATAGCCGCTGCCCTCCCTAACTCCCCTCCCTCCGCCGCCTGATCCCAGTCGGGCAAAGGCCATGCGGAGGATGATGGCGGCGGGGCGTCCCTCAACTGAGGCTCGGAGGCGTGGCTACGGCGGTGGATCTCGAGCGGGTGCCTCGGGATGACGTGTGTGTGGCCATGGCGCCGGTCACGCAGCGATGTGGCCTCCTCCACCTCTGGTTGTCTTCATCGTCGGTGCAAAGGGGTCTGGCTAGTGGTGGTGCTGCCTCGCGGCGACTTCCCGGTGGTGGATCGCTTGGCTCGTGGGGAGCGTCAGTCCACGGTGAGAAGGAGGCGGTGGTCCAGCTGCTGAAGCGGGTGAGGATGCCACCATCGACGGCATTGCCTGTGGGTGGCATATTCTTCGTTGGAGGCGATGGTAGGGGCATCTCTTGTTCCATTGTTTCCAGGGGAAACCTCAGATCTTGGGGAGGCCACCATTGACAACGGCACCTGTGAGTGTCGTAGCCCTCATTGGATGCATTATGAGGGCCTCCTGGATCGGATGATGGTGACGTCTACGTCATCACCCCGTTTGTGGATAGCTTGGTGGCTGGGCATCGGTCTCCGCATGTTTCTCGGTGGATACCAACGTGGAGCGTCATGTCATCTACTACCTGCAACGACAAGTCTCAGCGGCATGGTGCAGCGGGGTCTCGGCGGCTAGCATGTGACGATGGACGCGTGCAGGGAGGTGGCGTTGTCTGGCGCCGTGGTGGCATTGACGGCAGAAACAACGAACTTTATGTGGATCTTTACCCTGAAGATTGCTCGGCGCTTCGATGGAGGTGACGACTTATGTAGCGTGTACATGAGTTACTCGCTAAGAGTCTTCTATATATCGGATGAGCGCCCCCGTTTCACTTCGAGAGTGTTTTGGGGTATGCGATGTTCCCAGTTCCTAGTTGATGAGGGGATTTCACGTTTTCAGGGCACAAGGCCACGTTGGCATGACTTTCACTCATTATCGGGTGTGTAGGTGTTGTGTGGTGGCTTCGGGTTTTTATGTATGATTTTTGTTAGGCCTTAGTTGAATAAAATAATAAAGAAAGATGTATGTATATATCGATGCAGAGGCTGGGCATAGCCTCATTTCGAAATAACGACCACTTACCCCTATGAACGAACACATATCCTACCTACCCTACCCCTATGAGCACCTCTGAGAGACTGATTCCAAGAAATTGATCTGACAGGTCTTGAGATTGACGAAGTCACCACGGGTGTCTCGATGTCGATAGGATCTTCGTCTCCCACCGAAGAATATTCCTTCTTTTAATGAGACGCCAATGTGTCAAACCTAGGGTTTAAACTCTGGTGAGTTGGGATGCCACTGCCCTCCTAACCCTCCAACCACATGTTAATTCTCGGACTAAGAGTTGATTACACTTTCATGTATAGTATCATATACTAGTATAATGCATATGATACTAGTGTATGATACTATCTTTATAACGTATTGTATCATGTAGTAACATCGTAGTTTTATACTCATTGATTTGGATAATATAACTTAACATTTCTTAGTTCTATGTGCTATGATACAATATCTACCTATGATATCACTATGATCTCTCACATCATTAACTATAGTAACACATCAGATTTTTACAAGGCATTAACACAAAATATCTCAAGGAAATATGCACGGAGTTATTCATCAACCAACTACTTAGTCCTGTCTACAAATAAGTATACTTCTACGATTTGTCTTAAGTCAAACACAATAGATGATGAGGACATCCCTATCTCACTACTACCTCCGTCATTACCAGTTGAAGATGATCCTGCTGTGAACCTCAAGTCCAATGAAGTCAGGATTGGACCTATTACAAGGGCTCGTGCGAAGCTACTTAAACAACATGTGAACTTGTTCCTAAAAGATATTTTGATTGATGAGAACTTTATACTGCCTAAGTGTTATTACTTATGTATGATCAGGTGTGAAGAGAGAGCAAGCATTCCGCACGAGGAGGAGAGGAGCAGCTGGACATGAAGATGGACGTGAAGCTGGAAAAGGAGCTGGACATGAAGATATTCCATGGACGCGCGAGGGAGGAGCGGGAGGCATGCGCAAGAGAGGAAGCAGAAGGTCATGCCGGCCCAGCATCCGGTCAGACCGGCCGCCACGCCGACGCGCCCGGTCCCTGGCCCGGTCCAACCGGACCACCCGCCGGATCCAACCCGGCGCCAACCGGACGACGCGCTGATGGCAACCGGACGATGTACTGCAGAGCAAATCCAGCATCCGGTTTGCGCCGGCGCCGGCTTTGAACCGACCGCCGCCCGAGCCCGGTCGACCGCCCCCGACCGGCCGAGTCCGAGTGGCCTCGACCAGATCTATTCTGGGTCGGTTATTTTCGTACTTTTTCGACCTAAGGTGGTCCTGAACCCCTATATAAGTGCCCAGGACGCCCCCAAACTAGCTTTAGACCACGTTTAAGATAAACCCTAGTTCTTAATTGTTTGCTATGTAAAACTATTGAATCCCACTCTCTAATTCGCATCGATCTGGAGTTTTATGATACTGAAAGTTTGTCTGTGATCTGTTGTTTCATTGGGGATTAGAAGATTGCAATTTACCGCTTCGTGGTCGGCGACTACGTGCGCAAGTGTGTGGAGTTGAGAATATCTTGCAGGGTTGAGATCTGCATTGGCTACAGAATCAATCGAGAGACTTCATCGGCGTCATACAAGTTATCTACACCATATCATCGATTCTCCGCTGCATACACCGTGTGTTCATCACCACCCGTCGCACTGAGAAGATCGGGCAACCCCTTATCATCTTGGTATCAGATTTCGGTAAGCTATCCACAATCCACCCCATAGTTGAGTTGTGAGTGTTTCCTATACAGAAAAAGCCAAAAATATCAGGGTTAGGGTTTACCATAGCCCTAGATTGCACTAATTTCGAGTTTTAGTTGCTTTTCGCAGTTTATTTTGCGTACCTTTATCTTTCATCTTGTAGAATTGTTAGGGTTTGTGTCTCTAAATCGTCTAGTTTATCTTTTAGTGTCAAGTTTTTGTTACTCCGAGTCCACATAGCGTACAGTGTGCTTGTTCCCAACCATAGACACAGCCTATCGATATAAGTGACTAGGAACTTCCCAAGAGACTAGTTTTACCGCTCGACAGGCTGCTCATTACGGTTTTGGTGCTTTGCATATCTTGTTGGCCGTGTTATCAAGGAGTTGTGTCAAAAATATCAAAAAAAAGAGAAAATAGAAAAGAAGCAAAACGAGCTACATAGCTGCGTGTGTTATACAAAAGAAAAATTCAAAAAAAAAGTGAAGTGCTAGTAGAATCAAGTGAAGGCCTAAGTTTTCTTTACTGCACCTGTAGTTGAGCAATCTTGTGCCTGTCTCGTTGAGCTTTAGCGTCTCTCGAGTGCATTGCAACCCTTCATCCATATAGTTGCATTGCCACATTTATCGCCTTGTGTGAGTATCTTTGGTTGTCTACGGTCAGCGCTAGAGCTTGTTATTGGTGCAAATAGGTAGCCTACCTATAGCCCCACATATATCCTGCTTAGTCGTGTGATTGTTCTTATACCCATTGATATTCGCTTCGCTACATCCGTGCACTAGTCCGTCAATCCAAGTTGGTAAGCAATACTAATTCACTTTGGAGCGGTAAGATCTACCTTTCTTATCAGTTTTGAGTGAGTTGTGAGTGTACCACCAAAGATTTTTTTGTTTAGTGCACTAACCTACTAATCATGTCTTCTTCTGAGTTTGACGTGATGCAGAAAAAGGATCCATCCTCGCCGGTTACTTGGATGGAATATGAGGCACTTCGTGATCATTTAACACGTGAACTCCGTGTTACTACGGAGACATTCGACACGGAAATTCAGGGTGTCAACTTGAAGGTCGATGAGGCTACTACGGCTATCAACACCGTTCAAACATCGATGATGACTCTTCAAGCATCTATACACAATTTGACTCAAGCCGTTGGTGAGATCCGTACTATGGTACAACAACCACAACAACCACTTGATGAAGATGGCAGTGTCAATGGTGACAATGCGGAAGCTGCTGCTGCTCAAGGCGTTGGACGTGGTATTGGTCGTGGTCTTCCATGTGGAGTTAATTGCGGTTTTGCAGAAATTGGAGCCTGTCGTGTTCCTCCACAGCCGCAAGACGATGATTTGGGTAAGCCCAAGTTCTCAATTCCCATATTTGAATGAACTACTGATGTTGAAGAATATCTCACATGGGAGCTAAAAATTGAGAGATTATGGCGTTTACATGATTATATTGAAGGTAGGAAGATCAAACTTGCTTCCTCTGAATTTGATGGCTATGCATTGCGTTGGTGGGATGCACTTGTTCGTGCTCGAGAAGAGGATGGTGAGCTGCCTATTTTCACATGGCGTACTATGAAGCCGGCAATGAGAGCTCGTTTTGTTCCTACCAATTACTTGCGTTCGGTGTTTGATAAGTTGACCCAATTGAAGCAAGGTGTTATGACAGTTGATGCTTATTACATGGAGATGGAGATGCTTATGCAGCGTGCCCGTGTCCGTGAGTCGCTTGAGATGAACCTACAGTGATTTTTGAATGGGCTCAAGTTTAATATCAAAGGCATTGTGCGTCATCACAGCTATACTACAATGAATGAGCTACTACATCACGCAAGAGAAGCTGAATCACAGTTGGCAGAAGAAGCGCAACAGAGGGGTCGTGCTACAGGCGCAGGCGCTACACGCCTAGGCCGCCACCTTCCACGGCGCCATCTTTGCGTCCTACGGATGTTCCTTCTTCGTCTAGCAAGCCGGTCTCCAATGTGTCCCACACAAAGAAGCCCGTCCCTGCAGCAAGTGGAACTAGTTCTAATATGTCAACGGCGCGCAACCGTGATATGGTTTGTCATACATGTGGTGGCAAGGGTCACTTCAAGAAGGATTGTCCTAACCGCAAAGTTATGATCATTAATGAGGACAATGAATATGAAACTGGAGACGATGCTGATCCGGATGCTCCGGAAGATGATGATTATGACAGCGATAGTTTTGATGCTTATCCTTATGAAGCTCAAACTATAGTTGTGTCGGAGCGTGTTCTCAATGTGCAGCCTAGTGCATCTACGCTGCGCTGCAATTTGTTCCAAACAAAGGCACTTGTTGGTCCTGATAAATCTTGCAAGGTAATTATTGATGGCGGAAGTTGTCGCAATTTAGCAAGCAAAGAGTTATGTGCCAAGCTGAAACTGAAGTATCTACCGCACCCGCATCCATATTATATTCAGTGGTTGAGCAATAATGGTGAGATGAAGGTGAGCCACATGGTGCAAGTTGATTTTGAGATTGGACCGTATAAGGATTCCATTGACTTTGATGTGGTTCCTATGACGGTGTGTCACCTACTTGGGCCGGCCATGGCTCTATGACTGTTCTATGCAACACAATGGTCGCGTCAATACATATCACTTGGAGTTCAAGGGCAAGAAAATCAATTTACATCCTATGGCACCGCAGCAAATTGTCAATGAGTCCCATCAAAAGATTGAAGTAAACTTGGAGGATGCACCTCTAGATAGGCGAGAGAATTGTAATGCCGTGAGTGATACAACGAAAAGTGAGAGAGTGAATTCCTTAGTACTTTTAGCCACCAAAGAGGACATGAGAGAATTTAGTGAGGATCCTATAGCCATGCCTCTTGTGCTCATGTACAAGGGTGAGGTTTTGGTTTCTAACGACATGACCCCTATTTCTCTTGGTGTTTCGATGTTTGCAGGAATTCAACGACGTGTTGGAGGAGGTGCCCAGGATTACCACCGCTACGTGGTATTGAGCATCAAATTGACTTGATCCCCGCGCCTCGCTGCCCAATAGGGCGTCATAGAACGAATCCCGAAGAGAAAACAGAAGCAAGTACAAGCGCTACTCGACAAATGTTATATCTGCATAAGCCTTAGTCCTTGTGTTGTTCCTGTTATTCTAGTTCCTAAGAAAGATGGTACTTGGCGCATGTGTGTAGATTCTAGAGCGATAAACAACATTACTATTCGATATCGTCAGCCTATTCCCCGTTTAGAGGATATGCTAGATGAATTGAGTGGTGCTGCTTTTCTCTAAAATTGATTTGCGTAGTGGTTATCATCAAATTAGGATGAAAGAAGGGGATGAGTGGAAAACAGCCTTTAAAACAAAATTTGGTTTATATGAGTGGTTAGTAATGCCATTTGGTTTAACTAATGCACCTAGCACTTTCATGAGACTGATGAACCATGTTTTGCGTGATTTCATTGGCAAGTTTGTGGTTGTGTACTTTGATGACATATTAATCTACAGCCGCAATGAATCTGATCATACTATACATATTAGACATGTTTTGCAAGTGTTGCGTGATAATCAACTCTATGGTAATCTTGAGAAGTGCACATTTTGCAAAAATAAGGTCATATTTCTGGGTTATGTTGTCTCTAAGCATGGAGTAGAAGTAGATGTGTCTAAAATTGAAGCTATTCAAAATTGGCCTACTCCCATGAATGTGAGTCAAGTAAGAAGTTTTCATGGTCTAGCTGGGTTTTATAGAAGATTTGTGCCCAACTTTAGTACTATTGCTGCACCTTTGAATGATTTAACTAAAAAGGGTGTTGTCTTTGAGTGGGGCGCAGCCCAAGATCATGCTTTTGATGAACTTAAGAGATTGTTAACTTCTGCACCGTTGCTTGCACTTCCTGATTTCAATAAGCAATTTGAGATTGAATGTGATGCTAGTGGTATTGGAATTGGTGGTGTGTTGATGCAAGAGGGTCGCCCAATTGCATATTTTTCTGAGAAACTTTCTGGTGCTAAGTTGAACTATCCTATATATGATAAAGAATTGTATGCTTTAATTAGAGTTCTTGAGGTTTGGCAACATTATTTGTGGCCAAAAGAATTTATCATACATTCTGATCATGAAGCTTTGAAATATTTGAAAGCCCAATCTACTTTGCATAAGTGTCTTGCTAAGTGGGTTGAGTTCATTGAGTCTTTCCATACATTATTAAGCATAAGAAGGGAAAAGATAATATTGTTGTTGATGCTCTATCTAGGAAGAATATGCTATTAACTCAACTTGATGTTAAAATTCCTGGATTAGAAATACTATGTGATTTGTATGCTACTGATCATGATTTTGCTGAACCATATCGCTTGTGTGCTATTGGTAAATCATGGGAAAAATATCACATACATGATGGGCTAACAAACTATGTGTTCCAGAATCGTCTGTGCGTTTGCTCTTATTGCATGAATCTCATGCTGGAGGTTTGATGGGTCACTTTGGGCGTGAGAAGACGCTACTCATGCTAGCTGACCACTTTTATTGGCCAAAGATGAGGCGGGATGTGGACAGGTATGTGAAGAGGTGCATTACTTGCAACAAGTCCAAGTCCAAGCTGAAGCCTCACGGTTTGTATACTCCTTTACCGGCACCTACTACACCATGGGAGGATATTAGTATGGATTTTGTGTTGGGTTTGCCGCGTACTAAAAGAGGCCATGATTCTATATTTGTGGTAGTGGATAGATTTTCTAAGATGTCACACTTTATTGCCTGCCACAAGAGCGACGATGCGTCGCATATTGCTAACCTGTTTTTCAGGGAGATTGTACGTCTACATGGAGTCCCGAAGACTATTGTTTCGATCGTGACGTGAAGTTTATGAGCTACTGGAAGACGCTTTGGAGAAAGCTGGGGAAGCTGCTTTTCAGCACTACTTGTCATCCTCAAACTGATGGTCAAACTGAAGTGGTGAATAGAACATTGTCACAACTGTTGAGATCCATGATCAAGAAGAACCTGAAGAGTGGGAAGAGTGTTTGCCGCATGTGGAGTTTGCTTACAACAGGGCGGTACATTCTACCACATATCTGTTTCCAAATCAGGATGGGCCGTAAGTGAAGATGGGCTTGAAGGATATACACGTGGAGCATCTTTGAAGCGGCCTTGCGCGAAGAGTTTGGGCTAGATTGCCCGTGTATCTGTAAATATAGTAGATTGCATCTTAGTTTAGAATTAAAAGATAGAGTTTAACCCGTGCACGGTTAGGTGCACGCCCGAATTAAAAAGTCCCTTGGACTATAAATATGTATCTAGGGTTATCGAGAAAGGAGGACAATCACGTTCACAACAAACACAAATCAGCATCGCCACCCCTACTTTCGAGGGTTTCTTCCGGGTAAGCATCATGCTGCCTAGATCGCATCATGCGATCTAGGCGTACGCGTTTATTCGTTACCTTGTGTTGCTCGTGCTGAAGCGTTGTTGATGACGAGTAGCACTATTTATCATAGGTGTTTTGGGGCTTGCATGGATGCTTTTCTTATACATGCTTGCTTAGCTATGCTGCCCCACGATATCTAGCTGCCCTTATACCTACCTAGGTGTAAGGGCAGCACCTTGCTTGTTCGTTATTTAGTATATCCAATCTGTTATAGTTGCTCCTTGATTCTTCAAGGATTGGTTTGATATCTGTATGGTTAGGCCTTGCAAACGGGTTGAACGATCCGGTAGTACGTAAGGTATGGTTTGTTAGTCCTAAGAGGGATGTTTCGGGAATTAACTTAACGTTGGTTTTTAGGCCTCTTTTAGGGTTAGTTTTCCATTATCTTTCGTGGCTATTAGGCTCAACTACGCGTAGGATGTTCCGATCACGCGGTGAAAACCCTAAACTGTCGTAGATTAGATTAACTTTATATTGATCAAGCAGGAGCCCCATGTCATCGTTAACCTGAGAGCCGATCGGGCTCGTATTTAATGTTTACGTGTCTGCCATGCAGGAAACTAATCGAAGCAATCCAACACCTTCCCGACCAGGTATAGGTCAGGCCCTTGCAACCGCTAGGACGTGTGCCGGAACATTTGCGGGACGACGTCGAGGGACCAGGGCCCCTGCAATCTTGGAAGCCTCCCGGCTCTTCGTGTTTCTTAACCACGCTCGCCGTGGGTTTTGGCAGGCAACACATTCTGGCACGCCCGGTGGGACCATCTTCCGCAACAACCACGTCAACATCCGAGATGGCGGAAGAACCGATCAAGTACGAAGATCTGCCTGCTGAGGACAAGAAGGAATATGATGATCTCAAGGCCACCTTCGAAGCCGATCTCATCGGCTCTTTCGAGAAGACCCGTTCGCACGGGATTAGGTTCAAAGGGTTCCAACCCGAAGGCGCGCTTGAAGGGATAGATCTGTCTCTCCCTTCGGAGGACCGTACCAGAGCCCTGCGACAGGAAATTAACTATGCCGTTGCTCATTCTCTACATCGGCATTCTGAGAGCCTGGTGAACACTCTGGAGCGTGTTGCGCTTCACGTGGTGCAAGAAATCATGAAGCATCGGTATTCTCCGTCAGGACCTGCTCTAGGAACTCATCAGGGAGAGATACCGTTCTACACTAGACCACCACTGCCATACACGGTTGCAGCTCCACAGCAACAAGGTTCGCCAGCGTACGTCGTCTACAAGGTTGGAGGTGATCCTGGCGATTACCAATTCCTGTATGAGCCTCCCAAGGAGATTCCACATGGATACGTGTGCACATACGTACCGGACTGCAACAACTGGATGAGCCAGGTTACTGCAGGAGGGACTGCCACAATGGGAGGGATTGCCACACGGAGGTAGTTCTGGAGCAGATGCGGAGAAACAGGCGTGGCTAGCTAAATATGCCACCGGAACAAATCATGAAAGCTCAACCTCTGCAGCTCCTACGGTGGATCAGATCACTGCAATCTTGAGAGATCAGTTCGGCATCCTGCCGAAGAAGAGAATGATCGGCTATTCCAAGCCGTATCCCAACGAGTATGACCTAATCCCACTACCGCCTAAGTATCGGCTCCCCGACTTCACAAAATTCAGTGGATCAGAAGGAACCAGCTCAATTGAACACGTGAGCCGATATTTGGCACAGTTGGGCATGGTCTCAGCTTCAGACGAGCTACGTGTGAGGTTCTTCTCACAATCTCTCACGGGTCCGGCCTTTGGGTGGTACACCTCGTTGCCACCGATTCGGTTCGGACGTGGAAGCAGCTGGAGGAACAATTCCACATACAATACCATTCAGAAGCTGAAGCTGGCATTGCCGATCTGACCCAGGTTCGGCAAAGGCGAGAGAGACGGTGTCTGAATACATCCAGCGCTTCAGGACCGTCGGAACCGATGTTATTCGGTTCGTTTATCTGAGAAGGAAGCAGTAGCTGGCGATAGCAGGCCTGTCAGCGCCGCTCAAGGATGTGACCTTCCAAGCAGACTAAAATTCACTGGCGCATATGGTTCAGAAATTGACATCGTATGAACAGCGCCACCCAGAATTGTACCAGGACAAGTTCAAGCGCCACTACAAGGGAAAGGCCTATTGCCGGCGCACCTAAAAGGCCCATTGCCGGCGCACCACGAGCCCGCCGCTGCGAACGGGCCGGTGATAACTGGCCACTGCCGGCGCACCAGGCAAGGCGCCGGCGATAGGTCATGTACGCCGGCGCGCCATCGTAGCTTCGCCGGCAAAGGGCAAGTTCCACCGGCGCACCAGCAGCTGCGCCGGCAGTAGTGCTTGCAGCACTGGCGCATGCCACGTGCGCCGGCAGTAGGGCATGTAGGTGCGCCGGCAATAATATTCGAAAATTCTTTTTTCAGATTTTTCCCAGCATATTAGAATACATATTTGACAGCAGTATATATTTACAACACAGTTCATATTTATACAGCAGAACATGCAATATGAGAAGCACATAGAGAGCCAAGTCTCATTTCGGTATCAATACACAAATACGCAAGTCTGGTTCCGGAATGTTGATTCATACAACACATGTGCATATGCAACACCGAAGGACGAAGTTTCACAAAGTTAGAAGTCTCGGTACATAGTCGTCACAAGTGTCGTCATACACCTCACAATGTAGCTACTAACCTAAACTACAATCACATAGAACATGACCAACATGGTCACGATGACCATCATCACGAAGGCCATGGTCTTCATCCGGTTCCTCCTCATGTCCCTCATCTCTCCCGCTAGATAACGGGCGTATCTTCCTTCCGCCTCCACCCTAGTGGGGTATCCCTTGTAGCTGTTGCCGCTGAAGCGGTGCACCTGTCTCCGACAGTCCTCCCAGTCGTCGTAGACTCCAGGAACCCTCCCCTTGTACACGACATATGTCGTCGGCATCTCCATGCACAAGACAAATAAAACGTTAGTACCAATGCAATTAACAAGTGCCAACTCAAATAAGAGACAAGTAATATGAACTAAATAGCATGTGCCTCATACTTTGTCGGTCGAAACAAATAGTAACATTCAGGGATGGGGTAAGTGAAGCCAAGTAGGATGCACAACAGATTGATATTTGTGCCATCACACTAGGTTCACTCACCCCACCCCAGAGTGTACAAGTGACCAAACATTCTAATCATCGGCCAACGCAATGAACAAGTGCGAACTCAAATAAGAGACAAGTAGTATGAACTAAATAGCATGTGCCTCATACTTTGTTGGTCGAAATAAATAATAACATACAGGGATGGGGTCAGCGAGGCTAGGTAGGATGCACAATAGATTGATATTTGTGGCCATCACACCAAGCCTCACTGGCCCCACCCCGGAGTGTACAAGTGACCAAACATTTTAATCATCGGCCAATGCAATTAAGAAGTGCGAACTCAAATAAAAGACAAGTAGTACGACTTAAATAGCGTGCCTCATAATTTGTCGGTCGAAACACATATTAACATCCAGGGATGGAGTCAGTGAGGCTAGGTAGGATGCACAATAGATTGATACTTGTGGCCATCGCACCAAGGCTCACTGGCTCCACCCCCGAGTGTACTAGTGACCGAACATTCTAATCATCGGCGAACTCCAAATACGAGGCAAGTAGGGGTCGAGTAAATGCAAATAATTATTAAGGTATCTACGGCATAATCTTGAAATATATAGCAAACTAAATGAAACTATAGACACCTGTTCACATGCACATCCATACAACTAAATAAAAGCAACAAGTCGATTCTATGGGAATATGTAGCAAGTATTACAATACGGAAGTTCAAAGACATATCGTTCAAGCTTTAGCAATAGTGTTCCCGTCGTAGGATCAGGTTGTACGCCTAGGGGGAATGGACGGCAGCCCTCAAGCGTGTTGAACGGCCTCTCATCACGCGACATCTCCAAGCGGAGTTCTATCTCGTCATTAGGTGGTAGACCGTAGCCGTAGAAGAACTCGCCAGACCTATTGTTGACATCATGCACGATTACCGTGCAAATGAACTGCTGGATGCGACCCCAGTTCTTTCTAATCTCTCTATCAGGGGCATCCGCCATGTTTAAAAACCTCTCTCTGAGACTCTCTGGCAGCAACATGTCATCTGCGTACTTTATGTACTCCTGCATCTGAAGGATGGCGTACCACGCGTCCATCCCATTGTCTTCATTCGACTGCCTGAGGCAGGGGAAGTTGGTTGTGTGGGTTAAGACCAAGCCTCCTCGGGATTTCCTCTCTACTTTGAGGGGGCCTGCCTTGTTGGCGAAGCCGGTGAGAGCATCATTGAGAAGGGCCCTGATGTTGGTGTAGTCTTTCTTCTTGTCCCTACCCGAGTCGAGATAGACTGCATGCGAGTGTTGCGGGTGCACGACGATGAGGGTGCAGTACATGTCTCTGCGGAAAACACACGGATTAACCTTTGGAAATGCAAATGGAGATATAGGATAGAATGGTGATGGGGACTAGCGAGTGATTACTTACTCGGGGAAGTAAGGGATGAGAATTGCGCCCTTCTTAATGTTCGCCAGCATGAAATCCTCGACCTGCCGGGTGGCAATCGCCCGATCCCCAGCGTTGCAGATGATGCTCTCCCGCATATAGAAGGGGTCCATTATCGCGATGGTCGGCGTCCCCTCCTTAACGATCTGGGAAGACAAGCTAAGAGCAACTAGGCGAACCACACTAAAGTGGAGCATTTGCATGCGATAGATGCTGAAGATGTCATTGAACCGGATGAAGCACAAGTCCGCGGGGTACTTCTCGACGAAGTTCATGCCAGTTGGCACCTTCGCCACGAAGAGAGGGTAACTAGGATTTTTTGATTTGAGAAGCTGCCTCTCCAAATACTGGACTTGGTTATGCAAGCTCGCCATATCCCCGGTGAGTAACTTGAGGACATGCTCCGGCAGCATCGGTTCACCCAAGTGATGCAGAGGTCGCCAATTGTTTGGCAACTTGTCAAGGAGTGCCACCTTGTCCTTGTCTTTGGCCGCCGCCTTGTCTTTGGCGTCCTTCTTAGCTGGCCTCTTCCTCTTCTTGGGTTGTAGTACTGGACCATCTCCCACCGCCGTAACCGTAGCACGGAGTGTGTTAGGGCTCAGCATCTTCTTGACGGCGGCGGCGGCGACCTCCTCAGGATTTTCCTCCTCAGCCGTTTCTTGAGAATCGAACAGCTTCTTGGAGCACCCATATTTTGAGGCCGGCTCATCCTCATGGACAACTTGTGAAGACGTAGGAATATCCCATTGGAAGTCGTCACGTTCGTATTCCTCGGCCTCTGGCGCCGCTGGCTGTTGTGGTGGGGCGCTGACCACCGGCGCCGCTGGCCGTTGTGGTGGGGCGCTGACCTCTTGTGCAGCTGGCCGTTGTGGTGGGGCGCTGACCACCGGCGCCGCTGGCTGTCGTGGAGGGACGCTGACCTGTGGCGCCGCAAGGTGCTTGTCTTTGCTTGCCGTCGACCCCGAGTAGGTGTTGATCCTAATTAGGGTCTTCGGCCATAGCAGTACCCAACCCTTCAGTGAGGCAAGATTCAACGGGTCTTCGTCATCGGCACCATGCGGTTGATTAGGAGGAAACAAATCCTCATAGCCCGGTAACGCCCGATCCACTTCAACCCGGTAAACGTCATCCTCCATATCTCGTGTGTGCCACTTCTTATCCAGGGGCCGAAGGATGGACCCCCTCGCGACGTCTTTGAGTTCGCCGTTTACTCTCATCAGGAAGGTGCATGGCGTTGAGAGCGCCTGCGAGAACATGTGTATGGCGTTAGAGAGAGGGCAAGGATGACGAAACTAATATATTAACTTGATGTACACATGGGTTAATTACCGTGAGGGCGTTGAGCTCGGCTAATGTCGACGGGCCGGCACATGCGGCGGCGGGCGTGCAAGTGACGGAGGGGCTGCTACCCGGCATGGACGGTGAATCCCTAGCACCAGCGACATTGCCGGCGGCCGGAGGAGTCTCCATTATAACATTGTCATTGCCGGCGGACGGCGGCGCCATCGAGTTGCTGCCGTCGAAGCTAACCACTTGCATTTTCGGGGGGGGGGGTTTGCCACCCTCATACCACGCGTGTAGAGCGTTGAAATCTGCTTGGACTGAAGCGGCGACTTCAGCTTTGACTTCAGGTACGAGCGTAGCTTTGAGTTGCGGTACCAGTTGCGGTACCAAACCAGCTTGGACTTCGGCTAGGATTGACTCCCTCATTTCCTCCGCCTCCCGCTGCTTCCTCTCACTGCGCGCATTTTTATCGTCCGCAGACGACAAGCCATAGTGACCATGCTTGTAGCCTGTACCGGCGCCAGCCACACGGCCTCTATGCGGCCTTCTCGTCGGTGAATGCTCATTAACGATGTTTAGCGCCCGTACGAGAGGCTTGTCCCAGGCTACCCTGCCCGTCGACGCCTGGGAGGAGGAGCCTTCGTCACATTGAGAAAGTTTTTGTCTTTCTTCTTCCTGCGGAAGAAACACGAACCATTTAGAAATGTTGCTACTATTATATGAACGATACTTGATCTAATTAAACCGGTAAATTGCTTACCAGTTTTTTCTCCAACGCCAGGACCTTCTTGTCGTTCGTGAACCAAATTATGTCGGTTACGACCTTCGGGTCCGTGACAAGTTCCCCGGTTAGTTTCTTCTTATGGTACCGGGACCTGATGAATCTTCTTTCAAGCGGGTCCTTGTACTTGAGCCAGGGGTTCTCAATGCCGGCATTTACATACGCCTCGTCCTCCTTCGCCCAATAGGGCTCCTTTCCCTCGTACCCACGGCTCCCAAGGTTGTGGTTGCCGATGTTAAGCTCCCGCATTTCCTTCCCCCACAACTTGCGATTCTTGGTTGCTTGTAGCTCTTCATTGGCCACAAAAGCATCAAAGTCCGCCTGGGAGACATGCGGAAAGGCGGAGTGGACCTCTTCGAAACCTTTGCCCTCAGCAATCAGCTTCCGCACCATGTACTTGTAGCTGCTGAGGTGTTTGGTGAACTTCAGGAGGGCTTGTGAGTTCACAATGTTATTGGTTTGATCAGTGGAGGCGTAGTCGCCTAGGAACTTGTATCGTGAGTGCAACCTCGCAATGAGCTGGGCTCGCAGAGGCGCTTTGCTCTCAGCTCGGAGGTCCGTCTCGTTGAGATTGACGACCTCTCGGAGGATACATGCCAGTTGGTTGCCGTACCCCTTGGCAACATCCTTAGGCTCCTTCGGCAATCCACTGGCGGGGTCCACCTCTTTGACTGTGTCTCTGCCGGTGCCGACCGTGTTTTGGCGCCTTGCCTTCCGCGGCCTCTTGGAACCACTTGTCCCGGTGCCACTACTCCCGGCGGCGCCGCTAGGATCGTCGCCGCTTGTCTCGCCGCCACCCCCGGCGGCGCCGGTTGCCTCGTCGCCGCTTGGCGCGTAGGTACTACCCCCGGCGGCGTCGCTTGCCTCGTTGCCGCTTGGCTCGTCGCCACTACCCCCAGCGTCATCCTCCATCTCATGATCCTCGTCGCCGCCAACACCAGCGGCCTCGGCATCCTCCTCCGTCCTAAAGAAGTGCCTATTGTAGTGCTCCTCTAATTGTTCTTCAGACGCCATGGTGGCTTGCACTAATAGAAGATGAAAAAGAGTTAGAATTCACGGAAAAATTCGGCATGACCTTTGCTAAAAATTGGTCATGCCGAGTGCTAGAATTGCCGGAACGGAAATGAATCGACATTCCGGCACTCAATAGCAACTCAATCCCTGTAACAGAAATGCAATTCACATATATGATACATAGCAAAATTTCAATTGATATAGCATTTGTGGACACTTGACAGCATCAATTGATATAGCACATTTTTTCAAACCAGCGAATAGCACTTGTTCTTTTTTCAAACCAGAGAATAGCACCAATGAACTTAACCAAATGAACTAAATACCTAAGCAACATGAACTAAGCAACATTTTAATTTTAAACCAGTAGCTAAACCAGTAGTAGCATTTAGTCTCTGTCAATTTATCCACTATTAGTCTCTGCCAATTTATCCACTATTAACTAAACCAGCAGCAAGAGAGCAACATGAGCTTAATTTCATTTTCTTAACCAGAGAGCAACATGATGAACCATAGCATAAAAGCATCTGAACTAAATGAACTAAATTTCAAACCAGAGAACAAAATCATTTTCTTTTGTTTTTTTAACCAGAGAATAAATGCAGTTTGCAAACAGGGGCACCACAATTATATACCCCCACAGAGAAACCAAATACATTACTGCTAGCATTTGAAATCTAGTCAACAACTATCTCTGGTTCATGGGTGAAAAGTTGAGCTCTGCCAACAAGATTATCCAGAATAGCAGTAGCATTTCCATTTCATTAGGCATTAAATTAAATTAAAACCCCAATTAAATGAACCAGTAGCATCTCCATTTCATTTCCACTATAAATTGAAGCAAACCAGAAGCAAACCAGAGACATTTGCAACCAGAGACAACATTTCCATCTCAACCAGAAGCAAACCAGAAGCATTTAGTATAGAAAGCATTTAGTAAATATAAATTGAAACCCTAAATACTAACCAGCACATCATATATTTAGAAGCATTTAGAATCAACTAAATGAACCTAGCTAGCTACTGTCCATTTGCAACAGCACATCATATATTTATTTAACATAACAGAGCAAAAATTGTTAGAATATCTGGTAGCATTTTATGAACTAGAGCTTACTTTCCATTAGCCAGAGAACTAACTCATTTCATTTGCTAACAGTAACCTACTGCAAGCATTTACCAACAAGTTAAATGAACCAAGAATTTGCTACTGCATTTCATCATTTAAAGCAAATAGCAACTAGCAAACAAACCTACTGCATTTTAAATTTTCATTTGTCATTTTAAACCAGTAGCATTTTTATTTTCACTTCACCCAATTCATTTACAGAGAACCAGTAGCATTTCCATTTCATTTGCACTATAATAAAAAACCCCAATTCATTTCCAGAGAACCATGTACATCATTTTCATTTTGTTTTAAATGAACCAGAGAATGAATTAAACACTAAAGTGCTCATTTCATCATTTTTTAAATGAACCAGAGAATGAAACCTACACTAAACCAGTAGCTACAACATTTTTTAAAATTTGCATTAGGTACATGCCCCATTTGCAAGCATCTAAGCATCAAATTCAATAGCAAAACCAATTTAGCAATAGGTAAATGTGCTCATTTCATCATCTAGCAATTCATTTCTTGGGTCACCGGAGATGAGGAAGAACCCTAAACAGACAGGGAAGGGGGAGGGAAGGGGAGAGGGAAGGGAAGAGGGAAGGGGAGAGGGAAGGGGAGAGGGAAGCTCACCGTGGTTGGCGACTTCTTCTCCAACGGCGGTGCCGACGACCCCTGGTACGCGCGCGGGCAACCTTCTTCTCCAATGGCGCGCGACTCCTCCTTCTCCACGGGTCTTCCGCGGCGGCGTACGGGGCAGGTGGTGGGGGATGGTCGAGGGGATGGTGGAGGACGGTGGCGGGGCAGAACGGCGGCGCTCGAGAGGGGGAGTTGGGGTGGCGACAGAGAACTCGATCTGGCCGGCGGCGCTCGACGGTGGTGGTTGAGATGTGGCTGTGGGGAGAAGGAAGGGAGAGAAAACGCTTAAGTCCTAATTACAGCTGGGAAAGGCTTATTGCCGGCGCACCTCATACCTGGTTCGGCGCAACGTTGGCAACTCATTTTCAACGCCAACACACACACAAGCACAAGCACAACATATATATATATGCCACACACGAGAGCTTTGCTTCAAATGTCCAACATACGTCGATTTCATTCCTCAATTTGTTCATTAATCACCTATTTGTTTGATATAATTGTCGACGAGATCGAGACGACGCGCCGCGACAATGGCGTATGGAAGCCGACTTTCTAGATCTAGATCTAGATTGAGCGGTCAATGCGGGATAGTAGATCTAGATCTACATAGGGGGATGTGGGAGATGCATGTAGGAAGGGAAGATTTGCTCAAAAAATATGATTTTGTTTGGTCAAATTAGCTAAATTGGGGATAGAAATAGGCAAAAATGAGCTGGGTTGGGAGAAGGCTCGGGTTGTGTGGATAAGTGGAGTGTAGTGAGTGTGTGAGTGAGTGTGCTGGTTGGTGGCTGAAATAACTCCCAGGTTATTGCCGGCGCACCTGGGCCGTGGTGCGCCGGCAATATATACCCCATCCGGCTATAGTTGCTCCGGGCCAGGCCCAGGAAACACTGCCGGCGCACCAGCCCAGGAGCGCGCCGGCAACATCAAATTACCGCCGGCGCTCCTGGGTTGGTGCGCCGGCAGTGTTTCCTGGGCCTGGCCCGAATCGGCCGAGCCCATGCCAGGAATTTGCCCCGGCGCGTCTTCTCCGGAGGTGCGCCGGCAGTATGCCTGCATCGCCGGCGCGGCGACTTCCTGGTGCGCCGGCAACACCTTCCACCGGCGCACGTCCTAGGTGGTGCGCCGGCACGTTTTTCCTCCACCTATAAGCTTTTTCCTAGTAGTGCGCATCGCCCTGATCGAGACGGAACAAGATGAAGATTCTGCAGAAGATCAGGAAGTCGCTGTAGCTGAATGGACTCGGGGGCAAAACCCGTGTCCTGCAAGTGGGTGAAACAACCAGGGCCTGCAAAAGGGTTTGACTTTGATTTAAGCAAAACGGAGCAGATTTTTGATTTGCTGCTAAAGGAAAAACAGCTGAAGTTACCCGAAGGCCACAAAATCCCCACGTTACAAGAGAGGAACGGCAGGCCATACTGCAAATGGCATCACACGTTCACTCATGCCACCAATGACTGCAAAGTCTTGCGCGGACAGATTCAAATGGCGATAGAACAAGGCCGATTACTCTTCGGTCAGTTTGCCATGAGAGTTGACACACATCCGTTTCCTGACGTCAACATGGTGGATCTCAGTCACTGCATAAGACGCGAGCCAGGTTTCTCTTTTGGTATCAACATGGCAGGACTTGTAGATCACCATGGCAAGGATAAGCTAGAGAGCACTCACTCCCGTGGCAAAGATGAAGAGGAGGCCGATACACGCGATCGGCCCCAAAAAATAAAAAGCAAGGACCTCACCTCAAGCATGTCACGCAGCTATAGCGGAGAACCAAGAAGTTGTGAACCCTCAGTAAGCATTTGAAAGGACACGGATGTCGCCTAGAGGGGGGGGGTGAATATGCGATTTAAAACTTTTACGAGATGGGCTTAACAAATGCGGAATAAAACTAGCGTTTACTTTGTCAAGCCCAAAGCCTATATACTATTGTTCACCTATGTGCACCAACAACTTATTCTAAGCAATACAAGCAACTATGTGATAGCAAGATATATAAACTTATGCTAAGCAATACAAGCAACTATGTGATAGCAAGATATATAACTTCAAGCACGATGGCTATCACAAGGTAAAGAGCATAAGTGAAAAGCTCGGGTATAGAGATAACCGAGGCACGCGGGAGACGATGATTTATCCCGGAGTTCACACTCTTGCGAGTGCTAATCTCCGGTGGAGAGGTGCGGTTGCTTAGTGCTCCCGAACGCCACAAGAGGCTCACCTTGAGGTGTGGTTGCTCGATGCACACCAACGCCACAAAGGCCTCACCCCAAGATGCGGTACTCACACCACAAACCGAACGCCACGAAGGCGCCTCACCTAAATCTCCGGTGACCCTCGCCACAAAGGCCTAGGTCACGGTTCCACTAAGGGATTTCCTTCGAGGCGAAAACCGGGCCTTACACAAAGGTTGGGGCACACATCCACAACTTAATCGGAGGCTCCCAACAAATCACCACAAAGGTGTAGAATCCGTCTAGGGTTCCAAGAACCCAAGAGTAACAACCTTCTTGCTTTCACTTCCACGAATCACCGTGGAGAACTCAAACCGATGCACCAAATGCAATGGCAAGAACACCACAAAGATGCTCAAGTCCTTCTCTCTCAAATTCCAACAAAGCTACAAAAGCTATTGGGGGAATAAGAGAGGAAGAACAAAAGAAGAACACAAAGTTCCCCAAGATCTAGATCCCAAAGATTCACTCACAAAGATATGATTTGGTTTGGTCAAAGTGTGGATCTAGATCCCCTCAATCTTTCTCTCAAATAGATGCAAGAATCATGGGAGGGGGAGAGAGATCTCAAGCTTCAAAAAGTCAACAACAATGGAGGTGAGCTTGAGAGAGAGAGGGAAGAAGAAGGAGCAAGAGGTGAAAAAACAAGAGAGAGAGGGGGCATAAAAGGAGGCCCCAAAATCTGCCCGTTGGAGGCCGCGGCGAGGGAGGGGGAGGCGGAGGTACCGGCCAGGTAGGGCCGGTACTACCGGCCATGGTCGAGCAGACGGGAGAGGCCTGGGCGCGCGGAGAAGGGACCGTAGTACCGGCCCTTGGTGGCCGGTACTACCGGCCGAGATGGCGGAGGTGGCGGGTGTGCTGCGGGCTGGGAGGGGAGGCCGGAGCCTCCGGCCATGGTACCGGCCAAGGTACCGCCGGGCTCCAACCTCCCTGGCACATGTTACTGAGCCACAAATGGCTCCCCGGTACCACGGGCGGTACCTAGCCCGGAGGCTCCGGCCATGGTGAGGCCGGTGGTACCGCCCGTGCCTCCGGCGGCTGCCCCTCCTCCCCTTTTTCCTTTCTTTTTACTTTTCTTTCTTTTAAACCCAAATATGAAGACAAACTTCAAAAGACAATATCAAGAGTTTGGAAACTCGGATCAAGACGAAACCAATTTTGTTGGAAAGAAGACGACAAGAGCTACCCAACAAAAAGTGAAAATATGGAAACTAGTTGGGGGTGATTTTCTATTAATTTTAGAGGTGCAACACCTCAACATGAGAAACCGAGAAAATCTCCAAACTCGAAAACGCAACAAGAGATCTATGCAAAATCCGTTTTCGATGAACTAGAGCTTGTCATGAGAATAAGCACAAGCTCTAAAACATCACATGGATAAGATCCAAATAACAACCAAGAAAGATGATGCAAGGATGCAAAGGTTTGAGCTCTCTCCGAACGATACGATCGAGTTACTCACTCGAGAGCCCTCTTGATAGTACGGCAACTAAACTATAAACCGGTCTCCAACTACACTATGAGACCGGTGAGAAAGAAACCCTATCAAGAGCAAACCTTAACCTTGCGCGTTCCTCTTGAGCTCGATGAAGACGATCTTGATCACAACAAGATGAAACGCCTTTCTTGATTGTGCTTGCTTGATGAAGACTTGTGGATTGCTCCCCCATAATCCACCATGGGAGAGCTTCTTCTTCGGCACATCTTCACATATCCATGAACACCATATGGATGGCAAGCTTCAAGCAAATGATCTCTTAGAGATGGCTCATCTTGAACTTGCACTTCATTTCTTCATTCTTCATCATGTTGATGTCTTGAAGTTAACCTTGAGGGCTCACTTCATCTTCATCTTCAAGACATACTTGATACTTGATATCCTTCATCAATTTCTTCATAATGCAACCTTGAAGCCAACTTATGGTTCAAGCATTGCCTATGGACAACACCTACAAATATAACTCAATGCAAACATTAGTCCATAGGGATTGTCATTAATTACCAAAACCACACATGGGGGCTCCATGCACTTTCAATCTCCCCCATTTTGGTAATTGATGACAATCTCTTTGAGAGGGTTTATATAAGGAATTTAAGTAACAAACAAGTTGAATATATAGAGCAAACTCCCCCATAATATATGCATGTGTGAATGATCTTGACTTTCATTGCATATATTGGCATTCAAAGCCTAGTGGAGTTTCCTCTAAATATTCAACTATGCAAAGCAACAAGATGCAATGCAATAAAGGCACATGCTTAAGCACAAAGCAAAGACATAACCAAATTCCCTTAAACCCTCCAAACTTCTCCCCCATTGGCACCAATTGCCGAAATGGGTGAAAAATTTAGAAGGCCAATATAGTGAGAGTTCCTCCATAGCGTGTGCATTTCTCATAATTTGAGTGGAATCAAATGCACATATCCAATGACGAATATTCGGAAGGAATCACACTATAGATAGGATCAAAGATTGCAAAAAGATAACAAAGTCAAGAAGCTTCAACAAATGAAGCAAGCAACCAAATGAACCCCAAAGAAGATACCAAAATAAAGATAGATATTATGATAAGATCAAGAAGATTGCTCTAATAATATGAGGAAGCTCCCCAAGGTTTGTGCACAAAACTAGACAAATTGCATTGGAGTATAAAGTGCACAAACATGGAATCATCACTCCCATAATATCATTCAAAAACAAAATATACCAAGTGAATCAAACTCTAATGATCACCAAAAGATAGTGCTTTAAATTAAATGAGGAAGCTCCCCAAGGTACATGCATAAATTAAAATGTTGTATTTGAATACAATATGCATAACATGGAATCCTCACTTCCTCATTACCATTTAAAACACAAACATTTGCAATAGATCATAGATAGAAAATTAAGCTTAACACTTGCAACAAACAAATGGTTGAGCAACAAGTAGGAGGCACCATAATAAAAGGCTCAACCAAGAGGATATGTGAAAGGCATGATAAAGCATATTATAAGACTATTGCAAGGATGAGCAAAAAGCATCATCATAGTCTTCAAAGAATTATATTGCTTAGCATGACCAATCAACACGCAATAATAAATAAGATATCAAACGGAGATGTATCATCTCTTATGTGTATAAGTTTCTCTAAGTGGGCAATATCACAAAGATATTTATCCACAAAGAAACATGCACACATAAAATAGATACGCAAGAAAAATAGTATGATATCCAAGACGAAGTCATGCAATATACCAATAAGAATTTTTGCTTAATAGCATGGCCAAAGGCTCAATTTTATCTTATTGTACATTCATGAACTTCAACCACAAACAACTAAAATACATCACAAATATCAACAAGGGATAGAAGATAGTTGGGATGCATTTGAGAAAGGCAACAAGTATCACAAACGGGGATACTAAAAGAAATAACTCAATTTGCACTTTCATCGATATTGCACATGTGAGAGGCTTGAGGAATTGATATGCAATAAAATTGCTAGATAGGCATAGATGGGATGGGTGAATCATGATCATGATTTTATATACTTCCCAACATATGTGCTCATCTCAAACTACTCACATTCGCAATAAAGAGGTTTCGTTAAGATTTTAGCAAGAAGCACAACATTTGCAAATCAAGAGATTCATGCCAAGATGCAACCCCATGGTTGGATGCTAGAAAAATATGCATGAGAAGATACTTGTTACCGAGATAGCATTGGTGAGGATGTAGTAGATATGTGTTCGTTGACCATCCTAGCTTGCCTCAAGTTACCATTGAGTCACCACTTCTCCCCAAGAGTGAGACAAGCATCCAATGCATATCCATTGTACCTACCACAAAGGTAAGTACAAAAAGGTCCCCAAACTAATTGGGTTCAAACTAGTTAGACACACTACAACATATAGGACAAACTCCACAATTCTATGTGCATATAGATATGAAATTGAATTTCATGCACATCTTAGTCAAATTATGATTTGATGGAGTTTACCCTATATATTGGATCAAAGAAAGTGACACATGCCATAAGATATACATATATTAAATATGCATGCACAAAACTTTCAAGAACCAAAGGAAGATACAATTTGGACAAAACACCAAATAAACCAAGAGACAATGGTTGTCCAAATTATATCAAAGAATCAAATCAACACAAGATTGACTCCAAAGACTTATCTCATTATAAGAAGCTAATTAAACCTAAGCACAAAGGAATGAGATAACCAACTCCCAAGAGAGCAAGGTTCCAACAAATAAACCAAACCCTCGACATTTTTATGATGGCACAAAGTACCAAAAAGAAAATTTTATGTCTCCCAAAACCCAATTTTTGATAAAGATCAAGAGATGTTAAGCATTCTAATAATATAGAAGAGCTCCCCCAAGTTTGGTGCATTATCAAGGATTTTTTTATATGAATACAAAATGCACAAAACTAGGATCATCACGCTACCTATATCTTCTAACAATGCTAAGAAAGTTTGAATAGACAACTTAGATCCATAAGATGCAAGGAAGACACATGGGAGTCAAAGCACAACACATTCATGGAAATAAATAAGACAAAATAAATACAAGAGCCAATGTAGATATGATCAATAAATATCTACCTCATAATTGATTACCAATTGTCCTAGGACAAGAGGTATTAGGAAATATTTCCCGGTGGTAGTTTGTAAGTATACATAAGATCATATTTACAACGAACAAAGCATATGGTAAAAGATAAGAGTTAACCATCATGCAAAGATAGTTTCTTGATAGCTTCATTTAGTCATACCAACATGCAAGGCAATTAATAGTATTCATACCAACATGCAAAGCAATTAATAGTATTCATACCAACATGCAAAGCAATTAATAGTATGACTTGAAGCACATGGTTTTCCAAAAATGTATTGAGGGACACATTGTGAAAAACCATGCCAAGAAAAACTTTCACAAATAAGATCCACAAAGATATTAGCAATGAAGCCATTTAAGCAAATTGGAACTTGTTTGAGAAAACATGTCACATATGAGAGATAATTTACAATATCAATTCTATGTGACACAACCTCAAATGTTCACATTTCCTAGGCTTGTAATATGCACAAAGCTTATTACTCCCCCATAATGTGATAAATAATATATTTTCACAAGAGGCAAATAAGATCCAACTAGAGATATTAATGGACATTGGAATTTGAATTTCTCATGAAGATGATATACCACATAGAGACTAGATAATCTTGCAATATCAATTCTAAGTGATATTCCTCATGTACACACATTGTTAGGATCATGAAATTCCCAAAGGAATATCACTCCCCCAAAACGGGATAGTCCATTAATCTCTCATAAGAGCCATATAAGATACAACAAGATGCAAAGAGGCTCCAACACAAACACAAGTACACGATGTGCAACCCAACATACATAGACTTGATTTCTCAAGAAAAGCAAGTAGGAAGCACAACATATACAAACACATGCTAGGAACAAAACTAACACATGCAAAGGGGCGAGTAACTTTCAATATAAGTGAGTTGAGAACATGTTACCGCAAGGAGGAACATTGAATACATGATAGAAGCAAGATAACCAAAAGACTTGGCTTGAGATAATATAAATGATGAAGATCCCTTAATTCTTCATGATGTAGCCAAGTCTCCAATGCCCTCCAACAAGCACCTATTGATCAAATTTTGGATTGTTGGTCCCCAACTAAGTTGGGTCCTAAGAGGTTAGTCACAATAGGCTTGGCAACCCAAATGGTTCTTTTCTTGACACCACTTTGAGCACCAACATATTTGGCAAACACATTGCCACCCTCATCCTTACGAAGAGAATAAACATCATCAATGGTGGTAGAGTTGGATGAGGTACCAATAGTGCACAAGGAGGAGATGTGGCCCTTCTCACGGCATATGTAGCAAGTTCTTTTCTTCTCCTTCTTCTCACTAGATTTCTCCACAATGGGAGCATTGGCTTGATTCTTCTTGGGAAGTGACATTTCTTCAACTTGAGGTTGAATATGAGTTTGAGCTTGAGGCCGCTTCCCTTTTTGCTTCTTCTTCAAAGGGCAAGATCTAACATGATGCCCTTCAATTTTGCACTTGAAGCAAACAATCTTGGCCGGGTCTTTGACTTGTACTTGGCCCTTCTTAATCTTGTTGTTCTTGGACTTGATCTTGTTGTTGGAGTTGAATCCAAGTCCACTCTTGTCATTGGGGGATTGTTGCACACTTAACATCGTGTCAAGTTTGCATTTCCCTTCATGACTCTTTACCAAGTCGGTCTTCAAAGAAGTGACTTGGGCCTTGAGCTCTTTGATTTCCTCTACATGGTTAGTAACAACACAAGTACTAGAGGAAGTAGAACCTTCATTGTTAGAGCAACAAGGCAAGGAAGATAATTCATCACAAGATTTAGCAATACTATGAGTGGATGAATTACTAGGACTAGCACATGGCAATATAGCATTTTGGGTAGTAGTGCTAGTATCCACATGAGGCTCACAAGGTGTTTCCTTTGATATGATAGCCTCATGAGCTAACTTTAGCCTATCATGAGAAGCTAGAAGATCCTCATGGGAGCTATAAAGCTTTCCATGATTTTCTTCCAATTTCCCATAATTTCTAGTTAGCAACTCAAGTTGAGCCCTTAGCTCAACATTCTCCTTCAAGATAGATGCTTCACAAGAAGTAGAGTTAGTAGCACAAGCATCATCACAAGACAAATTAAGAAGAGAAGGTAACATAGCATGCTCTTTTAAATAGGAAGCTTGAAGTTGCTCATGGGACTTGGTGAGGATAGAGTGTTCGCTCTCCAAGACCTTGTGGGCCTTGTCTAGATCATCTAGATCCTTAACAAGTTTATCATGACCAACACCAACTTTGGAATTTTCCTTTTTAAGCAATTTTACTTGAGCTTTAGCATGGTCTCTTTCCTTAGTGAGTTTAGAAACTATTTCATTTTGAGACACTTCAAGGGTTTCAAGTTGCTCCTCAAGAGAGGCTACGGTCTCTTGTTCTTCTTCAAGATCATTCTTTAGTGATGCTACATCATCGGCATACTCTCGTTCAAGAGCACCCTTTTTATCAATGGTGTTCTCATGCATCCAAATAAGTTTTTGGCTCTCAATAGCGGTAGTCAAGATTTCAAAGAAGTGAGTGCTAGCAATTTTATCTTTGCAAATAACCTTGAATACACTCTCACCTTTATTGCGTAGAGAGACAACCCAATCCTCTTCTTCATACTTATCCTCATCCTTATCACCACGAGGAATATTAGGTTCCGCGGTAGGAGATACCGTGGAACTCTTGGCCATAAGGCATATATGAGGACCGTGAGATAAAGGTGAGGAGTTACTTGAGGCTCCTTTCAAGATCTTGTCTTGACCAATAGAATCTTTGGTTTCCTCTACAATGTTAGTCACACAACAACTAGAGGAAATATAAGCATTTTTATCATGGCCACAAGACAAAGCAAGCATATCATCATTAGATTTATTCAAGCAACTTACACATGATATGCAAGGACTATCAACACAAGCATGTAAATCATTTCTAGTGCTAGATGTGTTTAAGTCCAAAGATGAAGCATTGCAATGAGATAGAGATGAAGAATCATCAATAGTAAGCTCAATATCAACATTGCAATTTTCATCACCACTCACCATATCATTACCTTGTGTCTTACCACACTTTGGTGAAGTGGATGAAGATGAGAACTCATCACGGCCGGAAGTGGAAGCAATACAATCATCCTCAATAATATTGGACACATCATATTTGTCTTTAAGCTTTGTCCATAATTCATGAGCGCTCCCAAAAGGCATGATTGAAGAAGTAACTACATTGCTCACAACAATGGAAAACACATGAGAAGCAAGAGCATCGAGACAAGAGTTTTTCTCCTCCTCAAGAGATAAATTTTGAGGATCCTTAGGAGAAGAAAAAACCATGTCAAGAAATTGCTCCATGTCCGGAGACATACGCCGCAAAATATTAAGCACATAAATTTTCCATAGATCATAATTTGTGCCATCAAATATAACCAAGTTATTGTGCGCTAATCCCCTAACCGACATCTTTACTCTCAAGGCGGTGAAGCCTAAGAATGAGAGACCTTGCTCTGATACCAATTGAAAGGACACGGATGTCGCCTAGAGGGGGGAATAGGCGATTTAAAACTTTTACGAGATGGGCTTAACAAATGCGGAATAAAACTAGCGTTTACTTTGTCAAGCCCAAAGCCTATATACTATTGTTCACCTATGTGCACCAAAACTTATTCTAAGCAATACAAGCAACTATGTGATAGCAAGATATATAAACTTATGCTAAGCAATACAAGCAACTATGTGATAGCAAGATATATAACTTCAAGCACGATGGCTATCACAAGGTAAAGTGCATAAGTAAAGCTCGGGTATAGAGATAACCGAGGCACGCGGGAGACGATGATTTATCCCGGAGTTCACACTCTTGCGAGTGCTAATCTCCGGTGGAGAGGTGCGGTTGCTTAGTGCTCCCGAACGCCACAAGAGGCTCACCTTGAGGTGTGGTTGCTCGATGCACACCAACGCCACAAAGGCCTCACCCCAAGATGCGGTACTCACACCACAAACCGAACGCCACGAAGGCGCCTCACCTAAATCTCCGGTGACCCTCGCCACAAAGGCCTAGGTCACGGTTCCACTAAGGGATTTCCTTCGAGGCGGAAACCGGGCCTTACACAAAGGTTGGGGCACACATCCACAACTTAATCGGAGGCTCCCAACAAATCACCACAAAGGTGTAGAATCCGTCTAGGGTTCCAAGAACCCAAGAGTAACAACCTTCTTGCTTTCACTTCCACGAATCACCGTGGAGAACTCAAACCGATGCACCAAATGCAATGGCAAGAACACCACAAAGATGCTCAAGTCCTTCTCTCTCAAATTCCAACAAAGCTACAAAAGCTATTGGGGGAATAAGAGAGGAAGAACAAAAGAAGAACACAAAGTTCCCCAAGATCTAGATCCCAAAGATTCACTCACAAAGATATGATTTGGTTTGGTCAAAGTGTGGATCTAGATCCCCTCAATCTTTCTCTCAAATAGATGCAAGAATCATGGGAGGGGGAGAGAGATCTCAAGCTTCAAAAAGTCAACAACAATGGAGGTGAGCTTGAGAGAGAGAGGGAAGAAGAAGGAGCAAGAGATGAAAAAAAAACAAGAGAGAGAGGGGGCATAAAAGGAGGCTCCAAAATCTGCCCGTTGGAGGCCGGTGCGCGCGAGGGAGGGGGAGGCCGGAGGTACCGGCCAGGTAGGGCCGGTACTACCGGCCATGGTCGAGCAGCACGGGAGAGGCCTGGGGCGCGCGGGAGAAGGGACCGGTAGTACCGGCCCTTGGTGGCCGGTACTACCGGCCAGAGATGGCAGGAGGTGGCGGGTGTGCTGCGGGCTGGGAGGGGGGAGGCCGGAGCCTCCGGCCATGGTACCGGCCAAGGTACCGCCGGGGCTCCAACCTCCCTGGCACATGTTACTGAGCCACAAATGGCTCCCCGGTACCACGGGCGGTACCTAGCCCGGAGGCTCCGGCCATGGTGAGGCCGGTGGTACCGCCCGTGCCTCCGGCGGCTGCCCCTCCTCCCCTTTTTCCTTTCTTTTTACTTTTCTTTCTTTTAAACCCAAATATGAAGACAAACTTCAAAAGACAATATCAAGAGTTTGGAAACTCGGATCAAGACGAAACCAATTTTGTTGGAAAGAAGACGACAAGAGCTACCCAACAAAAAGTGAAAATATGGAAACTAGTTGGGGGTGATTTTCTATTAATTTTAGAGGTGCAACACCTCAACATGAGAAACCGAGAAAATCTCCAAACTCGAAAACGCAACAAGAGATCTATGCAAAATCCGTTTTCGATGAACTAGAGCTTGTCATGAGAATAAGCACAAGCTCGAAAACATCACATGGATAAGATCCAAATAACAACCAAGAAAGATGATGCAAGGATGCAAAGGTTTGAGCTCTCTCCGAACGATACGATCGAGTTACTCACTCGAGAGCCCTCTTGATAGTACGGCAACTAAACTATAAACCGGTCTCCAACTACACTATGAGACCGGTGAGAAAGAAACCCTATCAAGAGCAAACCTTAACCTTGCGCGTTCCTCTTGAGCTCGATGAAGACGATCTTGATCACAACAAGATGAAACGCCTTTCTTGATTGTGCTTGCTTGATGAAGACTTGTGGATTGCTCCCCCATAATCCACCATGGGAGAGCTTCTTCTTCGGCACATCTTCACATATCCATGAACACCATATGGATGGCAAGCTTCAAGCAAATGATCTCTTAGAGATGGCTCATCTTGAACTTGCACTTCATTTCTTCATTCTTCATCATGTTGATGTCTTGAAGTTAACCTTGAGGGCTCACTTCATCTTCATCTTCAAGACATACTTGATACTTGATAGCCTTCATCAATTTCTTCATAATGCAACCTTGAAGCCAACTTATGGTTCAAGCATTGCCTATGGACAACACCTACAAATATAACTCAATGCAAACATTAGTCCATAGGGATTGTCATTAATTACCAAAACCACACATGGGGGCTCCATGCACTTTCAATGGAAAAGGAGGCCGATGCTAGCAATCGGCCAAAATTAGCCTCAACATGCCTTCTACCTGTGTCCAACATTGATTTAGCAGGCGATGGAAAACTGGGGTATGGGTTTACATCAGCTGATGAGCTAGAAGAGATCGACATTGGTCCTGGGGATAAGCCACGACCGACATTTATCAGCAAAAAGTTGGATCCACAGCTGAGGAGCCGATTGATAGCCCTGTTGAAAGAGTACCCAGACTGTTTCACATGGGACACAGATGCCCGTTAGACAGAGCATCATTGAGCATCGGCCCTCTGAAGAAAGGATTTCAACTGTTCCAGCAACGAGCACGACAGATGAAGGCCGAAATCTTGGTGGAAGTCAAGAAAGAGATCCAGAAAATGTTGGACGCTGGGTTCATCGGCCGCGGTACGCGGAATGGATTTCCAATGTCGTGCCCGTGGAGAAAAAGGATGGCCGATGGCGCGTCGCCATAGATTTTCGGAATCTCAACAGTGCCACTCCAAAGGATGAATATCTGATACGTCTCCAACGTATCGATAATTTCTTATGTTCCATGCTACTTTATTGATGATACCTACATGTTTTATGCACATTATATGTCGTATTTACGCATTTTCTGGAACTAACCTATTAACAAGATGCCGATGCCAGTTCCTGTTTTCTGCTGTTTTTGGTTTCAGAAATCCTAGTAACGAAATATTCTCGGAATCGGACGAAATCACCGCCTAGGTTCCTATTTTCCCGGAAGCTTCCAGAGCACCGGAGAGGGACGAGAGGGGAGCCAGGGGGCCCACACCACACCCCGGCGCGGGCCGGGGGCGCGCCCATGGTGTGGGCAGCCCGTGGCCCCTCCGACTCCTCTCTTCGCCTATTTAAGCCTCTCGACCTAAAACACCGATACGGAAGACGAGACCCGAGAAAACCTTCCAGCCGCCGCCATCGCGAGATCAAGATTCGGGGGACAGAAGTCTCGTTCCGGCACCTGCCGGACGGGGAATTGCCCCCGAGTCGTCTCCACCGCCGTCTCCACCGCCATCTTCACCGCCATCGCTGTTCCCATGATGAGGAGGGAGTAGTTCTCCCCTGGGGCTGAGGGCTATGATCACGATCTCTTGTAGATTGTGGAGTTAATTATCATTATGATAGTATTGATGTGATCTATTCCTCCTTCATAGTGTAATGTGGACAGTGGGTGCACTATGTTAGTTCTTGGCTTATTTTGCAATGATCTATTATGCTCTAAGGTTATTTAAATATGAACATTGAATTGTGGAGCTTGTTAACTCCGGCATTGAGGGTTCGTGTAATCCTACGCAATGTGTTCATTATCAAACAAGAGTGTATGTAGCGCATATGAGAAGAGGTATTTATTATGCGATCAATGTTGATAGTGTCCACTAGTGAAAGTATGATCCCTAGGCCTTGTTTCCAATACTGAAAACACCGTTCTTACTGTTCGTTGCATGTTTACTCGCTGCCATATTTTATTCAGATTGCTATTACCACTCATATACATCCATATTACTTGTATTTCACTATCTCTTCGTCGAACTAGTACACCTATACACGACAAGTGTATTTGGTGTGTTGGGGACACAAGAGACTTCTTGCTTTGTGATTACAGGGTTGCTTGAGAGGGATATCTTTGACCTCTTCCTCCCGAGTTCGATAAACCTTGGGTGATCCACTTAGGAAACTTGCTACCGTTCTACAAACCTCTGCTCTTGGAGGCCCAACACTGTCTACAATAGAAGCACCCGTAGACATCAAGCACTTTTCTCGGCGCCGTTGCCGGGAGGAAAGGTAAAAGGTACTCACACTCGGATGGCTACGTACTTTTCTGGCGCCATTGTGTGTGTGCTCGAAGCTATTTCCTTTAGACTCTGCAATTACATCTTTTTGTTTCTTGTTTACACTAGTTAGGCATAATGGACAACAATGACCTTTTTACTCTATTTCCCGATTTAAGACATGGATGGTTTGATGCGAAAATTAAAAACCTATGGAACCTTATTTACATGATAGTAGCAATGTTATTAGTATGAATGCAATTACTGCTAATGCTATGAAGAAGTCTAAGCTTGGGGAAGCTAGTTTACATAAAAATAATCTTTTTAGC
Source organism: Lolium multiflorum (assembly GCA_030979885.1). NCBI lineage: Eukaryota > Viridiplantae > Streptophyta > Magnoliopsida > Poales > Poaceae > Lolium > Lolium multiflorum. Next base: position 20,879,862 of record CM061748.1, read on the forward strand.
TCCTCCGCTTTGGAAGAAATATTTTGCTCATAATGCTTTATCTCCCATATGCGATAACTCTAATGATGCTTCTGATATTTTAAATCCACCTGCTGAAAGTATTCCGTATAAAATACCTATGGAAATTATTGAACGTGTTATGGATAACCGCTATGAAGGGGATGGAACTGTCCATCCGGGAGATCATTTACTGTTTTTGCATGAATTATGCGGGTTATTCAAGTGTGCAGTATCTCTATGGATGAAGTGAAGAAGAAACTATTCTCTATGTCGCTGTCTGGTAAAGCGGCGCATTGGTATAAACTATTGAAGGACGGGCGCTCTCTTGATTGGAAGGATATTGTGCCTCTATTTTATTCCAAGTTCTATCCTCCAAGTGAAATTCACAAAGATCGAAACCATATATATAATTTTTGGCCTCATGATGGAGAGAGTATTGCCCAAGCATGGGAGAGATTGAAGACTTTAATGCTCAAATGCCCCAATCATGAGCTTCCGGGTAATATCATCATTGATAATTTCTATGCAAGACTTTCTTTTCAAGATAAGACCTTGCTGGATACTACTTGTTCTGGATCATTCACGAGCAATAAAGAAGAGTTTAAAAGGGACCTTCTTGATCGGATTAAGGAGAACGCTGAAGATTGGGAGAACGACAAAGGTAAAGAGTCAGGTATAAACTATGATTATGAATGCATTGAAACTTTTATGAATACCGATAAATTTCGAAATATGAGTGCTACTTATGGTCTTGACTCTCAAGTTGCTGCAAATCTTTATAAAGCTTTTGCTTCTCACATTGAATTGCCTAGGAAGAATTTTGATAAGTATCATGAACCTTTTAAAGACGCTTGCATGAAGAATGAAATTGTTGTTAATAATTGCAATAAGCGTGCTCAAACTCCTAAGAATGCTATTTCCTATAAGCATGTTAATTTTTGTGGAATACATAGACCTTGTGGAATTAATCAAATAGAAGATGAATATTGTATCCATCACAGAAATGAAAAAACTAGAAAGTGGTCTAGAGCTCTAGATGATCTTGGAGAAAAAGTGTGTGCCCTCTATCCTTTTATTTGTGAACTTTGCCATAGAGTTGGTCATTTTAATTTTCAATGTTCCTCCAATGATAATTCAAACCCTATGAGTGCTGCAAATTTGTATTGTGATGATGAAATTATTCCTAATCAGCATGATGAACTTACCTTATTTTTGAAGTGTGAAGAGTTATCAAGAAAATTTCTTTGTTAAATATTAACGATCTTGATATTGATGATGTCCTGCATGGTTGTCTTTCTTATTGCATTAATAATTGCCATACAAATACTTACATACAGAATATTTTAGAAGATGACACCTTGCCAAAATATGATAGGACCGCTGTGTGTTTTCAATTAATTAATGAAAAGGAGGGATCCTCCCAAGTTTCTTCTATTGTTTCTAAAAGAAAATCAGGTTATGCGGACAAGCCACCCTTCAAGCCTCTTCCTCCTAAAGAAGGGAACGAGAGAAGGAAGAGAAGAAGAAGAAGAAGAAGAAGAAGAAGAAGAAGGGAACGAAGAAGAAGAAGAAGGAGAATAAAAAGAAAGAGGTAACGGCGTATCCCCGCGTGAATGAGATAACGCTAGGTAACCGTAAGTATGTTGCTCCTAATGATTATTATGATAATGAATCTGAGTACGATGATCTTCCTATACCCTTTACCCATATTAGTGATCATGATTTGGATGAGCACACTGCCTTTGATATTGAAAATCTCTTTGGTACTGATTATGAAAGTAATGATGATAGCATTATTCATGTCCCCTTAAACGATAATATTGAAAGCTCTAAGCTTGGGGATGTTGTGCTCGAAGATCCTATATTTGAGACCTCTACTTTTAGTGAAAATGATGATATTACATATTCTGGTTTAGATAATTGCTATAGAGATGTATATGACACATGTTACAATTATCCTTATGAAACTTGTCATAGTTATGATGGGCTTGCCAAAAACAATTCTTTTAATATGCAACTTGTTTACCATGTTCAAATTCTTGATAATAATCTTGCTCCAATTACTATTAATGAGAATAACTCTTCTTATGCCAAAATTAATGATACTTCTATGCATATGAACCATGATAAGAATGTTTTAAGTGACGGGTATATTGTGGATTTCATCAATGATGCTACTGAAAGTTATTATGAGAGAGGGAAATATGGTTATATGCATCTTAATAATATTAAGTTTCCCCTCTTTATGTTGAGAATCTTTAAGTTACTCGTGTTTTATCCTCTTATGCTTGCCACTTTGCTCTTCATGAATTCATTTGTGTATAAGATTCTTCTGCATAGGAAGCATGTTAGGCTTAAATGTGTTTTGAATTTGCCTCTTGAAGCTCTCTTTTGCTTCAAATACTATTTCTTACGGGTACATCACCAAAATTGCTGAGCCCATCTTAATGGCTATAAAGAAAGAACTTCTTGGGAGATAACCCATGTGTTATTTTGCTACAGTACTTTGTTTTATATTTGTGTCTTGGAAGTTGTTTACTACTGTAGCAACCTCCTTATCATGTTTTTGTGCCAAGTAAAGTTTCTATGTCAAAGTTGATGTTATATTTGGGATTGCATTGGCAGAATTATCAGTCCTATGTACGAATCTGGGCACAGTTTTCTGTAGAAAATTTAAAAAATCTCAAAAAAGCGGATACGCAACTTTCATTAGTTTTGAGTTTTTCCATTTGAGCAAGTCTGGTGCCAGCTTTAAATTCGTCTTTACGGACTGTTCTGTTTTTGACAGATTCTGCCTTTTATTTCGCATTGCCTCTTTTGCTATGTTGGATTCATTTCTTTGATCCATTAATGTCCAGTAGCTTTATGCAATGTCCAGAAGTGAAAAGAATGTTTTTGTCACCTCTGAACATGTGAATTTTTGATTATGCACTAACCCTCTAATGAGTTTGCTTGAAGTTTGGTGTGAAGGAAGTTTTCAAGGGTCAAGAGAGGAGGATGATATACTACGATCAAGAAGAACGAAAAGTCTAAGCTTGGGGATGCCCCGGTGGTTCATCCCTGCATATTTCAAGAAGACTCAAGCATCTAAGCTTGGGGATGCCCAAGGCATCCCCTTCTTTATCGACAAAGTATCAGGTTCCTTCTCTTGAAACTATATTTTTATTCTGTCACATCTTATATACTTTACTTGGAGCGTCTGTATGCTTTTGTTTTTGTTTTTGTTTGAATAAATGATTGTTTGGGAGAGAGACACGCTCCGCTGGTTCGTATGAACACATGTGTTCTTAGCTTTTAATTTTCATGGCGAAGGTTGAAACCGCTTCGTTAATTGTTATATGGTTGGAAACGGAAATGCTACATGTAGTAATTGGTATAATGTCTTGAATAATGTGAAACTTGGCAATTGTTGTGCTCATATAGATCTTGTTTAAGCTCTTGCATCATGTACCTTGTACCCATTAATGAATAATTACATAGAGCTTGTTAAAATTTGGTTTGCATGATTGGTCTCTCTAAGTCTAGATATTTTCTGGTTGAGGTGTTTGAACAACAAGGAGACGATGTAAAGTCTTATAATGCTTACAATATGTTTATATGTGAGTCTTGCTGCACCATTTCATACTTGAGTTTGCTTCAAATAACCTTGCTAGCCTAAACCTTGTATCGAGAGGGAATACTTCTCATGCATCCAAATACTTGAGCCAATATTCATGCCATTTGTGTCCACCATACCTACCTACTACATGGTATTTCTCCGCCATTCCAAAGTAAATTGCTTGAGTGCTACCTTTAAACCATTCAAAATTTATCACCTCTGATTTGTGTCAATGTTTTATAGCTCATGAGGAAGTATGTGGTGTTTATCTTTCAATCTTGTTGGGCAACTTTCACCAATGGACTAGTGGCTTCATCCGCTTATCCAATAATTTTGCAAAAAGAGCTGGCAATGGGATTCCCAGTCCCAAATTAATTAACAAAAATAGACACTCCTCCATGGTATGTGATTGTTGGACGGCACCCGAAGGATTCGGTTAGCCATGGCTTGAGAAAGCAAAGGTGGGGAGGAGTGTCATCATAATAAAACTAAAATTAAAAGGCACTCCTTCGTGGTATGAGATTGTTGGCAGGCACCCGAGGATTCGGTTAGCCATGGTTTGTGAAAGAAAGGTTGGAAGGAGTGCCACCCAAAAATAAAATAAAATGGGAGCCGCTCTTTGAAGGTTTGTTTGGCAAGGGGGTTAGAGTACCCGCTACCATTGGTTGACAACAACAAACACTCTCAAAACTTTACTTTTATGCTCTCTATATGTTTTCAAAATCAAAGCTCTAGCACAAATATAGCAATCGATGCTTTCCTCTTTGAAGGACCATTCTTTTACTTTATTGTTGAGTCAGTTTACCTATTCTTTCTATCTTAGAAGCAAACACTTGTGTGAACTGTGTGCATTGATTCTTACATGTTTACCTATTGCACTTGTTATATTACTTTGTGTTGACAATTATCCACGAGATATACATGTTAAAGTTGAAAGCAACCGCTGAAACTTATATCTTCCTTTGTGTTGTTTCAAAGCTTTCTACTAAGAATTTATTGCTTATGAGTTAACTCTTATGCAAGACTTATTGATGCTTGTCTTGAAAGTATTATTCATGAAAAGTCTCTGTTATATGATTCATTTGTTTACTCATTATTGCTTCGAATCTCTGCATTCATCTCATGTGCTTTACAATAGTATGATCAAGGTTATGATGGCATGTCACTTCAGAAATTATCTTTGTTATCGTTTTACCTGCTCGGGACGAGCAGAACTAAGCTTGGGGATGCTGATACGTCTCCAACGTATCGATAATTTCTTATGTTCCATGCTACTTTATTGATGATACCTACATGTTTTATGCACATTATATGTCGTATTTACGCATTTTCCGGAACTAACCTATTAACAAGATGTCAAAGTGCCAGTTTTCTGCTGTTTTTGGTTTCAGAAATCCTAGTAACGAAATATTCTCGGAATCGGACGAAATCACCGCCAGGTTCCTATTTTTCCGGAAGCTTCCAGAGCACCGGAGAGGGACGAGAGGGGAGCCAGGGGGCCCCACACCACACCCCGGCGGGGCCAGGGGGGGCGCGCCCCATGGTGTGGGCAGCCCGTGGCCTCCGACTCTCTCTTCGCCTATTTAAGCCTCTCCGACCTAAAAACACCGATACGGAAGACGAGACCCGAGAAAACCTTCAGAGCCGCCGCCATCGCGAGATCAAGATTCGGGATAGAAGTCTCTTCGGCACCGCCGGACGGGGAATTGCCCCGGAGTCGTCTCCACCGCCGTCTCCACCGCCATCTTCACCGCCATCGCTGTTCCCATGATGAGGAGGGAGTAGTTCTCCCGGGGCTGAGGGCTCTACCGTAGCTATGTGGTTAATCTCTCTCTCTGTACTCCAATGATCTCATGAGCTGCTTTACATGATTGAGATCCATATGATGAGCTTTGTATCGCTACTAGTTGTGTGCTACTCATGTGATGTTATTAAAGTAGTCTATTCCTCCTACTTGGTGTAAAGGTGATTAGTGTGTGCACCGTGTGGTTCTTGTCGTAGGCTATGATCACGATCTCTTGTAGATTGTGGAGTTAATTATCATTATGATAGTATTGATGTGATCTATTCCTCCTTCATAGTGTAATGTGGACACTATGTTAGTTCTTGGCTTATTTTGCAATGATCTATTATGCTCTAAGGTTATTTAAATATGAACATTGAATTGTGGAGCTTGTTAACTCCGGCATTGAGGGTTCGTGTAATCCTACGCAATGTGTTCATTATCAAACAAGAGTGTATGTAGCGCATATGAGAAGAGGTATTTATTATGCGATCAATGTTGAGAGTGTCCACTAGTGAAAGTATGATCCCTAGGCCTTGTTTCCAATACTGAAAACACCGTTTACTTACTGTTCTGTTGCATGTTTACTCGCTGCCATATTTTATTCAGATTGCTATTACCACTCATATACATCCATATTACTTGTATTTCACTATCTCTTCGCCGAACTAGTACACCTATACACCCGACAAGTGTATTTGGTGTGTTGGGGACACAAGAGACTTCTTGCTTTGTGATTACAGGGTTGCTTGAGAGGGATATCTTTGACCTCTTCCTCCCTGAGTTCGATAAACCTTGGGTGATCCACTTAAGGGAAACTTGCTGCTGTTCTACAAACCTCTGCTCTTGGAGGCCCAACACTGTCTACCAGAATAGAAGCACCCGTAGACATCAATATCCAATGCCAGTAGCAGAGACTTTGATCAATGCAGCTGTTGGTCATAAAGTTTTAAGCTTCATGGATGGCAATCCCGGCTACAACCAAATCTTTATGGCTCCAGAAGATATAAACAAGACTGCATTCAGAGTACCAGGCTCAGTGGGCTTGTTTGAATATGTAGTCATGACATTTGGACTGAAGAATGCCGGCGCAACTTACCAAAGAGCCATGAATTACATCTTTCACGATTTAATCGGCAAATTGGTGGAGATTTATATCGATGACGTGGTAGTCAAGTCTGTTTCGGTGGACGGACACTTGGAAGATTTGCGACACGTCCTGGACCGAACTAGGAAGTTCGGATTAAGAATGAATCCAAAGAAGTGTGCCTTTGGTGTGACGGCCGGTCAGTTCTTGGGTTTCTTGGTTCATGAGCGTGGAATCGAGATCGGCCTGAAAATTCAAGAGGCAGTGCGAACGATGAAGCCACCCACCACGAAGAAAGAGCTCCAGTGTCTCATCGGCAAAATTAACTTCGTCAGAAGGTTCATCTCCAACTTGTCAGGACGAATTGAGCCGTTCATGGGACTGGTCAAAATCAAGTCTGATGAGGAGTTTCGCTGGGGGGCAGAGCAACAGAAAGCATTTGACGATATTAAGGAGTACTTGACGAAGCCACCTGTGTTGGTTCCACCACAAAGAAGACCCTTCTACATTTACTTGTCAGTAGGCTGACACCTCCATCGCGTCGTGGTGGTGCAGGTTTATGATGGTCTGGAAAAAGTGGTTTTCTACCTCAGCAGGAGGATGTTGGATGCAGAAACGAGGTACCTCGAGATCGAGAAGTTGTGCCTCTGCCTGTTCTTTACCTGCACCAAGATTCAGCACATCTTACTGAAAGCAGAAATCATCGCATATGCAAATCGGACGTCATCAAGCATATGCTGTCAGCTCCGGTGTTGAAAGGCCGACTCGGCAAATGGATGTTTGCTCTATCGGAATTTGATATCCGGTATCAACCTGCGAAAGCAGTCAAGGGACAAGCGTTGGCCGATCTTATTGCTAAACGAATAAACACGGATGTAGCAGCACTATCTGTGCGTGCATGGACCATGTTCTTCGATGGATCGGTTTGTGCAGATGGTTGTGGCCTCGGCATGCTACTCGTGTCGCCTCGGGGGGCAACATATTCCTTCTCCATCAGGTTATCTACACCTTGCACTAACAATGTTGCTGAGTATGAAGCGATATGCAAGGGAATGGAGTTGCTATTGGACGCCGGGGCAGAGGCAGTGGAGATCTTTGGGGATTCCAAATTAGTGATTTCTCAACTCACGGAGGAATACAAGTGTGAGAGCGAGTCGCTCTTCCCATTATGGATGCGATGCCGTGAGCTGATGGCACAGTTCAGGTATATAAACTTCCATTGGATCCCAAGGTCGCAAAATACCGAGGCGAACGACCTCGCACAGACGGCGTCAGGATACAAAGACGTGGTAGAGGGAGCCGATTTTCAGGTGCAGCTCATGGAACCCGATGATTGGAGAGCCGATATCTTCAATTACTTGAAAGATCCGGCTCGGGGGGCACCTAAACGGATAAGATACAGGGCCATGAAGTACGTCCTTGATTGGTGATGATATGTTCTACAGGACTTTGGAAGGGTTACTTCTCAAGTGTTTGGGACCAGCCGAGTCCAATCGGCTCTTGCATGAGGTACATGAGGGTGCATGTGGAACTCACCAATCGGCTCATAAGATGAAGTGGCTGATCAGGCGATCGGGATTTTATTGGCCCACTATGCTTGAAGATTGTTTCCAATACTATAAAGGGTGTCAAGCATGCCAGAAGTTTGGAAGCATTCAGATGGTGCCTGCATCAGCAATGAATCCCATCATCAAGCCGTGGCCGTTCCGAGGGTGGGGCATGGATATGATCGGCAAGATACATCCTCCTTCGAGCAAAGGTCATGTATGGGTTCTGGCCATTACAGATTATTTTACTAAATGGGTAGAGGCCGTCCCTATGAAGGCAGTGGCAGCGTCAGATGTTGTCGATTTTGTGAGGGAGCATGTTATTCACAGATTCGGGATTCCCCAGACTATTACGACCGATGGAGGTTCGGTCTTCGTGTCTAAGGAGTTTAGAAAGTTCTGCGAGGATATGGGAATCAAGTCGATCCGATCGTCTCCATACTATGCTCAAGCAAATGGACAGGCTGAAGCGTCCAACAAAAGTTTGATCAAGCTGATTAAGAGGAAGATCGACGAGCATCCTAGACGTTGGCACGAGGTGTTGTCAGAAGCTTTGTGGGCTTATCGCATGTCGTGTCATGGAGCAATAAAAACCTCGCCATACCATCTGGTCTATGGACAAGAAGCTGTGTTACCCTGGGAAATCAAGGCTGGGTCGAGAAGGGTTACATTTCAGAATGATCTAACTACTGAAGAATATGCAGCCCTGATGAGTGACAGTATTGAGGATGCAATGGAACATAGACTTTGGTCACTTGAGAAAATCAAGGAGAATAAAGCCAAGGTGGCTCGCGCGTATAATAAGAAGGTGAAGCCAAAGGAGTTCCAGGTTGGTGATCTGGTATGGGAAGCTGTATTGCCATTGGGGACTAAGGATAAAATGTATGGAAAATGGTCTCCAAATTGGCACGGCCCGTACAAAGTTGACCAAGTTTTAAAGGGTAATGCATACATGCTCGAACAGTTGGATGGTGTGAAGTTCCCAGTGGCTGTCAATGGCCAGCATCTCAAGAAGTACTTCCCAAGCATGTGGGATGATGAGCAGTAAGATATGGAGGCCGATACACGAAATCGGCCAGTAAAAAAATTAAAAAAAATTTGGGAAACAGCCGATGCATGGGACTTTAGAATAAAAACAGCCGATGCGCAGTCATCGACTTTAGAGGTGCAAAGTATCATGATCAGGTGTCAAGTTATTGTCTGAATGAGGATTGTCTGCTTGAACCTGTCGAATTGGTTATCAGATTAGCTTTATGGGCGTCGATGGTACAAAGCCGATACGATGCTATCGGCTCTTGGGGCGTTGACCACCTTTGACAATCGGAAAATGAGGAAATATGAAATCGTAAGATTGGAAGTTAAATTGGAAGAACATTTTCATTGATTCAAAGGGGATTTTACAACGAAGAGCTAATTGCTCGCAAAAGGGGTCATCTGGGTGCCTAATGCACTGCTACTAGCCCTATACTACTCCCTAATCTAAGGGCCGTCACTGCCCTCGTCGTCGCCGTCGGTCTGCTGCTACCAGCGGGTTCTTCGTCGCTGATGAAGCCGCCAGTGCGTCTTCATCCTCCTCCTCGTCGTCGTCGTCGTCGTCATCTGACCAGGCCCAGCCTCGGAGGCGCTTGGCCGACGGGTACCCGGCGGAGGAGGAGTCTTCCTCCTCAGACTCCTCCGCCTCTTCTTCCTCCTCGTCGGAGGAAAGATCCACCTCCCATGAGAGGAGGTCGTCCTCGCACGCCGCTTCCAGCTCCCCGTCGACGAGGAACCGGAGGTCTTCTTCCCCGACGGTGCGGGGCTCGTCGTCCTCCGACTCGATGGCGAAGTCCCATTCTCTCGCGTCCCAATACTCGGGCGCGAGAGCATCATAGATGGCCATCTGATTGACCTCCGGCTCCAGTTCACTCGAGGAAGAGGATTGGGAGGAGACAGCTGATGAAGTGGAGGAGGAAGAGGAAGACATGGCTACAGAGGGAGAGGGTTTTTTGGCCGACGGCTAGTTCGGAGCAGGGGGATGAAGAGGTGAACTGTTCGATGCGGCTAAATAAAAGGAGATATAGTGGCGATTTAATGCTCAAGTAGTTTTCGAGGATGTGGTGCCAAAACTATCAAATCGTGTAGAGAAGTTGAGAAGGCAAGGCATCATGATGAAGAATACTGCGACGGTTCTGCTCTGCCATGACATGACCCTTCGAAGGAAAAACAGAGTGGTTTTGAAATTATCATTGCCAAAACCAGGGGGGCATGTGTTATCACCGATTTTGGCCAAATCAGAGATGGGCCGTAAGTGAAGATGGGCTTGAAGGATATACACGTGGAGCGTCTTTGAAGCGGCCTTGCGCGAAGAGTTTGGGCTAGATTGCCCGTGTATCTGTAAATATAGTAGATTGCATCTTAGTTTAGAATTAAAAGATAGAGTTTAACCCGTGCACGGTTAGGTGCACGCCCGATTAGAAAGTCCCTTGGACTATAAATATGTATCTAGGGTTATCGAAAAAGGAGGACAAACACGTTCACAACAAACCAAATCAAAATCGCCACCCCTACTTTCGAGGGTTTTCCGGGTAAGCATCATGCTGCCTAGATCGCATAGGCAGCGACGCGTTTATTCGTTACCTTGTGTTGCTCGTGCCGAAGCGTTGTTGATGGCGAGTAGCACTATTTATCATAGGTGTTTTGGGGCTTGCATGGATGCTTTTCTTATACATGCTTGCTTAGCTATGCTGCCCCACGATATCTAGCTGCCCTTATACCTACCTAGGTGTAAGGGCAGCACCTTGCTTGTTCGTTATTTAGTAGATCCAATCTGTTATAGTTGCTCCTTGATTCTTCAAGGATTGGTTTGATATCTGTATGGTTAGGCCTTGCAAACGGGTTGAACGATCCGGTAGTACGTAAGGTATGGTTTGTTAGTCCTGAGAGGGATGTTCCGGGAATTAACTTAACGTTGGTTTTTAGGCCTCTTTTAGGGTTAGTTTTCCATTATCTTTCGTGTCTATTAGGCTCAACTACGCGTAGAATGTTCCGATCACGTGGTGAAAACCCTAAATCGTCGATTAGATTAACTTTATATTGATCAAGCAGGAGCCCCATGTCATCGTTAACCCGACGTGAACCATGGGGCGATCGGCTCTTTGAGCCGATCCACAGGGCAACCTGAGAGCGATCGGGCTCGTATTTAATGTTTACGTGTCTGCCATGCAGAAACTAATCGAAGCAATCCAACACCTTCCCGACTGTGGTAGGTCGTGGCACGCCCTTGCAACCGCTAGGAAGTGTGCTTGAACATTTGCGACGACGTCGAGGGACCGTGGCCCCCTGCAGTCTTGAAGCCTCGGCTCTTCGTGTTGCTTAACCACCGCCGGTGGTTTTGGCAGCAACAACCACAGAGTTGTGTCCCTTGAGGTGGTGTATGGTTTCAAACCCATTACTCCACTTGACTTGTTGCCTTTGCCCATACATGAGAGAGTCAATATGGAGGCTTTCAAGAGGGCAGATTTTGTGAAGAAAATTCATGTGAAGACTAAAGAGTTGATCGAGCATAAAGGCAAGAGCAATGCTGCAAGGAAGAACAAGAAGCGCAAGGAGATATTGTTCAAGCCTAGTGATATGGTCTGGGTACATTTCGCAAGGATAGGTACCCGAAGCTACGGAAGTCCAAGTTGCTTCCTCGTGGTGTTGGTCCTTAAACGTATCTATAATTTTATGTTCCATGCTACTTTTATGATAATACTCACATGTTTTATACATACTTTACATCATTATTATGCATTTTCCAGCACTAACCTATTAACAAGATGCCGAAGCGCTAGTTCCTGGTCATTGCTTTTGGTTTTGAATCCTACAAAGGAAATATTCTTTAATTGGACGAAATCAACGCCCGTGGTCTTATATTTCTAAGCTTCCGAGAGCCAGAGGCCAGAGGGGGCCCTGGGCCCCACCCCACAAGGCGGCGGTCTGGCCCTTGGGCGCGCTGCCATTGCCACCCCCCCTCCGAGGCTGCCGTTCCGCCTACTTAAAGTCTCCGTCGCGAAACCCTATTACCGAGAGCCACGATACGGAAATACTTCCAGAGACGCCGCCGCCAATCCCATCTCGGGGGATTCAGGAGATCGCTCCGCACCCCCGAGAGGGGAATCATCACGGAGGGCTCTCATCACCATGCCCGCCTCCGGATTGATGCGTGAGTAGTTCATCCTTAGACTATGGGTCCATAGCAGTAGCTAGATGGTTGTCTTCTCCTCTGTGCTATCATGTTTAGATCTTGTGAGCTGCCTAACATGATCAAGATCATCTATTTGTAATGCTACATGTTGTGTTTGGTGGGATCCGATGAATATAGAATATTATGTCAAGTTGATTATCAATCTATCATATATGTTTGTTTATGTTCTTGCATGCTCTCCTTGCTAGTAGAGGCTCTGCCAAGTTGATACTTGTAACTCCAAGAGGGGGTATTTATGCTCGATAGTGGTTCATGCCTCCATTGAATCTGGGACAGTGACAAAGTTCTAAGGTTGTGGATGTGTCGTTGCTACTAGGGATAAAACATCAATGCTTTGTCTAAGGATATTTGTGTTGATTACATTACGCACCATACTTAATGCAATTGTCTGTTGTTTGCAACTTAATACCGGAAGGGGTGCGGATGCTAACCCGAAGGTGGACTATTTAGGCATAGATGCATGCTGGATGGCGGTCTATGTTCTTTGTCGTAATGCCCGATTAAATCTCATAGTGATCATCATGATATGTATTGAATCTTTATTTGTCAATTGCCCACCCGTAATTTGTTCACCCAGCATGTTCTTTATCTTATTGGAGAGACACCACTAGTGAACCGTGGACCCCGGTCCATTCTTTTACATCTGAAATACAATCTAATCTCGTTCTTCTGTTGTTCTTCGCAAACAAACATCATTTTCCACACCATACGTTTAATCCTTTGTTTTAGCAAGCCGGTGAGATTGACAACCTCATCGTTACTGCTAGCAAAGTATCTTGATTGTGTTGCAGGGTTCCACGTTGGCGTCGGATTAACTGGTGTTGCGCCGCACTACACTCCTCCACCAACAACCTTCACGTGATCCTTGACTCCTACTGGTTCGATAAACCTTGGTTTCATACTGAGGGAAACTTGCTTCTATACGCATCGCACCTTCCACTTGGGGTTCCCAACGGACGTGTGCTTCACGCGTTATCAAGCTTTTTCTGGCGCCGTTGCCGGGGAGATCAAGACACGCTGCAAGGGAGTCTTCCACATCCAATCTCTTTACTTTGTTTTTTTCTTGCTTTACTTTAGTTTATTTACTGTCTTGTTTGCTTTATATAAAAAATACAAAAAAAATAGTTGCTTTACTTTCTTATTGTTTACTTGCTTTATATAAACAAAAAAATTAGTTACTTGCATTTACTTTATTTATCTTTTGTTTATTTCATCATGCTTCCTCCTGAGTTCACTCTGAAAGATATACCGGTAGGGCAAGGGTCTATCATTGGAAGAGATAATATAGATGAATTTTTCACTCATGTTAGTATAGTTGAAGATTTTGAAGATAGATCCTTGGTAGAACTTGCTCCTAATTATGAAATTGCTACTGCTTCTTTAGTACACATGTTGGAGGCTAGATTTGTTAATCTTAATCTAATAATGCAACACATGTTTCTTACACTCTCTGATATGGAGATGGGGGAAAGAGAGATTTTGTTTTAGAGGTCCTTCTTAGAGAATTTGGTGATATAGCTAAAGAAGTTAGAAAAGTTTTTATTAAGCATAAGAGGCTTGGCTTTTATACTGATTTTGCAAAAACACTTGAAAAGAAGGACATGGATAGATTAAAGTACACTAATAATGTCAATGGTGAGGGGGAGATCAAAGTACCAATACCTAGTAAGCTCCTAGGGATGCACGAAGCTTTAGAAAATAAATATGCTTGGCTTGTTCCTGAAAATTTGTTTGATGAGGATAGTAAGCCTAAGAGCAATGAAAGAGGAGTTACTTACATAGACCAGATACAATGCATTGTTGAGAAAACTACCAACTCCCCTGGTAATAATGTTGATGCTTCTTCTCTAGATAATACTTGATTTGCACTTTCTGCGCCTAGCTGAAAGGCGTTAAAGAAAAGCACTTCTTGGGAGATAACTCATGGTTTTATTTTACTACTGTTTTTTTTGAGTCTTGGAAGTTGTTACTACTGTAGCAACCTCTCCTTATCATGTTTTTGTGCCAAGTAAAGTCTCTATAGTAAAGTTGATGCTAGATTTGATTGTTTGCGCAGAATAGAATTGCTGTCTGTCATGAATTTGCGTAGATCTCTTTGTAGAAGAATCAAAAAAAATCTGCCAATTTACGTGCGTGATCCTCAGATATGTACGCAATTTTCATTAGTTTTGAGTTTTTCCATCTGAGCAAGTTAAGTGCCTCAGAAAAATTGCCTTTTACGGATCGTTCTGTTTTGACAGATTCTGCCTTTTATTTCGTATCTTTTGCTATGTTGAATGGATTTCTTTGTTCCATTAACTTTCGGTAGCTTTGTGCAATGTCCCAAGTGTTAAGAATGATTATGTCACCTCTCAATATGAATTTTGATTATGCACTAACCCTCTAATGAGTTTTCTTTAAGTTTGGTGTGGAGGAAGTTTTCAAGGGTCAAGAGAAGAGGATGATACAATATGATCAAGAAGAGTGAAAAGTCTTGGGATGCCCCCGTGGTTCATCCCTGCATATTTCAAGAAGACTCAAGCATCTAAGGGATGCCCAAGGCATCCCCTTCTTCATCGACAACTTATCAGGTCACTTCTAGTGAAACTATATTTTTATTCCATCACATCTTATGTTCTTTACTTGGAGCGTCTGTTTGTTTTTGTTTTTGTTTTGGTCTGAATAAATTTGGATCCCACCATCCTTGTATTGGAGATATTATGCTCCGCTTTTTCATATGGAACACTTGTGTTCTTAGTTATGCTTTAATGTTCATGGCGAAGGCTGAAAATTGCTTCGTTGATTGCTATTTGGTTGGAATCAAATGCTTCATATGGTTCGGAATAACTTGATACTTGGCAATTATTTTGAGCTCTCATAGATCATGTTTAAGCTCTTGCATCATGTAGTTTAATCTATTAGTGGAGAACTACCGAGAGCTTGTTGAAATTGGGTTTGCATGATTGGTCTCTCTAAGGTCTAGATATTTTCTGGTAAAGTGTTTGAACAACAAGGAAGACAGTGTAGAGTCTTATAATGCTTGCAATATGTTCTTGTGTAAGTTTTGCAGTACTGTTCATACTTGTGTTTGCTTCAAACAACCTTGCTAGAGCCTTGTACTGAGAGGAAATGCTTCTCGTGCATCCAAACACCCTGAGCCAAAACCCATGCCATTTGTGTCCACCATATCTACCTACTATGTGGTATTTTTCTGCCATTCCAAAGTAAATTACTTGAGTGCTACCTTTAAAATTTCATTCCTTTGTCTTTGCAATATAGCTCATGGGAAAATAGCTTAAAAACTATTGTGGTGATGAATATGTAGCTATGTGTCTTAGTTCTTATAAGTTGCTTGTTGAGCGGTAACCATGTTTCGGGGACGCCATCAACTTTTTACCTTTGTTGGATATCATGTGAGCTATGCATGTTCGTCTTGTCTGAAGTAAGGGTGATTTATCATGATCAAATGGTTTGAGTATGCATATGTTAGAGAAGAACATTGGGCCGCTAACCAAAGCCATGCATCATGGTTGAAGTTTTCAGTTTGGACATTCATCCTCAACCTCTTATGAGAATATTATCTGTTGTTGAATGCTTACGCATTAAAGAGGAGTCCATTATCTGTTTCTATGTTGTCCCGGTATGGATGTCCTAAGTTGAGATCTATTAAAAACGAGAAATCAAATGCGATTGATCTCCTTGGACCTTTGTACAGGCGGCATAGAGGTACCCCTTTGTGACACTTGGTTGAAACATATGTTATGCAATGATAATCCATGTAAATCCAAGCTAATTAGGACAAGGTGCGGGCACTATTGGTATTCTATGCATGAGGCTTGCAACTTGTAGGAAGTATTATGCATAACACATATGAATTATTACTACCGTTGAAAAAATTGTTTCTATGTTTTCAAAATAAAAGCTCTAGAACAAAAATAGTAATCCATGCTTCCCTCTGCGAAGGGCATTTCTTTTACTTTATGTTGAGTCAGTTTACCTACTTCTTTCTATCTTAGAAGCAAACACTTGTGTTAACTGTGTGCATTGATTCTTACATGTTTACTTATTGCACTTGTTATATTACTCTATGTTGACAATTATCCATGAGTATACATGTTACAAGTTGAAAGCAATTGCTGAAACTTAATCATCCTTTGTGTTGCTTCAATGCCTTCTACTTTGAATCTATTGCTTTATGAGTTAGCTCTTATGCAAGTCTTGTTGATACTTGTCTTGAAAGTACTATTCATGAAAAAGTTTTGCTATATGATTCAGTTGTTTAGTCATTATCTCTTTGTTAGAAATCTATTGCTTTGAATCACTTCATTCATCTCATATGCTTTACAATAATGTTGATCAAGATTATGTTGGTAGCATGTCACTTCAGAAATTATTGTTGTTATCGTTTACCTACTCGAGGGCGAGTAGGAACTAAGCTTGGGGATGCTTGATAGGTCTCAAACGTATCTATAATTTCTTATGTTCCATGCTAATTTTATGATAATACTCACATGTTTTATACATCCTTTACATCATTATTATGCATTTTCCACTAACCTATTAACAAAATGCCGAAGCGCGATTTTTCTTCTGTTTTTGGTTTTAGAAATCCTACAAAGGAAATATTCGGAATTGGACGAAATCAACGTCCACGGTCTTATATTTCGCGAAGAGAGAGAGCCAGAGAGGTACCGGGGGCCCTGGGGGCCCCACCCCACAAGGCAGCGCGGCCCGGCCCTTGGGCGCACCGGCCTATGGGGGGGCCAACCCCTGGCCCCTCCGTGGCTGCCCTTCCGCCTACTTAAAGTCTCCGTCGCGAAAACCCTATTACCGAGAGCCACGATACGGAAATACTTCCAGAGAGACGCCGCCGCCAATCCCATCTCGGGGATTCAGGTCTCCGGCACCCTGCCGGAGAGGGGAATCATCACCGGAGGGCTCTACATCACCATGCCCGCCTCCGGATTGATGCGTGAGTAGTTCATCCTTGGACTATGGGTCCATAGCAGTAGCTACATTGTTGTCTTCTCCTCTTGTGCTATCATGTTTAGATCTTGTGAGCTGCCTAACATGATCAAGATCATCTATTTGTAATGCTACATGTTGTGTTTGGTGGGATCCGATGAATATAGAATATTATGTCAAGTTGATTATCAATCTATCATATATGTGTTGTTTATGTTCTTGCATGCTCTCCGTTGCTAGTAGAGGCTCGGCCAAGTTGATACTTGTAACTCCAAGAGGGGTATTTATGCTCGATAGTGGGTTCATGCCTCCATTGAATCGGGACAGTGTAGAAAGTTCTAAGGTTTTGGATGTGCTATTGCTACTAGGGATAAAACATCAATGCTTTGTCTAAGGATATTTGTGTTGATTACATTACGCACCATACGTAATGCAATTGTCTATTGTTTGCAACTTAATACTGGAAGGGGTGCGGATGCTAACCTGAAGGTGGACTATTTAGGCATAGATGCATGCTAGATGGCGGTCAATGTTCTTTGTCGTAATGCCCTGATTAAATCTCATAGTGATCATCATGATATGTATTGAATCTTTGTTTGTCAATTGCCCACCTGTAATTTTTTCACCCAGCATGTTTTTTATCTTATTGGAGAGACACCACTAGTGAACTGTGGACCCCGGTCCATTCTTTTACATCTGAAATACAATCTACTGCAAACTTGTTCTCTGTTGTTCTTCGCAAACAAAAATCATTTTCCACACCATACGTTTAATCCTTTGTTTTCAGCAAGCGGTGAGATTGACAACCTCACCATTACGTTGGGGCAAAGTATCTTGATTGTGTTGTGCAGGTTCCACGTTGGCGTCGGATTCACTGGTGTTGCGCCGCACTACACTCCTCCACCAACAACCTTCACGTGATCCTTGACTCCTACTGGTTCGATAAACCTTGGTTTCATACTGAGGGAAACTTGCTTCTATACGCATCACACCTTCCACTTGGGGTTCCCAACGGACGTCTGCTTCACGTGTTATCATGGTGCTGGTCCTTACAAAGTGCTTGCCAAGATCAATGACAATGCATACTCGATAGATCTTCCAGATGATGAGTTTGGTGTCAGTAATTCTTTCAATGTTGCTGATTTCACACCATATGACGGAGAAGACCTTGGAGCGTCGAGGTCGACGCCTTTTGAAGGGGGGAGATGATGAGGACATCCCTACCTCACTACTACTCATTGCCAATGAAGATGATCCTGCCGTGAAGCTCAAGTCCAATGAAGTTAGGATTGGACCTATTACAAGGGCTCGTGCGAAGCTATTTAAACAAAGGTTTGTTCCTAAACGATACTTTGATTGATGAGAACTTTATACTACCTAAGTGTTATTACTTATGTATGATCAGGTATGAAGAGGGAGCAAGCATCGCACGAGGAGGAGAGGAGCAGCTGGACATGAAGATGGACGTGAAGCTGGACAAGGAGCTGGACATGAAGATATTCCATGGACGCGCGAGGGAGGAGCGGGAGGCATGCGCAAGAGAGGAAGCAGAAGTCCAGGCCGGCCCAGCATCCGGTCAGACCGGCCGCCACGACGGCGCGCCCGGTCCTTGTCCCGGTCCAACCGGACCACCCGCCGGATCCAACCCGGCGCCAACCGGACGACGCGCTGATGGCAACCGCACGATGTACTGCAGAGCAAATCCAGCATCCAGTTTGCGCTCGGCGCCAGGCCCGGTTTGAACCGGACCGCCCGGTCCCAGGCCCGGTCGACCGGCCCCCAGACCGGCCGAGTCCGAGTCTGTCTCGACCAGATCTATTCTGGTCGGTTATTTTCGTACTTTTTCGACCTAAGGTGGTCCTGAACCCCTATAAAAGTGCCCAGGACGCCCCCAAACTAGCTTTAGACTACGTTTAAGATAAACCCTAATTCTTAGTTGTTTGCTATGCAAAACTATTGAATCTCACTCTCCAATTCGCATCGATCTGGAGTTTTATGCTACTGAAAGTTTGTGTGTGATCTGATGTTCCATTGGGGATTAGAAGATTGCAATTTACTGCTTCGTGGTCGGCGGCTACGTGCGTAAGTGTGTGAACAATATTTGCAGAGTTGAGATCTGTTGCATTGGCTACAGGAATTAATCGAGAGACTTCGTCGGCGTCATACAAGTTATCTACACCATATCATCGATTCCCTCCGCTGCATACACCGTGTGTTTATCACCACCCGTCGCTTACTGAGAAGATCGGACAACCCCTTATCAATAGATTTTGACCAACTTCATGGAAAAGCGTAGCAATATTTTCCAGCCGATGTTATATATTGCTACATTTATTAACAAAGTTAGTTAAATTTTAAAAAAATATGGCTGGAACCAAAATCTAGATGTACACCTATTTATGAACAGGGGAGTACGTGAAGATGCAGTTGGTAGCTAAAGATGAAGGATCGTGGATAAATGTCAACTAAACATGGCTTCATTATATTTTCAAAGTGACTATACTAGTTAAATGCCCATGCGCTCTGCCAGTTGCCATGAGCTCTCCGTTTCATTTCTGACAATAGTAATCTTATTAGTTTCTTGTCCAGCTCAGAATTGTAAAATATCTTAACAATTTATAAAAATAATTTCACAATATTCGCAAAAAAAGGGCCCAAATGGGCCTATTGTTTCCTCTCATTCTTTCTTAACGCATAGCATGAGAGCCGAGAGATCAACTTATAAGAAACCTCCCAACATGAAAAACGTATGCAAAGAGATCTACATATAAAGCGGTGCTGTACGAACTCCAAAATGCAAGCAGTAAAATGATACATGTCGTAGCTCTTGTCCTTTAAAATAGTACTAGACAGACAAGCGCGCTTCACCACACCGTCTGAATGACATTGTCACACCTCATGGCAAATGTGTAGGGAATGGAAGGAAGACAGTTGATTCAAGAGAAAGAGAAGATTGGAGGCAGGCACGACATGCAACTGAGGGTCATGAGTTGGGGAGCGAGAGCGAAGAGGAGAAAGACGACATGCCAGGGCAGGTTTGAAATGACATGTGGACAATAAATTTTCACCAGCTTCAATAGCTGGTCAAATATTTGACAGGCCAAAAATAACAATCATAGAAGGGATGTTGTTTCAGGTAAGATAAATTCCAGGGATCAGCCCGAATGGAGGGCCTAGATTGATCCAAGCAAAAAATTAACGGTTGGAAAAGCTTGGCAGAATCCCTAAGGAGAGCGTCATTCACCAAGCTTACAATTTTGAGGAAAAGGAATCTTTTACCATGACACTGTACCTTTACAATTATGAAAAAGCAATCATAGAAGTAACATTCAACATCATAAAAAGGACTTCTTGGACCAACAGTACATCACCATATATATATGCAACAGAAAAAAGACATGTTTTTGTGGTAGAGCCGATCCAGCACTAAGAACCATGAAAGGTAAACATCCTTCTTGGTATAAATATATAAAATTTTGTTCATGAGCCTGAACATTTGGGGAAGAACTCTGTGCACTGCTGTCCAAGAAAAATAAGGAGACTGGTACCCGACCAACATCATTGAAGTGAAATGATCACACTGAACACCCTGGTTATTACATGAAGAAGCATATACTAACAATTTTTATGCAAGTAACAATCTAATCACGACCATAAACGACACATGACATAAGAGGTGTAAAATTTACGGTGGTTCCGATGAAAATGCACGTTATCAACAATGCTATCAATAAATTTTGTGGTATAATTCCTCAGATGGATACACAAATGATAGAAGTGACTACTTTGAAAGCGTCTTATTTACTCCAAAAAGAAGCAGCACCATCCACAAGCATTAGCTGCAAAATACCTTTTTCTCCACAAAAAAAGAAGTAGAAAGGGACATGCAAAGGCTAGAACTTCTATTCAGATAGGAACTAAAGAGATGGTCAAGATAAAGGAATCTTTAGAGTTCAAATAACATAATAAATGTGGAAATTGATCTACCTGATGCATAACATCGCAAACACCTTTCTCTTCATATACATGATTCTATAGGATCATAGCACCATCCAATAACCGAATCTCTAACTATTTATGCAAAGCATAGAACCTCATTACTGCAACAAAGAGTTATAATTACCCACAATTGAAAAGATCGATATTTAGTGTAGGAAATATTTTCTGAAACCTATCAGCAAACAGGTATAACAAAAGTAGGGTGCGCAATCAAATTTTGTTTCAACAGACACACTATAGTTGCCCAAAAGCATAGCAACACAATGCACCACACACTTTCAGATCATCACGGAACAACAATAATGTAACAAAAAAGCATACAACAGTCATCAATTCTAAGAGGAGGATCCTACTTAGTCTATGTTCCTCATGATCGGATAAACCTATATCATGGCCAGCATGAAAAACAAAAAAAAAAACACAACGGAACACAATATAACGTGGTACCTACCTTTAATTGTTACATAAGTAAATTAATCGAGTTGATTTTCTCTTTAAAAAACTAAATCATGTACCCTATGGCGTCCAGATTCCAACACATCACATAGCCTAACCACCTATTGTGATAGATATTCGATATTTACTTAAAAGGCAAGAATGTGCAGCATCTCAACTTGTACCAACTCTCTCAAATGTATTAGATGACAGAGTTCGGAAGTAGGTCGAAGGTGCTTACGACCATTTTGTGGTTGCTAGGCTGATGTTGCGTGCAGTGACCTAGACACAATATTTGCATTTCTATGTGTACTGGAGGGTGGTGTTATCAAGGATATACTTTGAGCGACTTAAAACAATGCAAACAAATTATGAATCTTCCACTGGTTTGAAACAGAAAAAATGATGGATGTTGACTCGCAATATATGAGGATATCATGTTCATATGGGTTGTGAAAAGATACAAAGTCATCTTCGGAGCTTACCTTATGATTAATGGATTACCTTCAAGAAGGGAAAAAGCTTATTCACATCCTCTGGCCTGGCACCTCACATTACTCTTTATAAAAGAAGACTGGTGAGAACAAATGCTTGTAGAATAACAGGGGAACAGCAGGATATGGTTGTAGAGAACACCTTCCATTTGGCGCATTAAAGATATCAGATGGACATGGAGACTCTAGAAATATCAAGTGAGTTGCACATGAAGTGAGCCTACATACGAAATAGGTATCTGACTATCCGACCTCATATAGCAATTGATGAATCGATGATGATACTCAGATACTGACACAATGTGCATGTGTTGCTTGCAGAAATGCCATGCCTTTCAATGGAAGATGCATGGCCTGGGGCATGAAGGTATGATGGTGGTAACTACCGTCGGATCATACCCATAGGCATCTGGTGGTAACTACATGGTCCAGGGCAAGGTATGAGGTTTTTGCCCACATCATAGCTGAAGGCAGTAAATTAAATATTACAAATAAAAAGTAAGAAATAATGACCACATGTGAGAATGAACTATTTTGTTTCTACCTCAGCACCTCTGCACTAATGCTAAGGGCAAAAGATTAGTGTGATGGAACCGACAATCACAAACTTACATAATTAATAAAATTGATATACTGCAATCCATATCAACCAAAAGTCAAAGAAAAGCGGGTTACTGATGATGATTCTGGGTAAGCTGGGACTGGCTAGCCCTAATAAAACTGATATACTGCAATCCATATATTAATTAAAAGTCAAAGCAAAATGGGTTAGTGATGATGATTCTGGGTGAGTTGGGACTGGCTAGGCCTAATAAATTTAATATACTGCAATCCATATATTAACTAAAAGTCAAAGCAAAATGGGTTAGTGGTGCTAATTCTGGGTAAGTTGGGACTGGATGGGTCTCACGGTGACATGTGTGATGATGTCTTTTTTTTCTCAGAAGCTAAATGGCTTTTCCCCTGTGCTAGCAATAACGACCCATGCACAAAGGATGCTAGCAAGCAAATATAACACATGGGAAAAAAATAGTACCCAAAACCAGGACATGGGTCTTTTTTTTCCAGTTCATCTTTATTCATTTTTCAGGTATTAGTCCATGAAACTCACAAAAGAAAGGAATTGCTCCTCGCTATGGTGTACTACTAAGAAAAGCAAATGCACCATGCCGGAGGATAAAACGATCTGTATTAATTGAAAATTCAACATGTACATCATTATACCTTCAGAAGATAAGTCTGAAATTTATATGAATATCAATATAACATAAACTAAATCAATTCTTTAGGGACCATAGCACTGGGAGAAGAGAAGAGAGTTAGACTAATGATTCTGGATAGCAAAATACAGATACTCTATTGCCGAGACCTCCCTGTGCAAGTCGACCTCCACCACGATCTAACCAGATCAGTATGTAAGCTCACTTCCGAGACATCCCAGTGGGGGCACTCTCTTCTGAAACTTAACAATGTACTACCTCCGTTTCAAGGAATAAGGCGCACGCGTATTCCAAGACGAAGTTTGACCATAAAAGTTGAGCAACAAAATCTTGATTATATTATATGTATATAGTATCGTTGGATTCGTATTGAAAAGCACTTTTTAATGATGCTAATTTCATACAAACAATCTTTTTCTATTTAAAGTAATCATTGGTCAAACAAAAAGCTCGTAAAACGAGGGCGCCTTATTCCTTGAAACGGAGGTAGTACAAAGCTGTAAAACAAACAGAGGCCAATCAGTCGACCACCCTGCCAAGACCTCCCTTTGGCTAACTGCAGACTTCTGAACTAAAAAAATGGAAACTTGCCACAAGATAAAGAATCAATTTGGCTTTTTCAACGGAAAATAAGCAATTAAGAGAAACAACATGAACAGTACACCACATCAGTACAAGCAAATGTGATGGCTTTAAAACAGCCTGCTACCTTCAGACAAAAGCAAGTTGTGGTATTGGACGGTCTCTTGGCAAGAATGTTAACCTCAGGTACAATAACATGGCATTACTGGATCTTAATATTTCATCTATGTCCCTCTTTTTTATTCAAGGGATAGTATATATGCAGACATTGTGCATAGAGGATTTACAGTGCAAGCATTATTCTAAGGAGCTAAAATGCAAGGCAAGGCAATGCAATGCATAGGACTGCTAAAGGAAATGTGGAACATAACAAAACCCTCTATATTCCTATATGCTGCATGGTCAAAATCAGGACTACAAACAAATGCAGTGCTATACCTAAGTATATATACGTACTGCAAACTGAAACATTTAATGCTTGACAGATAGAATTTTCTCTTACTACAGTATAAAGAAAAAAAACTTGAAGACGCCAACAGTTATGGGGCATACCATATTTGTTATGGTGCCAATAGTACATGGCGTAATACCAAGAATTTTTGTAGGAATAATGCAGAAGATCAACCAAGAATTAGTGAACTTGTCTAGCTCCATTTCTTTCTTATAGGAAGAAGCGATGATAAATCTAGGATAAGAGAGTATAAACCAAAACACTGGAATTCTTTACCTTGACCGGAGTACATAAGAATACATCTAGAATTTTCTGTAGGAATAGACGAATAGTAGAGAAGATCAACCAAGAATTAGTAAAACATGTCTAGCTCCATTTCTTTGTTACAGGAAGATAGCTATGTGAAATCTAAGATAAGAGAACATGGACCAACGCAATGGAAGTCTATATCTCGAGCAGAGTACATAAGCATACAAATTATATTTACGTTGCTTATCTCTAATAATGCTTAGCTTATGTACAACACCAAATTGATTCAAGAGCATATGTTAGAAATTTCTAAATAGAAAAATAACACATAATTCATACCCATATTAATCGGAGGCATCTCAATGTTAATGACACTTTTCAGATAACTTGTCCCACTGAGCGAACAGATCATGAGCAGTATATGCTAAAGACAAAACAATTATTACCTAGCAGGAAGCCAAGATCGGGCATGAGTTTCTGATTCCTCACCTCCGCCATGCACAGATCGTCAAAAAAAAAAAAAAAAAAACCCAGTGAGAACTGTCAAAGGAAATTTTGTGCTTGAGTTATACACGCGGTAGTTGGTGTTTCTCTCATTAAAACCAAATACGCAGATCATCTTATGTCATCTATATTCATCAGGAAATGGTAGAAGAAAATTTCAGTAAACTTCAACAGAGGAATATTCTTAGTAGCAAACAAGAAATATTCAGAATGCCAGGTCATTAACCATTTTTCTGTGCAAAACAAGAAACTTCTGAAGCAATGCAACAACAGAATACAAATCAAGAAAAATGGAGAAATGTGCACATGACAGTGGCTATGATCCCGAAAAAAAACAGAGGTACTACAGAGTGTACAATTGCGCGAAATTATATATAAGGATTTAATCATATATTTGCATGCTACCAATTTTAATGTTAAAGACAAGGTTGTATCTACTGGAACTATGCATGTGATGTTTTTCTATGTGTGATGTTTTTCTATGAAGCAAACGACAAACACCACAGCCAAACATGGTTTGGCCTGGCAGGCTTCCGCATCCACCGCAGCCAAACATGGGAGTTGATGGAGCTACTATTGCAGGTAATATTATGCAGAATATACTTATTGGAGCCAGTCAATACCATCAGTATTTACAGAATCAGAAGTTTGCTGGCTTCCAAAATGGCTGGGTCCAAGCCATTCCCAAATAAAAGTGGTGAAATATTTCTTAGTATCTTTTAGAACTAACTGGCTGGGTCCAAGCCATTCTTAAATAAAAGATTGCTAAAATCAGCAGTTTATTGAGATTCTTTATGAAATGTCAGGAAACAATACTAGAATGGAAAATGGCAATTGCTCTCCTACAGGCAATTCAGCATCTTTGGGCTTTGGCAATCGGCATTCTAGTGTATGTTAATACATCAAAGCAGGAAGAAACAGAAAGCATAATAAAATATGACTACACAGAGAACTTTAAAATATGACTACGCATTCTAAGCGCAACCGTTGGTTCAACCTACATCCTCTAGCAGCATACTAGTGAACCTGTAATTCATCCTATAACAAACTATCTAGTGGTTATAGGAAATGGAGCAAATCAAACAAGGGAGAAACTAAAAATGCGCAACTTGGATTTCTTACTTTCTAGTTTGTCTTGGAGAAACTACTGCTCATTGTTTCCAGCTGTTTGCGCAAACACTTGAAGGTTGTTGTCCTCGTCATCTGCATTTATCAAAAGACAGTTAAAGACACAGATCAACTATGTTGCAGCAGCGAAAGAAAACTGATGAAAAAAATCATTATGTCAAATGCATGAACTGAATCTTTACAGAAAACTCAGCCGTGGCTGGGACCATATCTAGCCAGATGACACCCTGTGTTACAGGGCTTTGTATACCAGTATCTACCTATTCCCACGGTTCATGTCTCAATATGTTAAACTCCCTGCTATCAAATAAGCATACCAAACTACTTAACATCTATTCAACCGATATGTTCTTCCTCTGCTGACAACAGTGGCAGCTACACTTTACCATGCCTACAACAGAACTTGCAATTTATATGCAAAGACACTATATGTCTCTATGAATCTGTCAAGATGTTAGATACACCTAAGCTAACAAAACAAGAGAAAGAAAGCTAGGAACTGAATCTTTACAGGTACCTCAAGGTACTTATATCATCAGGCACGGCACCATTTTTTCCACCAGCTTCAATAACCATGTTGCATAGTGTCATTTGCTCTTCCATCTAGAAGTGTGAAAAAAAAAGCTCAATTTTGCAGCTGTATAATGCAATAACCAGTGTGAAAAAACAGTTCCTCGTCAGTGAGAGAGCTGACTGTGCATTATACAGCTCCCACCTTCTCGTATGTTGGATGGTAGCAGCTAATGATTGCGCGATAATTTCCAGTTTACATATTCAACAACAATTTATATAAAATTATCAAGTGTTTTCGTGTATGAGCAAAACAATGATCAGTTGACAAAGGTACACGTGAGATTTGAATGTACCTGCACCTCATCTGTAGAAAAATCGTTATCAACCATCTGTGAAAAGCAACATAGATTAGAATAACAGTTTGATTACATCCAAGAACCATGCAGGTTATGTTCTTCCTAGCTTGATGATGCATCTTCTATAATACCCCAAAGAGATTGAGCTCCTAAATCAAACTTCTCTATATATCGCTGGCACACAAGAACAAACTTGTAAATTGCAAATCTGTTTCGCCTAACACATCACAAATGGAAGCTTCGGCCCCAAATATGCAGAACCATAATATATTCAGCACACAAAGTTTATGCTGGCATAAACTAGACTATAATAGAATGATGGAAAAGACAAACGACAGTAGGCGCAGAATTAACCTATGGGTGAAGCACATCTACTCAATCGTCGCTGCTGGCAAATCAGTCATCTCCTTCTCAAGTCTATCACTTCTGATAAGGATAGACTGCAAATGTTCTTCTTTCTTCAGTCATTTCATCAAACAGCTTGTTTGCATAATCCTGGAACAAAAGGAGGTAAAGAAATTTGCATCTGAACTTTGGCTGCTGCAGCGCAGAGAGAGAGAGAGAGAGAGAGAGAGAGAGAAGGGGACGAACGAGAGGAGGGAGGAACTCACATCTCTGTAGCCTGAGGGTGTACTGGTCGGGGGCATCAGATTTGTAGCACCATCCCAGGAAGGAGGCAGCGCAAGGGAAGCGAGCCTTCGCTCCTCCTCATCGGCGCCTTCATGGAAGATGCCTCGGCACCGTGGCAGAGGAGGCTCCTGCCGCCTACGTACGATCTTCGCCTCGCGGTTCGCCTTCATCGTCGCCGCCTGCGCTCCTCGATCCCAGGAGCTCGTCTCGGGTGACCGCGTTGCCCTGCAGCGTGGGGCCGAATCCGGCGGTGAGGACCTGCCCGCATGGGAGGGGTGGCGAGGACGCATGGATTTAGGTCGCCGGCGCATCCGCCAGACGACGGTGCCGGACGCCGGGTTGTCAGACGACTGAGATCGCCGGAGTTGCCGCTGGAGGGGGAGGCCGACGGGATGACATATTTCACACCGCCGTCTCGGGGCCGGATCAAAGGCGTGGTTTGTGGGTTAGTGGGGAAACCAGGGCAGGGAAGAAGACGATCTGAAAACGCACAAGCCCAACTGGGCCCATTTATCGGCCCACGAGTAGAGAGAAATTTTCCGATCCGGCCGAGACATCGAGCGATTGAACAAACAACTCAACGATCTAGCAGATTTACGAATCTTCTCAAAAAAAAAAGCAGATTTACAAATGCAGTAGCAGTACCAAGGATGCAAAACAAAAAGGGAAAGGGAAATAATTTCTTAACAACTCGCTATATGCGTAGATAGATAGATAGATGATAGCAGCATCAAGATCCACTTCACAACATAAATAGCCTGGCCTGATATCTCGTTACATGACGAGTTGGGTAACAGATAGATAAACACGTACTCCAGGTAGCTAAGATGAAGAGACGATAGGAAGATATTTCAGCATAACACTAAAGAGGGGCTCGATCTTAAGTGGAGAGGGGATCTAATCTACTGCTTCTTCTTAGCGACGGCCTTGGACTTGGCCTTCTTGGCCGCCTTCTTGGCGAGGTCGAGCCGGTACATCTCACACTCGGCGGTACCGTGGTAGAGTGTGTTCTCTTTGGCGATCAGCGGCTGCCCGCACCTACGGCAGGGACGGTTCAGGCGAAAGTTCTCGGCAGTCTTCTCTCTTTCTTCTTTGTCCATGCGATTGCTTTTCTTGGCCTTGCTCTTGTTCTTCCCCTTGAAGTTGCCCATCTAACAACGAAAAAAAACAACACGCAGCAGTAAGAAACGATAAAGAACAATAGGAAAAGGAGTCGTGAAACGCACATACCCTTCACGTACGCCTGCCGCCGGGGGTGGGGAAGGGAGACGGCGGGCGGGTAGGGTTTTGCAAAAGCAACGGAGCCGGTGTGGAGTGCTGTCACTGTGCTGCGCTCTGTATGTATATATAGCTGGATTGGATGTCTTACACGCCGTCTCACCGTCTCGCCAACCTTGCGCGCTCCAATATTACTGGCTTGATCCGCAAGATGGTGAGGGCAAAAATGCGCCCGGCACCACCTTCAGCCGAGGCGACGCAAAGTGACTGGGTCGTTCGTGGCGACGCAAACCTGGCCCAAATATGCGTCTCAGATGCGTCTCTGCGGACGCTGCGCGGACGCGCAAAGTGTCCGCTCGTGTATGTCGGACGTTTCGTCGAGCCCGCCTGCCAGCGACCCTGCGTTGATGCGTCTTCTCAGGCGCGCCAGCGACTGGCACCGCTGCGTCGCTTCGGCAGTCTGCGCCACGTTAATGGCGATGCCTCGGCTGCCGAGCGGCCGCCGCCTACCTCCGCCAACCACGTTAATGGCGACGCCACGCGTCCCGCGGCCATCGCCTGCCTCCGGCCTATATAAATAGGGTGCGCGTTCTTCTTCCTCATCCACTCCTCCAAACAAACCCTAGCCGCCACAAGCTCCACCGTAGCGCCGCCTAGCTCTTCCTCGACGTAGTCGCCCGCGAGGAAGTCCATGGCGGGCCCTGGTGGCCGGCGAGGGCGGTCGAGGCTGCGGGCATGGGCGCCCGAGGGGGCAGGGGCCGGGTGGTGGAGCAGCGCCCACGCTCGCCGTCGCATGCGCCCTCCTCGTCTTCGCAGACGACCGCTGAGTTCCTCCTCCCATCGACGACGACCCACTCGGTATCAAGCGGCTCCCGGATAAGTTCGTCGATGGCGTCGAGCCGGCGCACTTGCAGCTACGGGAGGCCAGCTGCAACTTCTGCCGGTGGACTGTGGAGGTCTTATTCGACGGGCAGGGCAAGATGTACCTGCACACGTGGTGGGACAAGTTCGCCCGCGACCTCGCGCTCGAGCCCAGTTGCCAGCTCACCTTCCTCTATGTAACATCCCAAATTTCAAATCAATGAAGACAAGAAGTTTCCAATATTCAAAATTTAGAACCAACAAAAACTTTTATTTACATATAGTGCTATGCATAAGGTTTGTGCATTATTTTATGAGATTGCCATGAGGATTGTTTGTGTGCTTATGCTTACTACCTAAAACCCTCACTTTGATCCTTTGAAGATCACAAGGAGAATCAAAGAGGAAGAAAGGAAAGAAATAGAAAAATCACAAAACCCTCACATATGGTTTGTGTCATTTTTGCAAATCTTTGATCTAGGACACTTTGGCTTGTGTCATTAGTTGTAGAATGTTACTAAACACTTATAAACACTTTTGGAATCAAAGAAACTCAAATCAAATCAAATTTGAATGCAAATTGTGCTCACATGCACTAATGGTCAAAACTGCCAATTTTAACATGATGCCTACTTTGAGCCCCTGTATTGTGAGATTTTCAAACTAAAGAAACTCAACTCTTTGCATCTCATCCAAGACAACATCAAGGTGAACAACTTTGGTAAAGCACACCCCTGCAAATTCTTGCTAGATTCAAAGTTATGCTCAAGCAAAGTTGGAACTTTCTAACATATTTAAGTTAGTGCCAATTTTGAAATTTCACAAACCATTTCAATTTTGCACACCACCACCACCATTGTGTGTCTTTGATCATATGATTCCACTGCAATAAATTTCATTCAAAATTTTGAAAATATTTTTCATGCGGCCATTATGTCAAACACCTTGTGGGCAGAATCAAACCAAATCAAATTTCACTATTTAAAATAGTGTTTGGCCCAAATTTGGTTTCCACTTACTTCACACTTGTCCCCTGGTCCCCTCCAACACCAATGCATCTACCTAGCAACCCTGGAACTAGGCAGACATGGCAATGCCATTGCCATGCCGGCCATGCTCCACATGCCCCTTGCTATCTCTCACTCCTCTCAACTCCAGCCCTGCCCACCTTGTCTACCAGCTCCACCTCACTCTACTGAACAAGCATGGGCTAGCCATTGTCGGAGAAACGCAACACAGCGACCGGCACAAACCGTGCCCACGATGTCCAGGACATGCCAGGGTTGGCATGGGCGCCGCCCACGGGCATGCCAGAGCACGCGTCGCCCCGTTGACTTGCAGCTCGCCTGGACCCCTTCCTCTGCCCTGAGACTCACCCCTGCACCAGGAACCTAACGGACACCCTCGCTTCCCCGACTGTGGCCCGCCATCGCCGGAGACGAAAACAAATCCCGCCGCGGCCGCGCAGATGCTCGCACACGCCCGACAAAGTTAGGCACCGCCCAGCCTCGCCGTTGCCGCCAAGAGGACCGCCAGGACGTGCTGAACAACGCCGCGCCCTCTCCTACCCCGCTAGCGCCATGTAGCCACGTCGCCATTGTCGACCTCGCCGCAGCCCACGGCCTCGCTCCGCCATTATAAAAGGAGAGCTCCCCTCGCTCAACTCACCACACCAGTACCTTCCCCTCGACCTCCTCGACCTCTCTCTGATCCACATTCGCCACCACCGCCGCCCAATTGCACCATCGGAGCCGTGACGCTGCCGCAGACGCCGCCGTCGATTGGAGCCTCCCCAGCGCAAGCTCCGCTGGTACCAGGCGACTCGCCGTCGTTGACAACTTCACCACGCACACTGCCAACCCACGCCGCGCCGCCGGTGAGCCTCCCACCCCCTTGCCTCGCCGCGCCAGTGAGCTCTTCTCGCCGGAGATGACGATGATCGTGCGCCGTTCGATCCGAGTCTAATCCTACGGTCCAGACAGGAACTTACCGCTTCACGGTTTAATAGTCACTGATGGGTGGAGCCCCCTCGTCAGGCAGCCCACGCGTGCGAGACGCGTGGTGGGCTGGCTTTCTTTTAAACCGTTTCGTCCCGTTTAGGTTTCCCGCCTAGGCCCACGCGTTTGAATTTGAATTAATTCAATTTTGTCCAATTGCTTACTGCATGCATTTTCAAATTTAAATAGAATCAAATCTACTGGGCCAATTAAATAAATTTTATAAATTTGGAAAGCTGAGAAAATTATCTAAACAACTACACTGGTCTCAACCCTAGATTTATTGTAGAATTAATGTGATAAAAATAACAAGGCAGGGCCTTTTCAAACTTCAAACTTTATTTAAAAATCAACCAATAATGCTTTTGAGTTGATTCCAACTCTCATAAATCACATTTCACATACTCTACATGTTTATGTAAAAACATCACATGGTTACTTTGTATGATCATGGCCTAGATTAAATAATGGCTCTATGGCTATTTCTAGTCCATTTAATTTACTCAAAATTATTTATTAAATAGTATGGGAGCTATTCTCTCATTTAAATATTGTCTCAAGTAATTCAACATGAGTTAGTGACCATGGTCTATAGAATCTCATATTGCATTATTTGATGATAGTAAATTATTAATAAGGTAGTATTAAATTGCATGAGGTGTATCACCTCATTTAAATCATTTTCCCCAAATGATGATGATGAAGTGTTGACCTTGGTCAACATGGGTTCATACATTATCATAATGAGAAGAAATTATTTCTCAAAGAATTAAATAGAAACCCTAATCACTACTCCCTCCATTCCTTTCTATAATGCCTATTGTTTTTTCGCATTTGTTTCGTAATATAAGAGTAAAGCTATGTTTTTTGGCGAAGAACCCCTTCCACCGATTAGGTCAAGTCCGAAAATCTGAAACCGATCTGGTCATGTATTTCGGAGATCTGTTTCGCTTCCTATTTTGTCTGTGATATCGCTAGGGGTTTTGTGTGAAAAACGGTTCGCTAATTTCCGTGCCAAAAAACAATAGGCACTATAAAAAGGAACGGAGGAGTATTTGTAATGAGAGGAAATTATTTTTCTTAAGAATAAAACAAAG
This sequence comes from Lolium multiflorum, assembly GCA_030979885.1. Classification (NCBI taxonomy): domain Eukaryota; kingdom Viridiplantae; phylum Streptophyta; class Magnoliopsida; order Poales; family Poaceae; genus Lolium; species Lolium multiflorum. The sequence goes on from CM061748.1 coordinate 20,912,780, forward strand.
TCAACCAACATGATAGCAATGTTGTGATGCTAGAATAGCTTGTGTGACTAATGTGTGTGCTTAGTCTAGCTCTTAAGCATTGTTTGGTGATTGTGTATTCCGTATCCGTTTTTAGACGCTAGTATCGAGGAGTACCGGAGGAGGAGGAGGTCTACTTCCAAGGAGAAGAAGACCACTTTGATCAAGACACCAACCAAGGCAAGCTAATATTCTTGCCAAGTGCAAAGCTCTACTAGAGCAAGGCACACTCATCTTTTCCTTATGGTCATGATCCAATCCCAAGTTTTATTCTTACAAGCTTTTACTTTGATTATTTAAGCTTACTTTTATAGTTAACTTTGGTCTAAGTATAGAGTACTACAAGAGTATCAAACTTAGCCTAAAGCATTACAAGCTAGTTAGCACCTCTCATGACTAGTTGCTAGTGCTAACAAATAAAATTGACTACTCTAGATGGGAACATGTGAAATGAAATGGCTTTGAAAGGTTTTGAAGGTGAATATGACTTGAATGACATGATGAATTTGATAAAAACTGATGGTTGCGTTCGGATGCGATACCATTCCAATTCTTTGGTACCCCCACAATAGCTGATTATGGGTAGGGCTTAAATAGAAATTTATGCATCTTAGTATGGGTTCCCTCTAAACAAGCGTCATAGGGGTATGCCGAGGCTACCTCCGTTGAAAGTGAAATGATGTGAAATGACGTGAAATGAGGTGAATGTCCGGCCCAAGCCCTGCGCCCAGGTCGACGGTTTGTCTTCATGGGAGGCCAAGCTCATGGGGAGAGGTGCCTATACTAGGGTATGTAAGTGAAAGGTTATGGTTGATGATTCGCGTACTGAGTTACGATTATTCAGGGTTATCCCGATGGATGTAATCAAATATTGTGGCACAAGTGTGCAACCTCTCAGAGTGTAAATCTATTCGAATAGCCGTGTCCACGGTTACGGATTGGAAAGGCCATACTGTTCCGTTATCAGATGTTTCCTTAAAAGGAATGATGAATGGAAATGGTGACTTGAATCTTAAAGGCGAGAGGGTGGCCTAATGTTGATCCACTGGTTGATTCGCTTGATCCTAAAGGTTTATATAAAATTGGCTTTATGCAAACTGCATAATAACAAACTGATGAGGTGAAGGGATTGGGGGGTCGTATAGGTCAGGGGTTTTTGGAGGCGAAGGAGGGGTTGAGGATCTTGGTTGCTGGATCATGAAGAGGAGATATGGTGAGGGAAGAGGATGGATCAAAGGGAGGAAGAATCTAGGCTAGGTGAAGGAAGAAGGGGAGCGGCATGTCGCCATACGCCACACGGGACTCAAGTCAAAAAAAATGTGCACCGTTCACCCCACCCAGATCCACATGTTTGACATTTTCGCTCATCATTATTTACATGTATATATGGTGTATGAGCCTGATCACAAAAGAAGAGAAGCTTAAATCTGAAGACCACACTAGTCAAACTGTGCCTCAGCTCATACGGAAAATGAGATTGAGTTGACACTCTACGAGGGGGACAGGCACTACCACACCGGCGAATCTGGCTCGGACACTAATAGTTAGAACTTAGAGTGTTATTTCTTTGCAGCGAATATGGCTACGGGCCAGTCGAAGCCAGTAGTGAAGGTTTCTGGTTGTTCTTCCTCGGAAGAACCAACAGGGGCACCGTCGCCAGCTGGATTTTCCAGTTTGGGTGACTAGGTGTGCCCTCGAATGTTCTTTCTTGGCAGTGAACATACGGAAATCAGCACAACTGGTTTCTTTTTTTTAATGTTTTTTTTGTGTCAACCATGGTTCAAACTATGTATTAGTATTAGTTTGTGTAAAATAATGTTTCAATATATAATATTTGGAACTATGTTTAAATGGAGAAGAGAAAAAAAAAAGTAAAACCGCTGGAGCCACCCCGAGATGCAAACGGACGCGCGGACAAAAACGGTCATTTTAGCATCCGCTGCGCGGGCAAACGGACGCGCGCGGACAATAAAATGCGTCGCGCCGTCCTGAGATGATTTTTATGACACTAGTGACATACTCCATCACTGTGCATGCCCCATGGGCTGGCTTTTTCACTACCTACTACTACTGGCTTTTATCCCCGGGCCGGTACGTGATTTCAACTGGGCCACATCCTTGTTACTGTCCAACGTGTGGCGTTGAGTTTGATTGGTGAGCTTTGATCTTGCCGTGGGCAGGGGGTCTTTCTCGCTTCCAAGCAAGTGTCATGTTCAACAAGCCCCGGAATGCCGCCCTAGCAAAGACACGTCCTGGAGGGGCGGTGGGAGTGGTCTGCCGTAGTGCAGATGGCCTATACCTGAGGGGCCTCGAGCCTGACCGTCGAAGGAATCACCAATCCGTTGGTGCTGGAATCCATGGCGTGCCGAGAAGCCCTGGCTCTAGCCCAGGACCTGAATCTGCGGAGGATTACGGTGGCATCTGACTACTTGGCGGTGGTGCAAAATCTATCACGGCCTTTCGCAGGGATCTACAGTGCAGTGCTCCATGAAATAAAGGAGACCTCGACACTCTTTGAAAGGGTGTTTTCTCAGACATGAGAATAGAGCTTCAAACTCTGAAGCGCATAGGCTAGCTTGCTCTGCTACGGCGGGCAATGGACGTCAGGTGTGGTTGCTAGAGCCCCTGATGGCCTTTGTATCAATACCTCTGTTATGAATGAATAAAGATCTATGCGTTACCTCAAAAAAAAAGCCCTGGAATGCTTTTTTTCTCTCTCCACTTGTGAAAAGAGATCTCAGGGGTTTTCCACTGAAAAGTGGTTAAGCAAAATGTTAATTCTTCTCCACATTATGGCACATTGTTATCTCCTTCACCTCTGATATGAAAAGATCCAAACCTAGCTCCTTTTCGAGTCTCATAGCTTGTGGAAAGTAAAAAATACTAACAAAGGTTAGAAACCAAATAAATGGATATCTTTTGGAAAATCTCTGAAATCAATGTAAAACATGGTTCTAAAATAGATTAAACGCAAATATGTTAAAATATGGGACGATGAACTACAGAGTTCATGTATGCATTTTACATGCACCACATCCCATCTCATGTGTCCACATGTTCTAGCAATCAAGTCCACACAATGTGTCTGGTCACCCCATTTATCACTTGCCACAGATCGGTGCCTGCAATCCTTGGTGTGCATGGTCTGGAGTATTTCTTTGCCAGTTTCAAACTTTTCAGTGAAGTGAGGAGTGATCTCCCACCTAGTAGGTTCTCCTTTTTTTGAGAGAGACATGTCACCTAGTAGCTTCTCCAACAACCCTCTTCCTCATGGTTCCTTGTTATTAACTTGTTTTTTACACCTTCAAGCATGGTTCTTATGGGTTTCTTCCTTACATCTAGAATGTATCTATTGAATACCTCACTAAGGTTGTTAACAACTAAGTCAGTCGTGTAGTTTGTGTCAAATGCATTTCCAGCCCATTTGTGGGGAGGGATCTAACTTAGCCACTTCAAGCATATTCACTTCTGCCTACGAAGTTTCCATGGAAACCTCATACTGTGACATGTGGTAAGCATAGTTGGATGCATCCATACATTTCTTAAGATCTCCCCCTCCCTAAACCCAGTTGTTTGGAAATTTGTATATATGTGTCGTAAATAGTATCGCGGATGACTGTTAGGGAAGATTTGGTTGACTGCTTTAAGAAGATATGATGCCCACAAGTATAGGAGATCGCTGAAATCTTGGATGGGAAGTATTACCCAAATTTATAGTTCGACTTAAGGAGAACACAAGAATACCAATAAGACTTTAGCAATTGAGACCTCACTATCAACAACACTTGTGTATCAATATTCTGAAAAAGAAAGTGGTGATTGGAGCAGTTGAATCAAAGCAGTAAAATAAAATGAAAAACAATAGTAGCAGATTTCTAGTTTTCACCGGAAGTAGTGAACTTGTAGTTTCAATGGCTAAAGCGTAGGCATGAGGTGATAGCAGGGTGTTGCATGAATAAGATTGCTCATATACTGAAATACAAATAACATGGTGTTCATTTCTAACTACATTGTTTGCAGGTATGTGTTCCAAATATAGTTATGCGTAGTAACCAAGCGAATTTGCACAACATCTATTGTCCTACCTACCAATTTCAGCAGGACCAACTTGGAACTACAGGCAACTAAGGTATACCCTTTTGGATCTCTCGGAACAATTCATTAGAACTCCTGAACACACAATATCCTCAAACTACCACATATTCCCCTTGTTTTCCCTAACTGTCACCTTAGGGTTCGCAGGTTCAATATAATAATAGGTAATACACTTTGCATATACATACCAAACTCATATATATGGTGGAGCACGGGCCCTAGCAACAAGCATTAAACATAGCAAAGGTGTATCAACACCATACAAGAATATCCTCAAGATAAACACCTCAGATCTTTGATACATAATATGCATGATTGCATGATCAATCTCATCCAATCCCCATCCACCTCACATGCCTATAGAGAACTACTCACTCATGGTGATGGAGAGTGAGCACATGGTTGATGGAGACGGTGTTGATGACTATGGTGGTGAAGATGACATCGAAATACCCCTCTCCACCGTGGAGAGCAGGACCAATCTGACCCCCGAAACGAAGATTGTCGTGGTGGTGGTGGCACTCTGCTTTGCGAAAAGCTTTGTGCTTCTAGGAGGATAGGTTTTCGGGGTATATAAGAACGGGCCTAGGTGGCATGGGCCCCCATATTTGGCCGCAGCACCTGTGCTCTTTTGAGCCCCATGGCTCTTCTCGTGACCTTGCAAAGACCAAAATCCTTAGAGAACTATAATTCCAAGGATACGCCTCTTGGTGTATCAGGTCTCGTCCGTAGCCAGCCGCCGCCTCAACCCTAGCCGCCTCCAGTTCATCCTCCTCCATAGATTGGTTCCCCCTCCTCCGGTCGGCTTCGCCGGCGTCAGGAGGAGTGGGGAACCCGATCTATGCGTGGAGTTTCGAATAAAAGTATTGTTTTCATTAGATTATGTTAGAATTGGTAGTCAGCTTTCTTGTTGGTTTCTCAATGAGAAGACGGCATCGTCTCTGCAATAAGTGATCTTCGCCTTCGTTCGCGACGAGATCTTCTTCCGACGCACAATGGTGGTGTTGAACAATCACAATTTTCTAGGTATGGGCCTTTCTTTGATCTTGCTTCGCGCATCGATTTTGGATCTGTCAGTTGCTGTCAGCGAGGAGGAATATCCTCGCAGCTTTTGTCCCGGCTGCTACGTCCTCAACAATGGTGATTCGTACTATCGGCTCTCCATCGACGACGACAAAGCTAGTGTTATTATTCCCTGACATACTGGTGTTGGTACTCTTGCCGATGTTGTGCTGACTCATGCATGGTTATGCATGGGCACTCAGTCTTGGCATTATGCTCAAAAATTATGGAGAACTTTCATCTAAGATCTACGTATCTATGGTCTACATTCATCTTTGGCTGCCTCGTAAGAGTACAAGATTGTGTCCTGAAGAAGAAAGAAATTGAAGACCCTCGAAGATTTGTTACTATCTTTAGACTTTATTTGTAATCGTTGAAGACACTTCATGTATCTCTACCATGTACTATTTGTTGCTATGAATATATGTGGTATTGATTGTCAAAAAAAAAGACCTCTATCATGCCTTCCTGCCCTCTAAAGAAAAACAGTTCCTAACCGATTCCCTAAACTTAACTCCTTAAATTATTATTTCATATCCAACACTTTTAATCAAGTATGGTGAGATTCCGGAGCAAATCATTGAGCAATGTACTTGGAAAAGTAAAGTACATTTTGGATGTATCAGCTCCCCCAAGGTTAGCTTGTCCTTTGTCCTCGAAGAACTCATGTGCAGTGTAGAAGCGATAAAATACTTTAACAACAACTTTGCTCTACATGCATGATCGTTTTAATAATATCAAGTATTTAGAACATGACTTCCTTAATGAATAGAAAAGTGTTGGCAAAGGTTTATTCTCTCGATGTTCCAATGTTTATACATGTTGCAAGGAAGATGATATATGGTGACACTATTTAGGCAAGATTAATTAATAGTGGCCACAAACAAGGTTCTCACATCGTTTTCGATTGAATCATGAGTAAGGTTTTTGAGACCTATGATTCTCTCAAATGTTTGACTAGTAATTCATCATGCTTTCATTGCAAACTATATACTCAGGTAATGATGTACCATTCCAGTCATCCAACCTTTAAACAACTTGAGTAAGTGGCTAGTATCTTTAGTTGACAATGTTTAAGATCGAGAGGGAGTAGGAAAGACACTTGCTTCTAAGATTCATGTCTAGGATGAGCGGCGAGGATATCATCAACAGAAATTTAAACTTGCATCATTTTACATAGATCCCAACATAATAATAAAAAAATCTAGCTCATTGGATTATTCTCTCTTTTTTCAGGATTTTAGCTCAAGGGTTTTTTCCCACCAACACATAATCGCCATGTTGGTGGAGTTGTTTTTTCAAGATAGCAATAAGGCTGAGTTGTCAAATCAAGATACTATCAACCGACGTATATACGAATCCCAGATGAGATTCACCATTTGAAAGACTGGACTATCATACAAACATTAGCCTTTATATTTTAAAGACACACAAGAATATAAATATTCACCATTGAATGTGTGCCAGGTCTACTATAACACGCACAATGGGATGTGTGCAGACTTTGGTTCAAAGCTACTATCTTTCAATCAAAGAAAAATATTGTTACCCAATTGCATCTTTCTTACATCATTATATAGCTAAGAGAACACAAACAAGATAAACATCTATTATCACTTCCCGAAGTATTAATGAAACCACGATGCAGGCACTTGCTATCATTAAATTCACACTTGAGTATAGAAAAGGTGCATACCTCTTTTATCAATTCATGCAAATTCATCATTGTTGATCTTCCTCTCCCAACTTAAGCTACACAATACACTCACATATAGAACGAAGATCAAAATCTGCCAACAATATATTGCAGTGATGTAGCTCAGTTTTCCCCTACATAAACACCCCATGAATTTTTGATAATTTTTGTGCATGTAGAGGGTGAAAAGTTAGAGTTTTTGTAGAAATTGCGACTCAATCGAGTTACAGAGAATAAATCAGACATAAAACGATGGACAACATTGTGCAGATTTCTACAACTCCTTTTAGCATTCATAACAAAAACGAAAGGGATTTCTATTTTCGTGCCCCTGCTTCGTTAGTTGTACTCAGTTTTCCCCAGGTCCTTAGTTTTTCCTCAGTTTTACCCAAACGTTTGTCTCAACTGCGATGAGCTCCTGATTTTAAGGAACTGCTAAGTTGGTCGGGCCCGTGCCGACGCAGTGGGTCGTGTCTTTGTGGGGTCGCGCCGTGTGGGACCGCGTCAGGGGCTGGTAGGAAGGGACCGCGTGGGACAGACGAGGCCGTGTTTGTGTGGCCGTAGCGTGTGGGGCCGTAGCGTGTGGAGCCGTGTGGGTCCGGGACGGGGGCACGAGTGGTTTCTGTCTCTTTCGCCCAGATTAGCAGTTTCAATGTACCTTTTCCTCTCTATCGCTCGATCTCATTCATATTTGATAGCCCAAATTGGTAGCAAATCTAGAGAAGCTTCTCCTTCTGTTTTTTAACGCCATTCATTTCTTTATGCCTCGTTTTTACCCAATCAGGTAGGAAATCTAGGGCAC